>MU225145.1:1332549-1356840 GCA_018584345.1 Thuja plicata | reverse complement strand
CTATACATTTAGCCCCCACTTTAGCAAGAGTATGAGCTCAACACAAACTCTTGGTAAAGGAGAACATACAGAAAAGACAATCTTATTGGAATCAGAAGGGACAAAGAAATCCTCAAGCCCCCAAGAGGCATCATTCTTTATCAACCCTAAGATCACCATAAGAGAGACATCACTTAGTTAAGAAAAGAGAGAAAGGGTGTGATTATCTTGCCCAATGATAACTTATGTCCCATTGTGAACCACACAAAAAAAAAGTGTAACTGGAAAGATGGAGTTGAACTACCTAGTGAATGTGGCTACTCACTAGTTAACCCATCAGGGAGATCCATTCTTAAAGGGATCAAAAACATTGTAATTTGCAAACTAGCGGGATCAAGAGATCCATGTAATTTTAAACTGGAGGGATCAAGAGATCCTAAAAAGTAAAAATGACCATGCTTTAAGGATTAGTTTTTAATCCATAAAGGGAAAATTTTTACATGCTTAAAAACTATTGTAAACGTGCGTGTGTGCAAAAGTGAGTAGAGTGTATGCCCCCATGTTAAATTCATTGCTAACACTTTAACAAGAGCAATGGTTTTAACGGAAACATAAACAACTCTACGGATTATGTTTCCACTGCGAGATGCCCCCAAAGGAAGACAAATCAAGGGAAATAAAACATAAGCATACATAAGAAAATAAGAGGGATCTACCTAATGTGGGGTCAGTATGATCATAAGATAACATGTACATAGAAATATGATATTATTGCAAATGAATTGACATCATTCCCTAAATAAAGTAGAACTACAATCACAAAGGAGGAAAGAAAACTTAAGAATTACGAAGAAGAATCTTTTCGGACCACAACATGGAGACCAAAAAGAATTAGTGCTACCATGTCGTAGATCCAAGTAGATTATACAAGGAAAATAGTTACAAACAATAGCACAAGTACAACATAACATGAAACAACATATAGAAGAATGAAGATACACATAGAGGAATTTTTACAACAAGTTTGATTCATTTATCACCTTGCACCAACAGAGTAACAAGGGTCGTATAAAAGAGTCTAACAAACATTTAGCAAATACATTATGGGAGAAGCACATTACAACATGCAAACACGAACTGGGCTACCCTAAAAGATAAGCCAATCAAGCATATTTCTGACCCTCCCCATCTTGGGTTATGCTATGATGGAAGGTGGAAAACTCGCAAGAGGGACTATATCCAATACAGTAGGAATGATAGCTAGTTCCAAACAAGGATCCTCTTGAGAATCACAATGCTCAATACTAGGTTTAATTGTTAATTGAGTTGAAAGGATTTGAGGTAGATCAATATCAAGATCAATGGTCTCATATTCATCACTAAGATCAATAGGATCATCGAGAGTGTCCTCCTCATCAAGGTTGATTAAAATAGTTTCTAAGATGCGAATAGGATCATCATACTCATTCATCTTAACATCATTATGCATATTGACTTCTTTCAACACATCAGGCATAGGTTGATCAAAATAAGGTAAGGAATTTTGAATAGAAGAAGCACGGGCTCTAGCATTATCTCTACACTTCTTACGATGTTCATTAGTAGATTTGTTACATTTAGCTTTGGTTGACATATTTTGAGAACTAGGAGGAATGACAACAAGTTCCTTCACAGGTTCTATAGGAAGATTCTCAATAGGTTGCAATGAAACAGTAAAATTTTGAGTAGTAGAATTAGAAGTAATTGATAAAGGAGGTATGGAAGGTGTGAGCAAAAGACCATGGTTGGAATCAATCTGAGGCATACTTAACTCATCAATTTTGTGATGTTTGTAAGCTTGATATGAGAAAAAGAGATGATCAGGGTGAGGAGGACATGAGTTAGGTAATGAGGGCCAAAGGAAATCGAGAGTAGCACAATCTCTAGACCTAGAAGGTTGATACAAACTATGATTAATCATTTTGACTTCTCCATTATGAATAAACTTAAGACATTTATGAATGGGAGAAGCGATAGCATGCATAGAAATTATCCAAGGTAAACCAAAATTTGATTTGAAATTGATTAGAAGTAGGGATAGTGATGAAAGTAGTATCTACAACCTTACCACAAAGTTCAATAGGTAAGTTAATAGAACCAAGCGCAGGATAAAGAAAACCATTACATGTTTGGATCCATGCATCAGATGGATCATAATAATCATGTTCTAAGCCTTTCATAAAAATATTTTCCTCAATAATGACATTTATTAAAGATGTGGGATCAACTAGACAACCATGAGTAGGTATCTTAGAAATCCTAGCATAGATATAAAGGGGACTATTGGGAGCCTTAATCATTTCAGAATCATCAAAGGTAATTAAAAGTTCCCTAGGACGCTTATCCTTAGTTTGTTTTTGATGTTTAGGTGGAATTGGAAGTTGAAGTGGAGGTGAAGGATCTTGAACCGTAAGTTGAGATGGCACAACACTCTCCACATGATTAACAATGTGGTTAAGATCATCCATCTTTGAATCATAAACAATGTCTACAAAATAGGGTTGAGCTATAGTATTAGTATCATGTGTAGGTAAAGGATTTGTGTAGATTTGAAGGTTTTGATTAGGAGGAGAAACAGATTTATTCCCATTACCATCAAAATTATCAACAGTTAAAGCTTTAGAATCAATTAAGTCTTGGATTTTATGCTTTAGAGAGTAACATTTTTCAGTATCATGGCCATTCTGACAATGGTATTGGCAAAAAGCTTTAGAATCAAAGGATTTTGAAGCTATCATGGTGGGAAGAAGAGGTCGAATAGGAGGTAAGGTAATCATGCTAGCACTTAACAACCTACTCATTATAGAATGCAAATTTTTAGAGAGAGGAGTAAACGTATGATTCATATGGAAAGTAGTGGATGTAGAAGTAGCATTATTGAATGTAGCCACAACTTGATCAACAACCGCATTCGTCTGTTTATTAATATTGACATAGTTGTTAGGTTTCTGAAACTTATTAGGATTAGGAGCATTGTCGCCCTTATCAATGGGAACAGGAGCCATTGGAGTCTTTCTCTCAAACTAACTCACTTGTAATTGATAATGGTGAAGTGTTGCACACAATTGTTGAAAGGAAGTAAATTCAGTAAGCAGAATCTTATCTCTAATATATTTTTCTAAATTTGAAATAAACATATGTTGAATATCAATATCAGGAACATGATAAGAAATCTGAGCATGCAAATGCTTAAATCTACCAATAAAATCAATCAATTTTTCTTTAATGTTTTGTTTACAATGCATTAAATTAGATAAGGACACTTGTGGTCCAATGTTATTTTGAAATTGTTGAATGAAGGAATTAGCAAGTTTAGGAAAAGAATCAATTGAATAAGGAGGTAAGGAACAATACCATTGTAAAGCTTTATCTCAAAAGGTTCTAGCAAACAATTTAGCTAAAATCCTATGGTCATGAGCATAATCACTACAAAGGATTTGAAATGTTTTAACATAAGTAATAGGATCACCTTTACCGTTGTAATTCTCAAGATGAGGCATATCGGCTTGCTGAGGGATAGTAGCACAAATGATGTCTAGGGATAAAGGACTACCCATGTCACATGTAGGAATGCTAAATTTGGATTGAGTTAAAGATGCAAGTTGTTGTTGTAAGGATGACATAGTTTGAGCCAAAATAATAATTGTAGAATCATTAGAGGAAATAGGTGGCATAGCAATATTAGGAACACTAGGAAAAGTGTAAGAAGCAGTAGGAATAGAAGACACAACCGGTGGAGCATTAGGAACCACAGTTGGAAGAGGATTAGTATAAGTAAAAGGAACACTATGATATGAAGGTTGTGAGGTAGCTAAAGATATTGGTGGAACACTCACAGGGATAGGTGCACTTGGGAGAGAAGTTGGTATCAAAGGAGGAGTGCAAGTAGGAATACTAGGTAGAGGAACAGAAGAAGGTCCTATGCTAGTGACAATAGGTGTGAATCCTAACTCTTGAGCTTCTTGAGCTAAAGGTTTAACAATCAAATTCACAAGATGAGTAATACTATGCAAAAATTTAATACCTTGATCATTATCATGGAGGACTTTCTTAAGAGCCTCTATAGCTTGGATAGAATCTTGATTATGGTTTTCTTGGATAAGACAATTTCCCATTTTATCAAGTTCGATCGAAAGGTTTTGCACTTGTTCAGGAGGAACTCTTAAAGCATCATCTTCATCATGAGATGAGTGAGAAGAGCTATGCTCCATAGAAGGATTGGAATCATGAGTTATCAAATTATCATCATGAATCCTAAGGAAAGGAGAGGAAGACTCAGGGTCAAAGGAACCCATAAGTGTACGGCTTCTTCTAACTGGGATACTATAAGTAGGACTAGAGGTGGTAAAGCTCATACACCAATACAATGCAAATAGATTAACACAACAATTTTATTTATCAATTTTAAATTTAATTGAAAGAACATGCAAGATCTAACATAAACAATGTAAATCTAACACCAAAAAGAAAGAGTTGTCTATCGCGGGTTCACCAAAATGTAAAGGAAGAAAAAAATGTTTATTTCTTTTGTGTTTATTTAGTTTTATTAGGGTTTGATTGTGTATTTCCCTAACCTTTACATTTAAATTTAATTGTGCTGATTGTATATTACAATTGTGATTAAGGAGAAGATAAGATGTTCCACCTTTATCCCCAAATGCACAAATGCAAGATCCAAGTTGATCAACCCAAAAGATGGATTAATACACAAATGAATCAACCACTTGGAAATGATAGTAAAGAAGAAGATCTTAAATTATGTTAATTGAATATATAGATATGATATATGACAGTAATTGAAGAAATAGGAGAAATGTACTAACCTTAAAGAATTGTAGATCAAAGAATGTTGTTTTTTGAGGTCTGTACTCTATTTCTGGTAAAACTGAAGTATGATCTGGAACCCGAATGCAGAGATGAACAAAACCCAGAAATATTTTTCTAATCCAACACCATCTTATGAAAAAGGTTGACCTTGACCCACAAATGTCAACCCTAACCCAATAATCTTGACCTTGACCTGCACAAGTCTGACAGAGAATCTATTCATGGAGTCTGGAAGAAAGCCGAAAAGGGTATCTAGATCTGTGTCCAAATCCGCAGTCCCAAACTTATACCTGCAAGAAAAATAGGTTTGTTTGTTGGGGGTGAGGGGTTTGCCTTGGTCAAACCCTGGTTTTGGAATTAACCTTAAATATATGTAATTGAAATTGCAGAAGTAAACAAAGTAAATGCATAAATTCACCTTGCTTGTAAAATTCCTTGTGGAGGATTTGAATCCTTCAACCCACAAGTATGTATGCACCAAATATGTATAATGTAGAATGGTAGGATGTCTTCAATCTCTTTCTTGTAGATCTCCAACACCAATTCTTGAATGTGTTCTTGATTTAGAAGATGGCTTGGAAGAAGGTGGATGGAGAGATCACCGAAAGGGCACTATGTAGCTTGAATCCTTCAATGGCCTCCCATGGATCTCTTTGAATGCTTGAAGGCTTGATGGTGGATGAATCCTTGCTTCAAATCTTTCTTTATTTCTTGCTTGAATCTTCACTTGATGATGGTTCTCAATTTCTCAAGGACGCTTAGGCTTCAATAGAGGACTTAGAGAAAATGAGGGGAGAAAGGCTCCCTTCTATATGAAGCTAGAGCACAATCTTCTAAGGAGGCTGACATAGGATAATTAAATTTTCATTAAAGACTTTACCCCTAGGAGAGGACCTATATTAAATATAATTTAGGAACCGATGCTTCGGAACCCGAAATAGCTGCCTCGGAAGCGGGAAATAACTTTTGCAAAGACCGACATCCGAAAACTGCAAGACCCCAAAGTTTGAACCCTGGGTCAAGGTTGAGGTCAACCTTGACCTAGATTAGGTTCAAGGTAAAGCTTGACCTAGGTCAGGTTTGAGATCGACCTTGACCTAGATCAGGGTCGAGGTCGACATAGACCAAAAAGGTCGACCCTGACCTTGAAGTCCAGAATCTTAGGTTTACAGTCCAGAATGCAGAAATCGGGCTGGAAAGAAGTGGAAAGAGGGGTAGAACAAGGGGAAAGCTAGGTCTAACTTAGGAACCCATTCAAGGTGCTTGATATGACCCCAAACCACTTACTTGGAAGGCTAAACAAGTCTACAATGGAAGTTCTTCCATTTTCTAACTATACACCAGTCTTGCTTTATTCCTTGTGACTTCTCTATTCTCATTAAGGTTGTTTCTGAAAATCCATTTGGTGCTAATGAAATTTTTGTCACTCGGTCTAGGTACTAATGTCCATGTTTTATTCTTCTTAATCTGTTCAATCTCTTCATTCATTTCACTAACCCATTCTTGATTCTCAAGTGCAACATTAACAGATTTAGGCTCAAAATCACAAATAAAACATGTATTGTTAAGTGACTTACTTCTTTTTCTCATTCATGCTCTTTTGTCCCCAATGATCTAGTCCTATGGATGGTGTCTTTTGACATATTTAGTAAGTACAGGTTCAGATCTCTATTCTTCTTCATTTTGATCTTCATCACTCAGTTCAGCATTGTGAGCATTTTCTTGATTCTCGGTGTGTGCAGCCTATTGCTTGACTGCATTGTTCTGTCGCTCGGGAAAGGTGTTAGGTTCTTCAATGTAGAAAAATCTGTTATAATATCCGAGTTCCTTTCTACTTTCCTCATCATTTTTCTCAGCAAATTCATCCGCTTTAACATTTGCACTCTTAATGATTTTGTTAGAAGATTTGTTTAGACATTTATAACCTTTGCTTTTGGTAGAATATCCTAGAAATATTCCTTCATCACTTTTAGAGTCAATTTTCCCATTTCTATCATCTTTTAGTATATAACATTGACTTCTATAAATTCTAAAGTAACTCACATTTGGTGTGTATCCATACCATAGCTCATAAGGTGTCTTATTTGTGTCTCTCTTCAATTGGACTCGGTTCAGTGTATAGACAACAATACTTACAAATTCTCTCCATAATGTTTGTGTGATGCCTTTTTCAATCATCAGTATTATGGCACAATCAATAATTGATCTATTCCTCCTTTCAGTAATCCCTTTTTCTATGGTGTTCTCGGTGCAGAAAACTGTCTTGTAATCCCATGCTCATTACAAAAGTTAGTGAATTCATCATAAATAAATTCTCCTCCTCTATCTAATCTTAAACATTTTAGTTCTTTTCCACTTTGTTTTTCAACTTTAGCTTTATACCATTTGAACATCTTAAATGCTTCAGATTTCTCTTTTAAAAACATGATAGTCATCATTCTAGAATACTCAACAACAAATAAAATAAAGTATCTATCACCATAATAACTCTTTGTTCTCATTGGTCCACATAAGTCAGTATGGACTAACTCTAGAATAGCTTTAGATGTGTAGGTTTTTCTCTTGAAACTAGATTTTGTCATTTTTCCTATTTGACAATTCTTGCACATAACATGCTCGGGCTTTGAAATACCTGGTAAGCCTCTTACTTTTCTTTGCGTACTTATCTTAACCCGGTCAAAATTCACATGACATAACCTTTTATGCCACAACCAAATGTCTTCATTTCTTGCCAATAAACAAGTGGTCTCAATATTGTCAAGATAGAATAGATTACCTTTTGTTTGTTCACCAGTACTAATCAACTTTAATGTGTTGCTTTATCCCAGAAATCTCTCCTTTAGTATTATTCTATAAATCTCCCCTTGATAACTGTGAATAAAATGTGCTTTAAATCTCTTTCCTTTCTTTATTTTAACTGATCATTGAAAATAAAGCAATCAATCAGTCAATCCCTAAATATAGCTCTGCCAGTTAAGTAATTTTTGTGTTCTTTAACTCTAGTTATGCTCGGTCATCATCTTCATTTATGCTCGGTCATTAACTCCAGTTACTACAGTGCTTAGTATACACTTACTCGATAAAACTTGCTTGATATATACTGTGAACTGCTCAGTGTTCACTGTCACTCGGTGTATACAGACCTTCTAATTTTTACCGCCCACATAAACTTTGTCTCTTCAGCTCTTCAATTTTATGACAATATGTGTATGAACAATCAAACCATATCAAGTTGACATTAATGAAAATACAATACATTAACTAATTTAATGTCTTGCATTCACTTTTGCAGCTTGGTGATCACCAAATTATCATCTTTAAACATTCAATCAGTTATAGTTCATCACACTTATACTCTCTCTATCATCCACACTACCTGCCCAATCAACATCAATATATGCATGTAAGATAAAATCATCTAATTTTTCATACCATAACCCATACTCAATTGTTCCCTTCAAGTATCTGAAAATTCTTTTCACAGCAGCAAGGTGTGACTCTTTAGGATCTGCTTGATATCTTGCCACAATTCCAATTGCATTAGCAATATCTGGTCTGGTGTGAGTTAGATATTGTAGACCTCCAATCATTGATCTATACTTTTTCTGAAAAACACTCTGAGTTTCATCATTATTAGTAAGTTTGTAACCAGTCACCATGGATGTCCCAACAGGTTTAGAATCTTCCATTCCAAATTTCTTCAACATTTCCTTAAGATACTTAGTCTGAGAAATGAAAATACCACTCTTGTTTTGATTGATTTGCAATGCAAGGAAAATTTTCATCTCACCAATCATTGACATTTCAAATTCATTTTCCATCTCTTTAGAGAATCTTTTACTCATTACATCATTTCATCCAAAAATGATATCATCAACAAAAACTTCTATGATTAGAATTCCATCTTTACTAGTTCTTAAGTACAAATTATTATTTGCATTACCTTTAGTGAAACCAAGACTAAGTAGATACTTGTCTAGTCTTGCATACCATTCTCTTGGTGCTTGTTAAAGTCCATAAAAAGATTTCTTCAACTTAGAAACCATGTCTTCATCTTATGTCAAAGGAAATCCATCAGGTTGCTAAATGTATACCTCTTCCTCTAGATCTCCATTCAAAAATGCAGATTTCACATCTATCTAATATAGCTTAAAATATTTATGTCTAGCATAAGCAAAAAATAATATTACTGCTTCTAGCCTAGCAACAAGAGAAAATATTTCTTCAAAATCTATGCCTTCTTGTTGTTAGTAGCCTTTAAAAACCAGTCTTTCTTTATTTCTTACCATTGTTCCTTCCTCATCCATTTTGTTTCTAAAAACCCATTAAGTTCCTATAGCATTCTTTTTTTAGGTCTTGGAACCAATTCCCAAGTGTTGATCCTCATTATCTATTCTGATTCTTCCTACATAGCTTAAGTCCAAGATTCATCTCTACATGCCTCATTAGTAGATTTTAGTTCAACTTGAGAAATCAAACAAATTTCATCTCTTAATTTAGATCTTGTCATCATTCTTCTATTAACATCTCCAATAATTTGATCTTCAGGTTGGTTTTTCTTAACATACCTTGGAGTCTTAGGAATTCTAGTAGGATCATTTGAGTCATCTTGACATACCTCGATCTCACAGTTAATCTCAAAAGGTTCTCCTTGATTTTTAGTAACCTCCTTGATCTCTGTATTCTGATTACAGTCATACATTCTCTTGAATCTGGAACTTTTCATCAATCCTAACATTAGCACTTTCAATCATCTTCCTCAGTCTCATATTGTAAGATTTATAGGCTTTGCTTTTAGTGGAATAACCAAGGAAGATCCCTTGATCACTTCTAGCATCAAACTTTCATATCTCATCATCTCTTTTGATATAGAATTTACTACCAAATATTCTAAAATATTTCACACTAGAAGTATGATTAAACCTTAATTCATAATGAGTCTTACTTGTATCTTCTCTAAACTGAACTATGTTCAAAGTATACACAACAGTACAAACAACTTCTCTCAAATGAACATGTGATACATTTCCTTCCAACAACATAGTTCTAGCAGCATCTAATATTGTTTTGTTTCTTCGCTCTTCTATCCCATCCTATTGTGGTGTTCTAGGAGCATATGTCTGTCTGTATATTCTATGCTCTTCACAGTAGGTATTGAATAAATCTGAAGTAAACTCACCACCTCTATTTCATCTCAAACATTTTATCTTTAAGCTTGATTCATTCTCAATATTTTCTTTGAATATTTTGAATTTTTCAAATGCCTCTGATTTCTCTCTTAAATATGTAATCCACATCATCCTAGAAAATTCATCGACAAAAAGTATAAAGTACCTTTCACCGTAATAAGATCTTGTTCTTGTAGGACCACACAGATATGTATGCACTAGATCCAACTTCCCTTTCATTTAGTAAGATTTTCTTTTAAAATTGCTTCTATTCTACTTCCCATTACACATTATCTACACATGGTGTTACATAGTTTCACAATCTTTGGTAGGTCTCTAACTGCATTAGTCGTACTTGCCTTCACAATATTATAAAAGTTAACATGACAAAATCGTATATGCCATAACCAACTGTCATCAACCTTCACAAAAAAACAAGAAGCCTCAGATGTATTTAATTAAAATACATTACCTTTGGATTTAGTACTAGATGCGATCAAGTATCCTAATTTACTTCTGATAGAACATTTCCCATCAATGAAGTTCAATTCATAACCCTTTTCCACTAGATGTCCAACACTCAATAAATTATTCTTAAGTCCATCAACAAGTAATACATTTTCAATATTGGTCTTTCCATCCAAAGATATAGATCCAACTCCAATGATAAGCTTAGGAGTATTGTCACCAAATCTCACAACATCACCATCATAATTATTCAGTTTAACAAAATTATTTTTATCTTCAGTCATACGGTGTGAACACCACTATCTATGACCCATTTAGATTTCTTTTCAACATGAGATACTAAATCTCTTTCTTCATGTAAAGGTTTATCATCCTTGATAGAAATAAATCCAATCTCATCATAATCAATAGCATCATCATCAGAAACACCTTCACTAGCATAATAACATTCCTTATCCTTTGAATAATTAGGTTTATAAAACTCATATTTATGCTTTCAAACCCTTGTAGAACATCGAGATGCAAAATGACCTATCTTATTACATGAAAAAAATTTCAGAGGTAACTTTCCTTCAAACTTACCCTTACCTGTCTTTTCTCTTCTTGCGATCATGGCCACAATTTCATCTAGCTTTCTTTCTTCCTCCTATATTTGTTCACATTCATCAACATATTCATCGAGCTCTTCTCTCAAGTCACTACTGTTGGTGCTCTCAATTCTTGATAAAGTCTTTTTATTTTTATGCATAGTCGCCATGAATGTTGACTCAAATTTAGGTAATGAATCTCCCAGCTCTGTAGCCTCAAAGGTAGTTAGTTTTCCAATCAACATCTCTCTGTTAAATTTTGGTGTCAAAGGTATGATCTCTTCTATAGCTTTCACTTTGGTTTTGTAAACAGGTGTTAGGGATCTAAGAATTTTTGCAATCACTTATTCCTCACTATAAGTTCCTTAAGAGTTCCTGATGCCAATAACAACTTCAATAATTCTCTGTGTGTATGCTCTAATATTCTCATCATCTCTCATTTTCAACGTTTCCATCTTTGTCTTCCAGTTCTGCAACTTCTCCTACTTTGTAAATGTGTCCCCTTCATACAGTTCTTCAAATCTTGTCCAAATGGCATGTACATAATCCAAATCTTTAACCTCTGTGAATTCACCTTCAGAAAGTGCACTAATCAATGATTCTCTTGTGACCATGTTGTATGAGAACACCTTCTTTTCTTCATTAGTAGCATTATCTATTTCATTCTCAATCTTCATCTGTACATTATTCTTTGTTATCATCCAGTAGTCGATTATCAAGCATAGAAAATGTGTTCTCATCTTGTTCTTCCAACTATCAAAGTTTTCAGGATCAAACCTCAAACTATCCTTCCTATAGCATGCCATCTTTAGGATCACCTCAAGCTGTTAAACTTTCTCACTAAGGACCAGTATCTCTGATACCAATTGTTAGGAATAACAGTCCACCCACACAACTAAGAGGGGGGGTGAATAAGTTGTGAGATATATTATTAAACATTAAGCTTTATAAACAAAAATTTCATCCAAATGATAACATAGTAAATGCCAATACAATAACATAATCATTTTTTGTCGAGGAAACCCTGTTAAAGGTAAAACCCCGGTGGGAAATAGCACCCACAAATAATGTACTGAGAGTATAGTATCCATGTTAAAATATTTAGCCCTGTTAGGAGCTTATTAAAGCATTACAGTACATAGTCCCTATTAAAGGATAGACACTGTTAGGAGTCAAGAGTAACAGTGGGCTCACTAAAGAAGGTTAAAGCCACGCTTAGGACTTGTAGTTTGAAATACAAGAGTATATAAGAAATATACAATCTAGTGAACTGTCTGATAGAAACTATTTGTGCTTGGTCAGTTCCAATGAGGGAACATAATCAAAACCTCTGCTCTACATCCAGTAGACAAACAAGCTCGTAGCTTCCACACTTTTCTATCTCTATGTTTAATCACATTCACCTCTTACAACATACTCTTTTCAAAATAAAAGATCTCTCATATATACCCTATTACAATAATTGATTAGGTCGGCCAATTAGGCTTTCCCAATATAAAAATAATTATTTAACCTCTGGCTAAGATACACATGGTACCTATAAAAATTAAATATCAATTAAAATTCATCAGATATAATCCAACATCCATAATCCATGCTTGTAATCCATAATATATGCCACATCTATGAAATCAGCCCCAAATAGGTCTCCTCCAAAACGCACACCACAGATGATGTCACCAACAATCATACAACTAGCGATCCATAAAAAAAATTCCTTAACATGTCTTCTACCATCCCTTAAGCTCGCATAACCTAAATCCACATCACTCGTAAGTTATACTCAAAACACATAGACTAACTTTGTCAAAGATCACTATCACCGTCCAGTACCCAGCCTTCACTAAAACATCTATAACTCATCTAATAGATGCTATTAAGTTGTATGTCCTTAGGAATAAGATCACAACACATCTCTATACACATCACCATCTTCACTCATTTTGAATCAATCATACAATACCTGTACACCTCTTTCAGTCATAAATCCAGAGTAATAACCTGTATGTTCTGCCTCGATAGAAACATATGTTAACATTAGTGACAAAACATGAATGCCAACAACATAAAAAATAACCAATTCCAACAAGAAAGAATCATCATGCATCTCAAAATTACCACTAACAAATTCTCTTTGCAATTGTCATGAGGCATTTCACCAAACTGTGTCTTCTTGTTCTACTTCTGTGTGCTTTATTCCTTTGCATTATTGGTTGTATTTTCATGTAACCGTTAGATTTATGTCTACTAATCGTAACAAGTGGTATTAGAGTGAAGTTGTTTTTATTTATCCTCTATAGGAATTTCTCATAGTTGAGTGGGAGTAAGAGAAAACGAGGGTAAGATGGAGGTTGAGAAGTTTAATGGGCAGAACTTTGAGTTATGGAAAATAAAGATGGAGGACTATCTTTATCAGAAGGATTTATGGTGGTCATTGGGAGAAATAATCAATAAATTCGCAACTATGTCTCAGGAGGATTGGGACATTTTAAATAGAAAGGCACTTGGTATTATTTGTTTATGCCTAGCATAGTTGGTGGCATTTAATATTACAAAAGTGAAGACAATTGAAGAGTTGATGGAAACCCTAGCGAAGTTATATGAAAAACCTTCTACTTTGAAAAGGGCATGTCTTATGAAGCGTTCATTTAATATGAAAATGGTAGAATGTGGGTCAGTTTTTGATCATTTAAATGAGTTTAATATGGTTACTAGTCAATTATCTTATGTTTATGTCAATTTTGATGAAGAAATTAGGGCTCTTTTGATTCTTTTTTCTTTGCATGAAACATGGAATGGCATGGTAATGGTTGTTAGTAACTTTTTTTCTGGTTCAAATACCCTAAAATTTGATGATGTTGTTGGTGTTATTCTAAGTGAGTAAATTCGTAGGAAAAGCTCAGGTGGGTCTACATTAGGTAGTGTTTTGAATGTTGAAAGTAGAGGCAGATCGAAGGAGACAAGAAACAATTTTGGAAGTTATGGTAAATCATGAGGAAAAACAAAGGGAAAGATTGTCTCAATCTAGACGACCAAATGATTTCTAGTACTGTGGGAAACTAGGTCATAGGATGAAAGATTGTTGGTCTCAGAAGAATAAATAAGGAGACAAAAAAGAAGGCAGTAAGGAGGCAAATGTGGTAAGTAATAAATATGAAGAGGATGTTTTTCTTCTTTCCCTTGAAAAGTTTGATGATTCATGGGTTCTAGATTCAGGGGCCTCATTTCATGCTACACCCCATCAAATTTATTTTCTTGACTATGTCCAAGGGGATTTTGGGTTGGTTTATTTGGGAGATAAGGAACCCTCTCAGATTGTTGGGAAGGGAAGAATTAATATTAAGTTGCAGAATGGGAATCATTGGCTACAATAAGAGGTAAGGCAGGTTCCAAGGCTAAGTAGGGATTTGATTTTAGCAGGGAAGTTAGGTGATGAAGGTTGCACAATTAATTTTAATGAAAAAATGGGAAGGTTTCAAAAGGTTCCTTAGTAGTAGAAAATGGTGTGAAAGTAGGAACCTTATATCTTTGTACAGGTCATATTGTTCCCTCTACTTTAATTATTACAAAGAAAAGTCAATATTCGGGAATAGTTGCTGCAGTTGAGCAGGTAGAACATGAAACAATCGATGTGGATTTGAAACACTACTATGGGACAAAAAATTTGGGAACATGAGTGAGAAAGGTATGGAATTACTTCATTCAAATTAATTCTTACCAGGTCTTATATGTGGCAATATGGATTTATGTGAAAGCTGTGTGTATGGGAAAAAAGAGAGAGTTAGCTTCCTGAAGGTTGTGAAGGAAAAGAAAGATGAGAAATTGGAGCTTGTGCATATAGATGTATGGGGACCAGCTCAGGTATCTTCCCTTGGTGTCTCCCTATATTATGTTACATTTATTGATGATGCAACTAGGAAGGTATGGATTTATTTATTCAGGCAAAAATCTGATGTATTTGAAACTTTAAAAAAAATGGAAAAGCTTGGTTGAGAATGAAACTTGTAAAAGAATAAAATGTATCAAATCATATAATGGTGGTGAGTATTGCAGAAAATAATTTAAACATTGTTGTTCGTCTAATGGTATTTGTAGGCAGAAAATAGTTCCAATGACTCCGCAAGAAAATGGAGTGGTTGAACGCATGAAGAGGACAATAATAGAGCATCCAAGGAATATAAAGTTTCATGTTGGACTGTCCTTAAACATGTGGGCAAAGGAGGTAAACAATGTTGTTTATTTAATTAATAGAGGTCCCTCTACTCCTTTGGGTTGTGATATTCTAGAAGAAGCATGGATAGGTAAGAAGGTGAGTTATTCTTTTCTTAGAACCTTCGGTTGTGAAGAATTTGCACACATAGATTCTGAAAATAGAACTAAGTTGGAAGATAAATCAAATAAATGTATTTTTTTGGATATGGAACTGATGAATTAGGCTATATACTTTGGGATTTTGAGAATCATAAAATTGTGAGAAGTAGGGATGTCATATTCAATGAGAAAGTGTTTTACAAAGATCAGTTGTGGCAACATGAGAAGAAAGAAAATGATTATGTAGTGTTGGATGATACTCCTAAAGATGGCATTCCAGTGGTTCCTCATAATCCGCAACAACAAATACCAAAAACTCTAGTGAATGTTAGATGATATTCAAGGATAAGTAGACCTCCTGATGGTTTTCTCGCTCTTTGTATTCTATTTTGTTAACTGATGCTGGTGAACCAAATTGTTATGATGAAGCTATGCATCTGGATACCAAGGTTTAGTGGGAGGATGGAATGACAAAAGAAATGGACTCCTTGTTGAAAAATCAAACTTGGGAATTATGCAAGTTGTCTATTGGTAAAAAGGCTTTACAGAAAAAATGGGTTTATAGGCTGAAAGAGGAGGATGGTGGTAAGAAAATATTTAAATCCTGGTTAGTTGTAAAGGGATTTGCATAGAAAAAGGGCATTGATTTTGATGAGATATTTTCTCCGGTTATAAAAATGACTTCTATTCGTACTGTTTTAAGTATTATGGCTACTCAAGATTTGCATTTGGAACAACTAGATGTGAAAACTATCTTTCTCCATGGTGATTTGGAGGAGGAGATATATATGAAATGACCCCAAGGATTTGAGCTCAAAGATAAGGAGAAGTTTGTGTGCATATTAAAGAAGAGTTTATATGGCTTGAAACAAGAAACTCAGTAATGGTATTTAAAATTTGATAGTTTTATGGTTGAGCATGTCTTCAATAGGTGTAATTATGACCATAGTATTTATTTTAAGAGGTTGGATAATGACGGCTACATTATTTTATGTTTATATGTTGATGGCATGCTTGTAGCTGGGTCTAACATGGATCACATAAGAGAGTTAAAACAACAATTAGCAAAATCATTTTCTATGAAGGATTTGGGGGCAAAAAAAAAAACTTTGGTATGAAAATTTGCAGAGATAGGAAGAACAAAAAATTGACTCTATCTTAGGCTGATTATGTTGAAAAGGTGTTGCAGAGATTCTCCATTGAGAATGCAAAAGTTGTCAGTACACCTTTTCTTATTCATTTGAATTTGACTAAGGAGATATGTCCAAAGACATAAGAGGAGGAGGAAAAAAATTTCAAGGTACCCTATTCTTTAGTTGTAGGCAGTTTAATCTATGTCATGGTATGCACTAGACCTGATATTGCACATGCAGTAGGAGTTTTTAGTAGGTATATGAGTCACCTTCGATTTGAGCATTGGAATAAGGTAAAATGGATTCTCAGATACTTGAGAGGTACATCTAACAAAGGTTTATGTTTTGGGGTCTCTAGTACTGATTTACAAGGCTATGTTGACTTAGATTTGGTAGGAGACATTGATACCAGGTGGAGTACAATAGGGTATATTTTTATTTTTGGTGGGACAACAGTGAGTTGGATCTCCAAGTTACAAAAGGTGGTAGCTTTATCCACCACATATGCAGAGTATGTAGCTGTAACAAAGGAAAGCAAGGAGATGATATGGATGCAATCCTTCATGGAAGAATTGGGTAAAACATAGATTAACAATTATTTTCTTACAAATAGCTAGAGTGTCATTCATCTTGAAAATAAGTATGCCTTGCATTGAATGAAAAAACACATACAGTTGAGGTATCACTTCATTCAGTTGGTGTTGGATGATGGATGGTTAAGGCTGGAAAAGAGATATACAGATGAATATCCAATGGATATGTTTACAAAGGAAGTGACAAGGGAGAAGTTGAACTCTTCTTCAACTTTGGTTTGTCTTCATGACTAAAATAATAAAATAGAACAATAGATTCTAGGCTATTTCTTTCCAATTGGAGTTATAGGGTAGCAATATTGCTATAGGATCGCTCTCCAAGTGGGAGATTGTTTAGTGTGGATCCTGATCAATATCCAAGTAGGATATTTTTGGTTTGTGGTGACTGGTCAAGCAAGTACTATACACTTTTCTATAATTCATCAACTGTTTCCCTAGGTTGACTCATCAAGCATTTCCCTAGGTTGACTCGTCAAGCAAGTTTTAGGGTTAGGATTTTTCAATAAGAAAAACAATGTTAGGGTTATGGATGGTTAGAGAAAGAAGTATTGTAGCATTTTGTAGTGGTAGTGAATCGTAAGGGATCGATGGTTGTAATCAGTTGAAATTATTGGATAATAATATTGGACTCTCTATTTGGTGGATGTAGCCCAAGATTGGGTGAACCATGCTAAATATGTGTCTTCTTGTTCTAATTTTTGTATACTTTATTCCTTTGCATTATTGGTTATATTTACATGTAACTGTTAGATTTTGGTCTACTAATCCTAACACAAACACGGTGCTTATAGATCAAGATAGCAATGTTCTATCATAAATACTGCCATAGTATATTATGAAATCTATCATAACTATCATACATGAACTTACAATATCTAACATGTGTCCAAGCAATCTGAATTGCAAAGGGGACACTTAGGTATTTTATCCTTTTCTTTTTAGTCCAAATGATGAATGTAACTCTATCTCTACATGTGCTCTTTTATCACTATTGGTAAAACAAATCCATCTCTCATGGGTTAATTACAAATAATATTAGAAGAATAAATAATACAAGGATTTCCATGGATGATGACACCTTAATCCTAACAATGAAGACCATTATTCATTATATATAATATATTTTATAATTAAGATATTATATATTATAATTTAATGTAGTACATCTCACTATGGTATGCTCATACTCAACAATGCTCATATGCATATATCCTTGAAATGTAATGAAATATCCTTAGTTATAGAAATTGGCCAATGGGAGGTAAAGTGATAACCCTATTTTATAATTTATTTTGATTATATCTAGTAAAATTTTAAAAGAGTTAATATAAAATAATATGGTAGGAAATCTATTCATAAATGTATCAATAATGAGAATGCATGACTTTCTTGAGAATAATAAACATTATAAAGTGAAGCAATATCTTGAAGGATCCATCTAGATAAATTGCCAATATGTTACATAGCTAAAATATATAGATGAAGTATTATCATGAGATATGTGGGAGAGGAAAACCTCTTGTGAATAAAAATATAAAATAGTTATATCATATATAGTTTATCATTAATCATAGAAGGAACCTACCAATCACAAATCCTATCTATAAGAAATTCATTATAAAGAAGTGACCTAAGAGATAATATATAAGTAGTAAGGTTATCAAGAGGAAAACCATCATCAAGAACATCAATATAGTTATGGAAAAAGGTGCATAGATAATATATGTAAGTGTTAGAATGAATTTAGAATAACTGAGAGGGGAGGGGTGAATCAGTTATCCTTAGGTCTAGATGTAGCAAATAAAACTTTTTGTACTTCAGATCTACTCGGCAGCAGTAGCATAAGTCAGCAACTTTATCATGCAGTTTACTATCAATTGAAAATAACTTGTAGTAACATAACATTAAAGCAAACCATAAGCATTCACACAAGTTGACACAAGTATTTAACGTGGAAACCCAATATGGGAAAAACCACCAGTAACATGCTACCAAGTTTTCACTCTTCTGAAGTGATGCCCTGTGAGGAGCCAACCCTGTTAAATGTTACAATAACAAACTACTAGGTGTGACCTAGTTAAAGGATTTAATCACCCTATCAGGAGTGGCCTTTTTAGAGGACTTAGAACATTCCAATCTGAATGTCACCTTGTTAGAGGATTTATACAAATGATTGTTAAGTCAACCTTGTTTAAAGGATTTAAATGATACAATGGTAAGAAAGTAATCAGCAGTTGTGATCTGGAACATACAACTTACTTTACAAATTTAGATCTAATTATAGCTCTGATGTTAACTTACTGGATAGCTTGCATTGTCATTTCAACCTTCTGATCTGCTTGGAAATCCGTCAAGCAATCACACATGCAACTTTCTGCTTCTGCCTTTTTGCCTTCTCTACTAGATCATGCCAAACAGTAAATCAACTATGAAAACCTTTTGCATACACATACACTCTTACACTCTGTGAATAACCCCTTGATGTTATCATATACCTCTCTGTCTAGGTTAGATAATTCTTTTTCCACTTAAACAAGATCGTAGATCTTAGGTTAGGTCAGATCCAATGGATCATTCCATCTTTGCATTACATTTACTTCTCCAAAGTAGTCTCTAATTAAATCTTGAAACTATGCACTAATTACAGTTACCCATACATTAAATGATGTGGATCAATCTTTAATTAACATTACATATCCCAATGAAATCAACTAAGTCGGCCAAAGATCTCAAATCTCATCATTAATCCAATTACTGTAAGTCGGCCAACATCACTGTTTTCACTCAACAATTTCAATGGTGCTCGACATTGAAAAAAAATTTCTCATCACAAGAAACTTTACTCGACACAAGAAAATTTGCTTTTCATAAGCAACTTTTCTCAGCACAAGCCAAACTTGCTCGGCACAGAACAACCAAAAAAACTCTCTTTGAAAGATAAATAACAAATTACTTTTCCAGAGTGTCAACTGATCAAGTACCCTTTTAGTTGCCTTAACTCAACCATTCACTTGGTATTCTTGTTAAATCTTCTTCATCAACAATAGATATGGTACTCAAACAAATAACAATAGTCTCACCAATAAAGGTTTGACAGCAATGACAAAATAACAATTTCTTGCATTGTCACTTTCCAACAATCTCCCTCTTTGGCATTGATGGAAATACAAAATATTAAAACAATGATTTAACAAGCATAGTTACCAACCAATCCAAAAATTCACCTGTGTTCCTTGATATGAACGAATTTTCATTAATGAATTTAGCTTCATTCTGATTCTTATCTGTAAAACATTTCTCCCTTTGTGTCTATAAGCACACTGTAATCATCTGTGTCTAATCATCTGTAGACTCCCTCTGAGTAGATAATCACTTCAATGTTTTCAATAATAACTTCTGCCTCTATGTAATCTTTCCCTCTTTGTAGTCTCTCTTTCTTGGCAATAACTTCTTCAACTTCTTCCTCTATATAGGTAATCTCTCCCTCTTTGACAACAATGCCAAAGATGTCAATATCTTTATCATGTAGATCTTTAGTATCATGCTGATACTGTCATCTTCAGTATGACTGATTTTTCTTTTCTGTCCTTGTTCATCTTCACAACTTTAGCCAGCATCCTAAAGTGTGACTTACTGTGCATCAATGGGTCAGATATTCTGAATAAAATATTTGATGCAATAGTATCATACAGAACTTAATTAGCCTTAGTGAGGGGAATCACCCCCAATTTACCTCATAGATACTCATGAGCATCCTTGGGTAGTGCTTTTGTGAATATATCTGCTAATTGTTCTTTGGTGTTCACATAATCTAGTCTCACTTCTTTACTCTAAACTAGCTCCCTCAAGTAATGATACTTGATAGCTATATGCTTTGTCTTTGAGTGCATCATAGGATTTTTAGAAATATTAATAACACTTGTGTTATCACAATATATGGAAACTGGTCAGTGATTTCTTCCTTCGTACCTTTTAGTAGTATCTTCAACCACACAATGTTAGAACAGTTAACTGTTGCTGCCACATACTTGGCTTCAGCTATAGATTGTGAGGTGCATTTCTATTTCTTGCTTGTCCAGGAGATCAATCTCTTTCCTAAAAGAAATGCTCCACCAGTAGTTATTTTCCTGTCATCAACATTTCTAGCCCAGTCAGAGTCAGTGTAAACTCTGAGTTCAAACTTGTCATTCTTTTTGTAGTATAGGCCATAGTCATCATTTCCTTTCAAATATCTCAGAACCCTTTTTACTGCCATCATGTGAGTTTCCTTAGGATTAGCAAAAAACCTTTCAATAATCCCAACAGCTAGGGCAATGTCAGGTCTACTATGTACAACATACTGTAGTTTTCCAATCATTGACCTGTAGAGTGTTTGGTTCACTTCTTTTGTGTCATCATCTTTTGTCAGCTTCTGTCCAGTAATCATGGGTGTACTCACTAGTTTGGACTCTTCCATTCCAAAAGTTTTCAGTATCTCTTTGATATATTTAGATTGAGTGATATAGATACAATTCTTCATTTGATAAATTTGTAAGCCAACAAAGAATTTTATTTCACCAAACATAGACATCTCAAACTCATTTTGCATCTCTGTTGCAAATTTCTGATATAACACATCTTGTCCACTAAATATGATGTCATCTACAAAAATTTCAGCTAATAATGTACCTTTGCTTTGCTCTATCTTCAAGTATAGGTTGATGTTGTCATTGGTTCTTGCAAATCCAATCTTGATCAAATAATTGTGCAATCTCTCATACCATGCTCTTGGTGCTTACTTCAATCCATATAATGCTTTGTGCAATCTACAAACCATATCCCTTTTTTTTGGGTCTACAAAACCATCATCTTGCTCAATATATACTTCTTCTTCCAAGATTCCATTGAGAAATGTAGATTTCACATCCATCTGATAAACTTTGAATCCTTTATAGGCTGCATATGCAAGTAAGGTTCTAACACCCTCCAATCTTGCAATTGGGGTGAAGGTTTCACCATAGTCAATTCCTTCCTCATGTGCATAACCCTTGCATACCAGTCTAGCTTTGTTTCTTGTCACATCTCCATGTTCATTTTGTTTGTTCCTGAATACCCACTTTGTGCCAATTACATTTTTATCCTTTGGCCTAGGTACAAGTGTCCATGTTTTGTTCTTAATTTGTTCAATTTCCCCATTCATTGCTTGTATCCAATCTTCATTTTCTAAAGCATCTTTCACTATTTTGGGCTCAAATTCACATAACAAACATGTGTCATTTTTCAACTTACTTCTTGTCATAACAACATAATCCTTTTACCCAATGATTTGATCAGAATTGTGATTTCTTCTCACATATTTTGCTAGGGTAGGCTCAGTTCTTGCTTTAGGTTCATGGTCTATATTTAGTTCTGGTTGATTCTGTGACTCGGCATCTCCATTAGATAGCTCAGCATTCACTTCCAGTTGCTCGGCAACTCCACTCTGTGACTCGGCAGGTGCATGTTATTGTTCAACAATAGTCTCAATTTTGTTGTTTAGCAATAGTCTCAGGTAGTGAATTAGAATCTTCCTCATCTAGATATATGAATGATCTATAGCTTTCAGGCTCTTGTGTACTTTCAACTTCATTTCTTTCTGCAAACTCATCAATTCTTACATTTGCACTTTCAACAATTTTGTTAGTATTAGAATTCAAACATTTGTAAACTTTGCTTTTCGTTGAATAACCAAGGAATATACCTTCTTCACCTTTAGCATCTAGTTTTCCATTTATGTTTTCTTTCAGTATAAAACATTTACTTCCAAATACTTTAAAATACTTTACACTAGGTGCATACCCATACCAAAGTTCATAAGGTGTAGTATATGTACCTTTCTTGATTTGAACTCTATTTAGTGTATAGACTGCAATACTTACAGCTTCTTTCCAATATTTTTGTGCAACATTTTTCTCCATCATTAGTGTTCTTGCACAATCCATGATAGATCTTTTCCTTTGTTTAGCAATACCATTTTGTGGAGGATTCCTGGGTGCAGACATCTGTCTCTTTATGCCTTGGTCATTACAAAAAATGTTAAAATCATTAGAAACAAGCTCTCCACCTCTGTCAAATCTTAAGCATTTCAAAATTTTGCCTGTTTCCTTTTCAACTTTAGCTAAGTACCATTTAAATAACCGGAATGCATCAGATTTTTGTTTGAAAAACATTACAGTCATCATCCTTGAATAATCATCAACAAATATAATAAAGTATCTAGCACCACAATAACTTTTTTCTCCAATGGGACCACAGAGATCAGTATGGACCAATTCCAGAGTTTCCTCTGATACATGTGTTTTACTCTTGAAACTAGACTTAGTCATCTTTCCTAGTTGATATTGTTTACACATAGCATTCTCAGGTTTCTTCAACTTAGGTAACCCTCTAACCCTTTTCAGTTTACTTATTCTTACCAAGTTATCAAAGTTCACATGACACAACCTCTTATGCCATAACCAAACATCATTGTATAGTGCAAACAAACATGTTTCTTTAGATAAATCCAGATAAAATAAGTTACCTTTAGTCTGATCACCACTTCCAACTAATTCTCTAGTAGAATCATAGATCTTTGCCTTTCTATGATGGAATTCAACTTTGTAACCAGAAGTGTTCAGCTGTGCAACACTCAGCAAATTATATTTAAGATCATCAACCCAATACACATCATCACATCTGATTTTGTCAGTCAGGTTAATCAATCCTTCACCTTTGATAAGACATGGTGAATCATTACCAAATTTTACATATCCTCCTTTACATTGGTTTAGGGTTTCAAACTTATCTTTGTCACCAGTCATGTGATGGGAACAATGATTGTTAATGATCCAACGATCATTTTTACTCATATAAGAGATTAGTGCAGTTTTCTTATCATCATCAGAATCTTCTTTCATTGCAACATAAACAACTTCTATATCATTGTCATCAGAATTATCAGTGTCATTGTTAGAAGTTTCTTCAGGAATATAACAAGATTTCTTACCTTTTTCTTTATAGTCCTTATATTTCCTGAAGTCTCGGTCATCCTTTTTGTCATTGTATTCTTTGTATTTGTTGTCCCTTCTTTCATCTTTTTCATTTTTTTCAAGACATCTAGCAGCTATATGACCAACTTTGTTGCATGAAAAACAAATAATAGGAAGTTTACCTCTGTATTTTCCTT
>MU225145.1:1291747-1306824 GCA_018584345.1 Thuja plicata | reverse complement strand
TATATATAATTTTTTTTACTTAGCATTGTAATATATTATTTTTTTCTTCATTTTTAAGCAATAAATATTTTTAGGCTATATTATTGATGTTAAAAACATATAATTTACCCAAAATTTTAAAACTTAAACACAAACCCAAACCCAAACCTACAAATATATAGTTTACCCAAAAGTTTGAAACATTTAAACCTAAACTCAAGCCTTAAAACATATAATTTACCCAAAACGTAAACTAGAAGCATAAATTTTGTTTCGTGAATGAGTTAGTCTTTAGTCATTCGAAGCAATCGTTACAGGGAATTAATTTAGGATACATGACTATTGTTAAGAGAATACCACAAAATATTTTTTTCACAAAGATCATTCTACATCTTCATTATGTACAACTTTCAAAATTAGCAAATAACAAAACCCTAAGTCTTGTACTAGGTTGTTTGATGTAATTAGATTTTCATAATTATAAATTCTTTGTAGACATTCATTTGTGGTTTTTATTTAAGTGTTTCTAAAAAGAATCAATGTATGTATCAATCTTAAATCACCATACATCATGTAACATATAAAAGAGTTATTCTTAGGTCATTTTAAGATATTTCATTAAAAATAGAGTTAATTTAGGCTAATCAATTTATATATATATTGAAGTCTTAAAAATCACTTAAGTTATGGAATTTATGTACTCCTTATTCTGTTTAAGCATCTGATATGTAGTGTATATAGCTATTTCAGACACTGAGTTGTCTATACTAGAATGGTAAACCTTTTACCCAATAACCATAGATGAAACATTAACATCATCATTGATTATCATACCTCTTTTATTTGATACCACTCCAGTAGCATCATGCACAATGTCATTCTCTACAATCTTCAATTCAAGTATCCCAGTGGATACCCACAATCCAATTTTCGCTTGAATCACCTCCTTTGTGATCTCCATTGGCTTGTTGAGCCACATAAACTCCCCATGAATCCTGATAAGGGTATACCGTATCCATTCTCCCTCTTCAATGTATGGTAAATATGGTAACTGGTAAAATTTCTTCTTTGCTAGGGCTTGGAATTTTGGTTTTAGTTGTCGATCTTCTCCTAAAATTTTGGTTTGATATAATTATTTCAATTTTTCCATGCCAAGATCCTCCAAAATTTCATGGATGTATGCCCTAAAATCCTCGACATGCAAAACTCTATATGGCACATAAGAAAGAGCACCTTTTGGATCCACCTCGACTGACTTGTATGGATGTTTCTTGAATTTGGATCGTGGTCTCTCAGTAACATCAATTATGACTGGGGTATCCATCTTTGATAGTTTGAATTTTCAAATATTTGCATAGAAGAGTACCTTTGACCAAACCTAGGGTTTGTATGCAAATCACTTGAGCAATGACTTCCTCGCCTTGGTCTCAATGAAATTCGCCTCCAGATCACCTCTTCACTTGTTCTCTTGAATGGAATGTGAAAAATGAGAGTCACAAACCACCTTTTGTTTCCCTGTTTACCTAATTTCTCAGTGTATTAAATGCTTCGTGCCCTAATTACTTGAAAATACCTTATTCACTGTCTGGGTTCATATATTTTGATTGTGCACTTTCCAGTCTTGTCAAATTCATCTGGTAATGACTCAAAAACTTTTGTCCCAACATGATTCAACTATTATATGCTTGTCATATTCAAGAATCACCATCTTCAGGGGGTTTCATATGATTTAGTTTATAATCTCCCCCTAGGCCAAAGGCCTATCTTCAATTCCCCAAGGAATTGATAGCACCAGATCCAGGTGTAGACCCTTCTGGTGTGTTCTCAACATTATTCTTAACCCATTTTTGCTTCATTTTCTTCCTAATCTCTTCAATATTCACCTTTTCCTTGTCTTTTTCATTTCCTAGCTTATTCATGCTCTTATTGACTAGACCTATGTTGTTCAGATTACTGCTCCCGCAGTTCCTTGCAATATGACCAGATTTGTTGCATTTATAAAAAGAAACATTCCTTTTTCCATTTATGATGTTCACTTGGCTTCTCTTTCTTGCACACTTCTTGGCATTGTGTCCAAATCCATTGTATGCATGACATTTAATGTTTCCTTTGTTGGAATAAGTGTTCTTTACAACACTTTTGCACTCACTTTCCTTATGACCATGTTTATTTCACTTAAAGAATTAACCAAAAAAAGATGCATGTATCTTATTCATCCTATGCCTACAATGCATGGGTTTATAACCAAATTTATGACAGATGAATAAATTACCGTCAATCCTTTGAGCATTAGGTTGTCTTTTTGATGGCTTCTTGTTAATCTTCTTTTCAGATCTAGGCTTGTCAGATATGGTTCTTCTTTGAGTAGATTTAGAGGTTTCTTCTTCCTCATATCCAAGACCTATATTTTCATATGGACTCCTTTTAATTTCAAGAAAGGAATATAGCTTGGATGAACTAATCATGAAATTTTCTTTGTAATCATTTTCTATCACAAGTTCACCTTTGCGTTCTTCTTCAAGATCCTTGTCTCCCTGAAGATCAACATCAAGTCTATTGCACTCATTAGATCTTTCCTTCAAGGATTTTTCTAGGTTTTCTTCATTCTTCTTCCTAGCCTCAATCTCCCTAATCATCTTCATCACCATATATTCTATCTCATGCTTCAATTTGGCATTCTCTTGCTTGAGTTTTTCACATTTTTTGGTCTTTTTTTTTAAGATCTTGACTCAATTGTTCATCATCTAATATATCATTATCCTTTTGTTGTAACTGGTCATAAAGTTATCTTCTCTTCACCTTGAATTTCTTCAATTGTGCTTTCAAATTCATGATGAAATATTTAGCTACTCTTAGGTCATCCTGCAACATTCTTAGTTCACTTTTGGATTGATCAAGATCCTCCAATGCAACCAAGAGTTGTTCTTGCAAACTTGAATTCATTGCTCCTTCCTAGATCTCCCTCAAGATGTTAAACTTTATCCAAGGTATCAATATCCCTGACACTATTTTTTGGAATGAAGGAACACTTAGAGGGGGGTGAATCAATGTTCTTATAAAATTTTGACTTATTAAACTGATTCTCAAACCACTTATTGCATATAACAGAAATTAAAGTACAAGAACATAAAGAAAATAAACAACACACCATAATACATAGATTTTATCATGGAAACCCTATTAGAGGAAAAACCACAGTGGGGATAACATCCACAAGACAATACTCTATAGAAAATATTATCTTACAATAGTTTGGAATGCACTTGCATTCAGGCTGATTGCTTAGAGCTCACAACTCATTTACAACTAGAGATAAAACCCTTTACAAGAAGTCTCACTGCCTTACTAGATCACTACAATGATCACAAGGTCTTTTTAATTGCTATAATAGCATCAACTATGCCTGATTATAGTTCCATATAAGCACATGAATCTAATCTGATACACTTTTATCTCAGACTTCCATGTTCTTTGTGTTCACTAATTAGATTACCAGATCGCACTATATACTGCATCAAATATGTATGTAGGTAACTTACGCACTTCACACATAGATAAGCTATCATCTAATAACACCTTAAAAACCATAATCCATCGATTATATAGGTACACAAATACAGATTTGATCTCCCATGTTGGCTACCAAAAATGTCCTAGCGAAATGTAATACGTTTCTACCAAGTTGGTCAAATTCTCAATTTTAATTGATTTTCCTCCAAAACAATTATATAGTTGTAGCTAACTGGGTCGACTTTATCATTGAAACATAAAACTTAGTGCCAAAAACAAATTAATGTGTCCACAAAAAGATCTTTCATGATGTCGGCCTACTAAACTATCAAACATAAAATATCGTTGATGAGATCTTGTAACTCTATCCAAACATATCAACGAACCTTCAAATTCTTGAATTAACATCTGTATACACCCACAATGCTTCCCTTAGATGTACACCAAAATATTTTAACCTCAAAAGAAACACCATACCCTTTAGTGTAAACTTCATGTACACTCTGTTCTTCATCTCTGTACTTAGCCAAATTTTATACTAACTTCCGATATGATCTCCTACTTGGTTGTGCACATAGGATTAGTACATAAACATCATCTTTTTGCCATCAATGACAATACTCAACCAAATTTTCACTATCTCTTTCTATTTTTCCAACAGATATCATCTTAGAAAATATTATAACGTCATAAGAAATTCATTTCATAGACACACCAATCAAAATTTCAGAGAAATACATCAAATATTTAGATACATACGAACAACAAATAATTGAAGAAAAATTCCTTTCAAGATTGGATCCTACCTGGGGTCCTGTGTAGATCCTTAATTAAAGAATCCAAGAGAGACCCAATCCCACCACAATCTAATCCAAAGGAATATCAAAGCAACGCAATCCAGTTTAGAATAATCTTCATAGAAATCAACACTCTCTCCCTCAAATTCTTAGGGTCCTCACACAATAGTTTGGTAATGATAACTGTCTTCATAGCTCTCACTGAAACACATATTATCACAAGAAAACTCCAGCACTCTCTCTGCAAATTACTCCAAAAACTCATGTAATCATCTCCCAAGACCCCTATTGTAAGAAAGTATTTTTCTCAACATTAATCCTTTTGAAGGGAGTTGTACGGGAATGAACTACTTCCCAACCATACACTATGACTATTGGTAACTAATACCATATTTGATAATAACACTCCCAAATTCTATTATATTTAATATTTCCTGTTAACTATTTACCATCCATGTAATTAATAATTAATAATACTAAAATATAACCTTAATCACACTTTACCACCATACAAATATTTGCACAATATACTCAATATTCATAATTATATATATATATATATATATATACACACAAAGTACTAATAATCCATACAACTAAAAGTAATCAATCACAACATTAATATTACATACTCATAAATACTATAGGATATAATCCCTTTGATAGAATACAATCACATGCCTCAAAATAAATCTAATATTTGATTATGGTCCTAACTAACAATAATGGAACACATCATGATATCCACATAGTCAAATACAGTCAACCATAGACAAAATAACATTCACAAAGCATAACTCCCGACCAAGCATGACTCCTTGAAAACCAACATAGAAAAATTAAAACATGGACATTCCCAGTATAAATAAATGAAATGAATAATCAAATCATAATACCAAAATAAAAATACAGAGGACAAAAACCATGCTCAAACATGTGAGGTGACCTAGGGCTTGTCACCCCAACAATCTGACCAACTTTGCAGGAACCTCATCATTCCCTGTTCGGGACAATGACAAGGGAAGACTCAAGCGAGGCCTTGCCACTATCTCCAATAAGAAACAACCATCAAGGAGTTTTAGGGCATGCTCAGACCTGTGGAGATAGGTGAAGTTGATTCTCGATACCTACAAGCCTTCATCATAGAGTAACCGTACATGTGATTAACTACGACTTAGTCCCTAGTCATACATGAAGATCATAAACATGAACAAACACACATGTAAGCATCCAATAAATATATCCAAAACATCATGATTATGGCTAACTAAGTAAGGGTTAGACTATAATCATATGTGAAATCAACGAATACAAAAATATTAATCACAATCATCATATATTCATGGGTTAGTCCAATAATCATAAATATTAATCATTAAGGAGATCTTGCAATCATAGTCTTGAACAAGTAATGAGGACATGATTAACATTCATATATCAATTAGAGTGTGAACAAAAAAAGTCATAATCAATCCTAAGGTTGTTAGTCAAGATAAATAGTTTATCCAAATGTAATCATAGTCATAGAGAAGAGGACACAAATAGTAATCACATAGCTCTCTCATGTAACCATCCTAACACATAAAATCAACATCCTATCTAAATTTACCAAGGTCCTAAAATACCAACAACACATTAGTAGAGATGAATACATATGAAGGGGGTAACTAAAATCAATATATCTAATAGCATCAATATGTTTATCATCATTAAGTACTAGATTATGAAACAAAATAAGCTAATAGAAAAGATTAGACAAGTGTCTCAATACTAGCACCTAATGTAGAATTATACTTACATTAGCAAAAAGAGGAACATAGAGAATCCTACATGATTCCATGAACTTCAACAAATAACATCAAAGACATGTTAGGTTTAAAGGGGTATTACGATTCCTAAAATCTAGGTGTTAGGCCCACACAATCTTATAGTGGAAAGGAGACAAGGTTTCTTTCTTCATAGGGGGAGGTTCAATCCTTTCCAACACGAAGCAACTACCTAGAGTATTTGAAGTCTCCCACCATAATTTTCTTGCACTTGGAGTAGAAAACATTTCCCCTTCCTCCAACTGGACCATCTTTTTATGTGACTTTAGCTCCTCTTCCACAAATTGGGCTACCTTTTTAGGGGATTTTCGCTCCTTGTTTAAGGTAGTAGTTTTATTTAGAGTTTCCATTAGTTTTAAAATGTCATATGTGAATGGATATTCATCAATCCCATACTCTGAGACTTCCCATCATTTTTCTTTTCCTCAATAACCATAGGGGGGAAGTACATTTCTCTTTCAACTTTTGTGGTTTCTCCGAGGGGGCCCTATAATCTAAAATCACACGCCTCAATTTAGAGAAACTTTGATGATAAAAAGTAGTATTATCATAAACTAGCACTTGTTTCCATCTACCCAACTTTGATTGCAATGTAATGAAATTTGGGAGGGTCTTATTAATAGCAATATTCACGTGGAATCAAGCAAATACTAACCTATACTTCACCTTCTTCACGTCCTTTGTAGCCACATAATGCACAAATGTGCTTTCAATCCACCTAAAGATTTTTTATCCTAGAATTTCAATAGAAGTCCCAACATTCGGACCCACATGGGTATAGTCTTGTTGAGATCAGTATTAGGGTTGAACCCTAGTTTCTACCTGCACAGGGAAAGGTAGTGTTTCCCATATGCCCAAGAACCAACAAGAATCACTAATAGGTCCTCCTCAACAGTGAATTTGAACAAGAAAAGGCCTCCAAACATAACATCAAGGTTACGCTCCCTTTAGATTCGATCTTTCTGCTACCCATCTCCTTAACATATTAATTGTTGGCCTAAATGAGAAATTCCCAACTAGTGTGTCACTCATTGATGATACTATACGATCTACCACTGAGTCCACAAGCCTATTTCAGTTCCTTCCTTAGTCTGTATGCATTTTGGGGTTAAGTTCTATACTATTTTCCTTGATTCAGGTTAATAAATGCACTTTTTCAACCATTGGGTTTTGGGCTTATTTTTGGTGTGCATGCTCCTCCTTGTCTACTCCCTTACAAGCACCATCATCACTAACAAGGGAGGAATTTGCAAGACCCCCAGTTTGAATGCATTGTATCTTTGTAGTGGGCCCCCCAAAAGGTGCGACATTTGTGTTGGGGGCAGGGTCCGCAGGTGGAGGGGCAAAGCCCCCTTCATTGTCAGCGACCATGTGCAAACTAGAAAAATGAAAATTTTCAAGCGAGAAGCTGTAGAACTCTAGTGAATTTGGTATATAGGAAAATATGTTTTTGTTATAAAAATAAAATTTCCAAATATATTTTTAAGTTAGGGGTTTACTAAAAATCACAGTCAATTATTTTAAAAATTTTGCTATTTCATTTGATCATCATTAAGTTAAAAAGATGCTTTGAATATGATTGAAGGATAATGTGTTGGATATGCAGTTATAGATTTTTTAAAATTGAATAGATGCAAAAAAAACTTACATAAGAGATGGGTTCTATAAATTGTAAAGGAAAAATCTTTTACACTAACGAAAATTTAAATATTAACTTTAATTTTTTAATTCTTCTTCCATCCAAAAATTAGAATTTTAATACTTTATTATAATATTTTCTTCTAAAAAATATTCCAAATTTTTTTAATTACAAATTAATATTATAAATAACAAGAAAATTACATAATATTATAATATTTTCTTATTGTACTATTCTTGTGCAGTAAATGTTGTTGTTGAGGCTCTGGCTCTTATTTTTTCTAGGTCAGCCCCCTTATTTTGACTGCTAGTAATATCAAAAACAAGAAAATTACATATTTAAAAAAATCAAATTTTAAATCTATTTTTGTTTAAAGTAACCATCCTTAAATAAATAAATAAATGACATAAAATTATGAAATGGCCATGAGTAACTAATTGTTATTGATGATATCCTAATTCCCCATTATTTTTCATTGCTACCCTAAGTCTTGTTGAGATCAATATTAGGGTTGAACCCTAGTTTCTGCCTGCACAGGGAAAGGTAGTGTTTCCCATATGCCCAAGAACCAACAAGAATCACTAATAGGTCCTCCTCAACAGTGAATTTGAACAAGAAAAGGCCTCCAAACATAGCACTCAAGGTCATGCTCCCTTTAGATTCGATTTTTCTGCTACCCATCTCCTTAACATATTAATCGTTGGCCTAAATGAGAAATTCCCAACCAGTGTGTCACTCATTGATGATACGATACGATCTACCACTGAGTCCACAAGCCTAATTTCAGTTCCTTCCTTAGTCTGTATGCATTTTGGGGTTAAGTTCTATACTATTTTCCTTGATTCAGGTTAATAAATGCACTTTTTCAACCATTGGGTTTTGGGCTTATTTTTGGTGTGCATGCTCCTCCTTGTCTACTCCCTTACAAGCACCATCATCACCAACAAGGGAGGAATTCGCAAGACCCCCAGTTTGAATGCATTGTATCTTCGTAGTGGGGCCCCCAAAAGGTGTGACATTTGTGTTGGGGGCATGGTCCGTAGGTGGAGGGGCAAAGCCCCCTTCATTGTCAGCCACCATGTGCAAACTAGAAAAATGAAAATTTCCGAGCGAGAAGTTGCAAAACTCTAGTGAATTTGGTATATAGGCAAATATGTTTTTGTTATAAAAATAAAATTTCCAAATATATTTTTAAGTTAGGGGTTTACTAAAAATCACAGTCAATTATTTTAAAATTTTTGCTATTTCATTTGATCATCATTAAGTTAAAAAGATGCTTTGAATATGATTGAAGGATAATGTGTTGGATATGCAGTTATAGATTTTTTAAAATTGAATCGATGCAAAAAAAAACTTACATAAGAGATGGGTAGTCTATAAATTGTAAAGGAAAAATCTTTTACACTTCCGAAAATATAAATATTAACTTTAATTTTTTAATTCTTTTTCTATCCAAAAATTAGAATTTTAATACTTTATTATAATATTTTCTTCTAAAACATATTCCAGTTTTTTTAAATTACAAATTAATATTATAAATAACAAGAAAATTACATAATATTATAATATTTTCTTACTATACTGTTCTTGTGCAGTAAATGTTGCCGTTGAGACTCTGCCTCCTATTTTTTGTGGGTCAGCCCCCTTATTTTGACTGCTAGTAATATCAAAAACAAGAAAAATACATATTTAAAAAAATCAAAATTTATATCTATTTTTGTTTAAATTAACCATCCTTAAATAAAAAAGACAAAATTATGAAATTACATGAGTAACAAATTCAAATCACATATGTTCTTGAAAGTCAAATACAATCATAATAGGTATTGATGATATCCTAGTTCCCCATTATTTTTTCATTGCTACCCTTATTGCTAGTAAAGTCTTCCATACTATAGCTATAAAACCTTTTGAATCACAATTCCTTTATTGGTTCCATCCATCCCCTCTAGGAAAGATGGGATATAAATTAACTTATATATATATCTTACTTTTGTGAAAGCTTATCTTTCCTTGGTCCTTATCTTTCTTTGCCTCTTATCTAGATGGGGTGAAGAACATTAGGTAAGTCGTTTTGTATTTGTACACGTAGTTGTATTTGATTTTATTCCTAGAATTTGATATAATGAGCAAGAAACAACTTGGCAAAAAGTGGAGATATTTGCATTGAATGAATTTGAATTTATAGTGGCTAAACATTAAAGAGGAGACAAGAGTAGTTTGACATTATTCTCCTAGTGCAAGCATTAAACATTTGTTGTAGCCCCATGGGACCACCCGCTTGGCTTGCATTTCTATGAATTTTTATCTCATCCCTAAAGAGAGGACCACTAGATTTGGGTTGAGGTAAGATATCAAATGGCCATTCAAGTTCAATGCAACAAACGAGCATGTTATCCTTAAAAAAACAAAGCAACCCTCCAATTGACCAAAAGTTCCCAAAATAAAGCAGATATGATGTTATCAATTCTAGGTTTCAAGCTAAAATAAAGTTAGACTTCAGAGATATTTTAAAGCCATTTAAACATCTTATAATTGTATTTTTGCTGTTTTGGTATTTTGATGTAATTATTATTTCGTGTGTGGTACCAACTCTTACTAAGTATTTATGAAAGAATAATAAAATAAAAGATAAATATCAAAGTTGCAAATGTTAATCTTTGTCTCCTAACTTTTATTTCTTATTTGGTTTGAATTTCATTCTATTTAACATCTCAATCTCGGTAAACAAAAAAAAAAAAAAAGATGTTTGTAAAAAGAAAGTTGTGATAATAAATAATAAAATAAATTTCTAGATAATGATATCTATCGACCTTTTTTACATATATTTTTTAAAGTATAAGTATGCTATTTAAAATATTCTATAATGATATTTTATATTTGTGATATTAAGAAAAAAGAATTGTGGTGTTTTGAAGTATTCAAATATTGGACAATATCATTTTGTACTTATGATATTTTAAAGCTAGGAGTGTAATATCTTACAATGTGAAATCAAATATTGAAACATCTTATAATATCATGTTACAATTAGGGTAGGATCCCAACCTCATCCCAGAGTAATATTGAAACTTTAATGAGACCCAATTCTTATTGGTCTCTTAGTAAGCCATTCAACTTCACCAATAAACTGACCACTCAACATGAAGTCAAAGTTGATGCAAAGATAAGAATAGATAATTAAAATTAGTAGTTTTTTTTTTGGCAGTCAAAGAAAAATTATTAGAACAATTAGTTTTCAATGAAGGTAAACTTGTGATCACTTAAAAATACACTATATAAAGCTTAATTTAAGTTTGTTCAAATTTATCTGTATTAAAAATAAGTTGTTGCAAGTCCCTTCAAACAAATGACATGATATTCAAAATAATATAAATTTAATGATAAAATGATATTTGAATATTTAATTAAGCTTAAAATAAGAATTGCATCATTCAAGACAACATTGAAAAATAGAAAGAACGAGTTAAATAATTATAGAGGGAAATAAAACACAACATGAGTTGGAACAAACAAATCAAATACATGGAAAAGTTACTATATCATGCCTATATATTAATAAACTATGAAAGAGAGAAAACTAAAGAGAGGAAAATGAATATCAAAGAACTATAAACTAAGATAGTTAAAGTGAGTAGATTTCCACAATCTATAATTTATTTCGATGTTGCTTCTGGATTTGATTGTGTAAGCATTTTATTGCATCAACATTGTGGATCACACTCTGTGATCCATCATTGGGATGATAGAGAGCGTTAGGAGAAAAATAGAAAAGTTGCAAACCAAGACCTATAAAAAGAGTGCAAGAGGTGGAAGGAGGGGGAGTGCAACAGGAGTCTAACAAGTGACTAAGTGGAAGGAGAGGGAGAGTGCATCAAGAGTCTAACAATGTTTTCTTGGGTATAATGATCAATTTTGAATTCTAACAGCTAGTACTAGTTTCAGATTGTCAACAATTTGCATATGAAGATAATTGTTGTTTGTTTAACTACCTGAAGATTGTTCAATGCGAAAAGTCTTGTTCAAGAGATTATGTCGATGTTTAATTTTTCGGTTGAGACAAGAAGAAAGCATTGGGGTGAAGGAAAAAAATGATATAATATGCAATTTGTATACCTATCGTGGTAGATAATTTTATATTTGTCCTCTTATCAACATGATAGATAACTTCATGTGATGTGGTGTTCAATGTTGTGAGAAGAAAATTGGTAGTTTGATTATGGTATTGTTACCAATATTGTCTCTGGTCTAATAATAAAGCAATGTTTGTATATAACAAAAAAGACGGTTTGATTATAAGTGAGGGTTTGATCACAACAATGTGTGAAAGTTCTTGATGAAGTCAAGCATTTAATGTTATGTTCGTTGAATTGATTGCAGAGGTTGTCATGAAGATAACAAAATAAAGATGGTGAAAGTTATTCTGAAGAGAAGATTGTTAATATGAAGGATTGTAAAACAAAGACAAGATCTTTTTGTTAACAATTTGTATAATATGTTTTTAGGGAAACATGGTAACCCTCAGAACTAGTTTTTTTCTCAGATTTTGTAAGGGGTTGGTGCTCCTTTGGGTGGGTTCTCCTAGAGTTGGTGCTCTATAATTTTTCCAGTAAGGCCCGACAAAATACTTGTTCATAGTGGGTTTTTACCCTTTAAGGCGTTTTTACTCAAATCCTTGTGTCAAGGTGTTTTTGCTTAAGTTTTAAATTTCTTGATTGCATAATTTTATGAAGTTGATATTGTCTTATAATCTGTTGTAAGTAATAATGCCATTTTGTTAAAGTTATTTTGTTGTTTAAGAAAATTTATTGTTTTTATAGATCACTGATTCAACCCCCTTCTCAATGATCCTAGTATTCCAACAAGTGGTGTTAGAGCCAACTACCTTGTAATTGGTCTAACAACCTTAGGCAGGTCTTGGTTGAGGAATAATTGTTAGTCATGGCCCAAGATAGTTCATCAAGTGCAAAAGTTCCCTTATTCGATGGTTCTAATGATGAGTTTTGGACAATAAGAATGCAAACTTATTTTCTTTCACTAGGTGTTCATGTTTGGGGTTATGTTGTTAATGGGTATATTATATCTAATTGTCTATGGTCAAATAGTGATCAATGGTAGACCACCAAATCACCTATACATTGAATGACCCCAAAAATCTTGTCCTTAGACTAAATCTGACTTGTGTAACCCAAAGGATGAAGGGATAAAAATTCAAGGTCTAGCTAGAGGAGAGGATTTAGGGTATTCTTTTTAAGATATGGAAAAGAGTGATAAATGATCTTGTGTTTATGACTAAAAGAAGATATAATAGCAAAATGTAATAGAAAATCTGATCTAATATAGAAAAGTAGATGCAAGATATAGAAGTAAGAATGTGTGTACCTGAAAATGGAAGAAGAAGAAGGTATTCAGATGTTGATTTCCTATTTGACAGAATCTCAGAATATCTGGATACCTAAATCCAACAATCTATAATTTATAGCCCTGAACCCTGCAACTCTCTATTCTTCTCTAGGAACAGGTTGAAAGTGGTTCGACCTATACCCAGGTATAGGTCAAAAGTTCAACCTGTACACGAGATAACCAAAAAAAAAAATTTGATCTAGGAAAGTCTTTTGATTCTCCTTCTGGTTCTCTAACAGGATCTGCACTTCGAACACCTGGGTATAGGTCAAAGGTTCGACCTAAACCTGATATTGTCAAAATTTGGAATAGAAAAGTGGACCTAGAAAGGTCTTCAGATTGGCTTCTCGAATATGTATCTATATCTACACTTCGGACCTGTGCCTACACACAAGAGAGCAGGGGAAATTGTTGGGGGGAGGGGCTTGCCTCGATCAAGCCCCTGTTTAGGAATTAACCTTGAAAATAAAGGAAATACTATCATGTAGAAGAGATTGATCTAATAATGGAAATGTATCATATCATATAGATGTGATTATACTTAATATGGGATCAAATATGTTAATGCAATAGCCTTGAATTAACATAAAAGCCAAAAGGAAATCATGTAAGACAAAACCTCATGTATTAGATGCTTGTAATTTGCCTCAATATTGGATTGAAGAAGAAGAAGAGGAATATTTTAATAGATGAATGTAGATCTCCTCCCTTGATGGCCAACTCATTTTCTTCCTATGGGGAAAGAAGCTAAATCTATAGAAGGAAATACATGAAGATGGATGAACTTGAATGCCTGGTGGATGAATGCTTGCTTGCTTGAACTCCTTGAATGCACAATAGTTTGCTAAATAATTCTTATGCATAGATGATGGATTAAAAATGAGAGGGAGAGGCCTCCTTTTATAGAGATCTTGGGGTCCAATTTTGCGGAGGCCAACTGCGTTGAGCGGGAAAATGAAAACAAATTTCATCGGGCCCAAAACCCATCAAATTTAAACCCCTGAGATATAGGTTGAAAGTGGTTCAAACTATACCAAATATAGCTCAAACTAGGTTCAACCTATACCCAAAAGGTGTTAATTTCAAGGTAAAGTTGTGGGATCTAAGATATATTAAGTGGCTCAAGGAAAAATAGAAAGGTAAGCAAGAAAAATTGATCATAAATGGAAAATTGGGGCCCAAGAGGGAAATGAATCATGTGAAAAGATGGGTAAATGGGAAATTGTGCATAGAGATTAGAGCATACATAAATTTTTGAGCAAGATTGAAGGAAAAGGTAGGACCTTGATTTAAATTATGTATGCAATTAGGTGCAATGTGAGGTCCTAAAATAAGGAACACACTAAAGAGGGCTAAAATGGTCCTAAAATGAACACAAAATCAAGTGCTTAATTTTTAGAACTATACATTTAGCCCCCACTTTATAGGGAGTATGTGACAAGCTCATGATCACAGTAAAGGAATAGATAGAAGAAAGAGAGAGAAAAATTATCGCAATGAATTGCAAAGAGATAAGATATCACCAAGTCTAAGGAAATAAGCCCCCAAAATAAGGATCCTAACTCCACACCCATGCACAAGGGAATGAAAAAAAATCAAAGAGAGAAATAAAAATAAAAGACAAAAGACACAAAAGGGGTTAGTACAAAAAAAAACTCCAAATCAACTAGTGAAAGAGACATCGACCATAAATTTCTCAGCCACGAATGTCCGGAAAGATATTTCAAGAGCACAAGTGATCAGATATGAAGAACAAGAGCATCACCAATGATGATACCAACTCCATGATCTAACATACTTGTAAGGAAACTCAGGTGCGGAAACAGCTTCCTACGCTAATCTCTATAGGAAAGTATTGTGCAAATTCTTTTAAATCCTTACAATTTTAGATTCGTTAACTACTTTAACAAAGATATTGCAACC
>MU225145.1:1264718-1291300 GCA_018584345.1 Thuja plicata | reverse complement strand
TCAACATGCCAACTAGACATGTACACTCACACTTAATTACATTATTTGCAAGAAAATACATTTTACAAAACAAATAATAAGAATAGGAATTATCCAAGGTTGAGACACCTTATTCCTAACAAAATCATCCGTACAATATTTGTACACTTCTGTCAGTTAAGTAACTAGTCTATAGGGGTGGGTGGGGGGAGATAGTTGGGGTTGGGTGGGGGCGCCCTACTATTAGATTCTTATAGCCCCATACTATTTTGAAGGGATATCAAGCACCCCAACTATATAACCCATTAAAATAGTAGGGGGTGGGAGAACTCATGCTAGCAATTTGATTAATGGAAGCCCCTACTATTCACCAGGTGTAGGAGATAGTTGAGGGGAATTCATTACATAAATATATGTTGACATCAGTGACAAAACATGAATATCAATAGCATGATCAATACCAAAAACTGATATCATCAAACAATCTCCCCCTTTGGAATTTATGGCAACATATGGGAAAATCCACATGCATCAAACCAAAATTACTCTCTCTCAATACAATCTTCTCAATATCCTCAACACAAATCTCCCAAAATAGTAGGGATTTTCACATAGATTCCTTCCCCCTTTGGCAACAATGGAAAAGGGTGCCATAACTTATTTGTAGTTATCTGTAAGGTGTAGATTTTTTAATTCTTCATGTCCATCAACTAGGTGCAAGATCACCCAAATGTGAACCTCATGAATGGATATAGATCTACTATATTCATGAATATTTTTTGTATATGTGTACTGCATAGATGGATACAGATCCATTATATCCTTGAAGATTGGTTTGTATATGTGCACCCCATGGATGTATACAAATCTATTGTAACCATGGGGATTGGTTGTATGGGAAAATGCATAAGGAAAAATGTGTAAGAGAATGTACAAGGGAGACCATATATATCCCCGTTCCTTATGATGGCTATGTAGTAGACATTATAAGGAAGAGAATCAAGGATACCTACTTCCATCAATAGGGATATATCCATAAAACAATAATTTATGCCATGAACTTATCTAAGAGTGTGAACTCTTATAGGCTAAGAAAATAGATAACTGTGAAAGGATATTCCACTTGTGAGAAGAGACTCTTGAAAGGAAGATATATTATTTACAAGAAATATAACTTCAACAGGAGCGCTTGAACAAAACTAAAATCTTTAAGAAAAAGAGGGGGAAGAGAACAAGAATGCACCCATTTATCCCCTATCTCTAGGTGAAATAGGGATTCTCAATGAAGGATGAAAAACTTTAAGACACAAAGCAAGGGAATATGTTTAAAATGAACATAGTTTTAAATTAAAGAAGAGGTGATGATCAAGGATTCACACCTCGTACATAAGAGAGAATCCCAATCAAAACAACTATTCTTTATAGGAAAAGAATGTCACATGATAAATAAATGTCATTGTACAAAGGAAAGTACATCCTTAGACAAAAGAGAGAAATAATATACATGCAACCTTTCCCCCCGAGTGTCAAGGAAAGATATAAAATACACCTTGAATGATAGCTACCTCATAATAGATACACAATCCCAAGAAAAATAAGATGTAAACTAAAGAGAACTCCTAAAATAGATATATATGCTAGAAAATACATAACATACAAAGTAATCAAGTCATCAGGGAAAGAAAGGAAAGAATTAACTATCGATGATGATTGAATGATAAACATGTCCTTTCGAGGCATACAAAAGGATTGTTAGGAAAACACAAGAGGATCTTGCGTACAACAAGGTATGCCAAAAGAGAAATGTATCATAAAGTAATGCAAAACTATAGAGATATGAAAGGAGAGAGAAAGGATGCTACATTATATGTGCTTAGTGGTCAACCCAATTATACAAGATATTCACTCCCAAGTAAGGAATAAATTATAAGGAGGATACTTAATCTTAGTAAGAGAAAGATCCTCTGACAATAAGTCCATACATGGGACGATATTATATTATAAAAGAGATGAATAAAAAATAATAATGTATCCTTGAAAGAGAAGAGATGAGAAAGAAGATCCAATACAAGCCCTAAGGGATAAATCATTTATAAGAGACATGCACTTTCAAGAAAGCGTAAGGTTGCAACATGGGATGTAAATATACTTTTTGTTAAACAAAAATTTTATGCAAGAAAGAATGTTACACTAAAAGATGCAAATCCACAAGGGATATTGGATGCAAAATAAAAGAAGAGAAAAGGAAGGGATCACACTATTTAACCTCCCAAAATTGTTTCCCATGTATGTGAAATATGCACTTCCTAGCCAACATAAGACAAAAATGACAGCTAGGAAGGATATCATTGTATAAAGAAACATCTAAATAAAGGGATAAAAGAGATCCCTAAAATAAGAAAGGAATGATGAACCCTCCCCCTTAGCTAAGAGAACAAAGGGGAAAGCCCTATTATATTTCCCTCATGTTCATTACACACATTACAATGGAGAGAAACAAAATAGGAGAAATAATCTAATTGTAAACTTTGGTATGAAGAAAACAAAGAATGTCTAGTGTAGAATGAATAAGACTTCTATCAATGGATTCTTGAACAAATATTCTAAACTGAGCACATTTACAAAGTAAATGTTGGTTGCTATGATGGTAAAAACCCAAGAATTCACCCTTAATAGGTATTTTATTTGCATAGAGGTTCCTATAAGGGAAGACTATCTTAGGATTACTTGAGACTCTAATAGATTCTTTTTTCTAGAGCTAAATGATCGATATTAGGAACATGATATTCCTTAGGACCATTGTGTGAGGATAAAGGAACATTATCTATAGTTGGAAGAGGGAAATGAAGATGTTGATACTCATTAAAGGAATCAGCAATTGGTTTGAGATTAAGAATGATAGTAGGTTGAGGAGAGATAAGCCATTCTATCATAGGATCATTAGGAAATTGGTCTAGAGAAGGAGTAGTGGGGGAGATGAAACCTAAAATACCTTTATGAGCTTGTTTTGGAAGATTAATATAAGTTGTAATACCATGCTCATTAATACCAAGTCCTAAGCCTTTATAGCCCTATTGAGTGGTAATATCATATTTTGTAGTATAAGTAGTTTTTAATGTAGAGGGAGAAGGCGATTAGTTTTGAGGTGTATGAGCATGTTTGGTATAAGGAGGAATAGTAAGAGGACTATTATTTTTAGGGGGATTAGTATTCTCATCCATTTTAGGTAGTGGAGAAGAAGTATTACCCAAATGTTCAGAAGAGAAATCATCTAGAAAATTTCTAACATTCGGATCATGGATAATATTTTGGAGATTGTGAAAATGATCATTTTGAGGATCATTAAGAGGTTGAACTTGAGTAGGGGGAATAAAATTAATGTTAGTCCTAAGATCATATTATTGAGAGGGGGGAGGGGGGAATCAGTAATCTACCAAATAATCTAACTTTTTAACCTCTTAAACTTAAACCAACATTCAAAAGATTAACCTTAATTACAAAAATGAAAATCATAATCATGCAAGTCCATCCAAAAATTTGACACACATATTTATCTCATGGAAACCCAAATAAGAAGAAAACCATGGTGGGAATTAGTACCCACTAAATGATGTACTCTTCTAAAGTACACCCTGTGGGGAGCTTAACCCCGTTAGGAGTTTACAACAAGAGTGTTAGGTTTTCCCTGATTAAGGGATTTTCCTTAGGCCTATTAGGACCTTTACCCTATTAAGAGTATCCTTTTTAGAGGACTTTGAACACTTGACAAAGTGTCACCTTGCTAGATTATTTACAACAAAGATTTGTTAAGATCTACCTTGTTAATGGATTTAACCTGCTGCAACTGTTAGGGAAAAACAAAAAGAACGACTTGTAGAAAAATAATACCTCTTATTTATCAAATCTACTAAAGCACACAATATCTTCTACACACACTTAACTCTTCCTTGAATTTATCACAACTCACACTTTTCACTGCACTTGTCCAACACATGATCAACACACTTAACTCTCAAATTCATCCATTATATACTAAAATTTTAAGTCCACTACCTTAATCAATCCCTAAATTAGAATTTCAAACATCCCACTCAGATCCACTGTTCCACAAAACAAAATTAAATTTACAAAACACATTTCCAAGATCATGTCAGACAATACAATGATTTACATAAAATATTATGTTAAGGAGTCAAACATGTTTTGACCAAACATAAGCTTCCTCTAAAATCATCTCCACACACTAGCATAGAACAATTAAATATGATGCCATATCATCAACTCTAATCATGAAGACATGTCATTAGATCGTGACTAAATCAACTGATTCCACCACAACCTCAACACCGATCACTGATCAAATATATATCAACTGCCACTCAAGAACACAAATAATGTAACCTATTAACAACTCCATCTCTTCTCACTGGTGACCTATCCCACACACCAATCACTCAAATTAGTTGTGATCATAAATGTAGCATCCAAACACTATTAACCAACATATCTTGTGACCGTACCACAAGACACAACAAATATTTGACAATACAATCAAATCATCTATCACTTATCATTAACTATTCTAGCAGTTGCACTGTTATACTTCAACCGATCACAAATTTCACATAATATCACTTAAAAAGTAGAGGTCATGCATTAGACATGCAGAGACATGCCTAAGTCTCCCATAAAGATAGAAATAACTAAAATTCATTGCAACCCTTCATTCATCACAACTATGCTTGGAAACACACTAAGAACACAAGGTCAATAGTTGACATCAATGACAACATAATAATTGATCATCTTATAATCAAATTTGCATCATGACATCTCCAAAACTCACTTACCATCATTTCATAAGATATGCCAACAATCTCCCCCTTTGGGATTGATGGAAAAACTATCTTCCTCTCTCCAACATGATACTTTATGCATAAAGTGTTTCCACTTATGTCTTTCACTTGGTTTGCAATTAATCCCCCTTTCACTGAACTTATCCCCCTTTGTCATACATACATTCTCCCCCTTTGAAAATAATGCCAAAGGTGTCAGACACACTTGATATCTTCTCTACTGTACCTGACTAACCAAAACACATTACTACATAGAATTTTCCCCTTAAGGAGTATCCCCAGAACATCAATCCAAACATAAAGATATTCAATGAATACACTTATATTGATGCAATTGCATCTTCTTTTAATTCAAATCAGATAAGGGAATGACCCCCAATGTACCTTTTAGATACTCAAATCTATCCTTAGGCAATGCTTTAGTAAAAATATTAGAAACCTACTCCTTAGTTGGCACATACTCCAACCTCACTTCCATTTCTTGTTCCCTTTCTCTAAGAAAATAATATTTGATAACTATATGCTTAGTCTTAGAGTGCATCGCCAGGTTATTTGAAATTTTAATGGCACTTTTATTGTCACAATAGATAGCCACCATTAAAGTTACCTTCTCCTAAATTCCTTCGATAATATGCTTGATCCATACTACTTGTGTATAATTAATTGCAACAGAAACATACTCAGCTTTAGTTGTTGATTGAGATATACAGATCTACTTCTTGCTTTTCCAAGATACAATCCTATCTGCAATAAATAATGCACCTTTACTTGTGCTCTTTAAATCATCAACATTACCTTCCCAATCAACATCAGTAAACATATTAAAAGAGAAATCACTTTTATGTCCATACCAGAGACAATATTCTTCAGTGTCCTTAAGATATCTGAAGATTCTCTTTACTGTAACCAAATGAGATTCCTTAGGATTAGAAGAAAATATGGATACTAATCCAACAGTATGTTCTATGTCTATTTTGTTATGTACCACATACTATAGCTTACTAATTATGGACCTATAAAGTGTTTCATCCACCTCTTTACAATCATCTTCCTTTGACAATTTGCAACTAGTTACCATAGGGGTACCAACCGATTTTGAGTCTTCTAACCCGAAAGTCTTTAGTATTTCTCTTACATATTTGGCCTTACTTATGTAGATACCATTTTTCATTTGTTGAACCTGCAACATAATTAATAATTTAATCTCACTGATCATAGACATCTCAAATTCTTTCCTCATCTCATCAACAAATTATTTGCTCATCTCTTCATTTCCACCAAAAGTGATATCATCTACAAATATCTTTGCGATCAACAACCTGTCATATTTATCAATATTCAAATACACATTACTCTTATCACTTGTCCTGAGGAAACCAATATGAATCATATATGAATGCAATCATTTATACCATGCCCTAGGTGCTTGTTTAAACCCATACACAGATTTATGTAATTTACACACCATGTTCTTACCTTCTGAATTAGAAAATCCTTCAAGTTGTTCAAAACATACCTCTTCTTCCAAAATACCATTAAGAAAAGATAACTTAACATCTATTTGATATACCTTGAATCCTTTATAAGAAGAATATGCAAGCAATATCCTTACACCTTCAAGTCTGGCCACAAGTTAAAATGTTTCACCATAGTCTAGGCCTTCCTCTTGTGCATATACTTTGCACACCAATCTTTCCTTATTCCTTACCACTTCACCTGTCTAATTCATCTTGTTTATGAAAATCCACTTAGTGTCGATCACATTCTTGTCCACTAGTTTGGGCATTAGTGTCCATGTTTTTTTCTTCTCAATCTACTCCAATTCTTCTTCCATAGCTTTCACCCAATCTTCATCTCTCAATGCATCTTTCACTATTTAGGCTTAAATTCAAATAGAAAACAAGAACCTTCTCTTGCCTTCCTTCTTGTTAACACATCTACATTTCTGTCACCAATAATTTTATCAGGGGAATGATTCAACTTTACATACTTTAGCAATACCAGCTCAGTTCTAGGAGTTTCTTCAACTTCTTGTTTTGGTTCATGTCCATTGACCTGTATCTCCATGGGCTCTTTTATAGTATCCTACTCCACTCGTTATACATATACAAGCCCATGATAATCTTTGGGTTCCTTCTTGCTAGATTCATCATTTTTCTAAGAAAATTCATCTATTCTTACACTAGCACTTTCCACTATCTTATGTGTTCTCTTTTTCAAGAACTTCTAGGATTTTCTCTTTGAGGAGTATCCTAAGAATATCCCCTCATCACTTCTTGGGTCAAAATTACTTGTATTTTCATTTCTCTAGATGTACCTTGGATTTAAAGAAATTTGCAACTAATATGTCTATCTCTTCACCAAACCTTCTTCTAGGGGTTACTAATAATGATAATTTTAAATTCTAAATATTCCAAGGGGAATCTAATTCCATATATTTAATTAAATCCATTTTACAATTAGAAAAACACCTTGAATTGTGTCTTGGAGGCAATAGACATTTCTTTCATGATTCAACTTCAACCACAAGACTTTAATTGATCCAATTAATTATTATAAGTTTTGGATGGGAGAAAACAATAGGATATGTAGATATAATAATCCAATAAGATCTTGTTTTACACCTAAATGCTCTTAACCATAGCTAAAAATATAATATTCTAAGAAATAAGTATTTAAGAAATTGATTCCACCTCTCATGATTTGATATCCCTAGTTCAAATCTAATTCTAAAGTGTATGGTTAAAACCACATGTTTTTACAATTGTCTATTGTATTTTAATCTAAGAGGGAGGTTCATCTATTCATATCATGAAACATTTTTTGTATGCATTAGTTGAGAACTAGAGATCCAATAGAATATTTCAAGCACATCATGGGTATGAATCATATCATTATCATTATTTTTAATGAATAGAAGAGTATTATTTGTAAGGTGAGAGTTTGAAGTAATATATTTTTGTTAAGGAGACTAATACCTTTGATAAGTTAGTGAGAGTGGGTGTGCTCTATTAGATATCCAATAGACTTGAATGTCAAGATTTCAAGAAAGTTCAATAAGAGAAAACCTTGCACAATGGATTTAAAAACAAGGAATAGATGATGAATGAACCAATAAACATAAACTTGGAATTAACATATTTAAAAAAATATCATGATATGAGAAATATTTTTGGGTCCAAACCCCAATAATTTAAGCATATTATTGATGAAGAACCACAAAATTTTATGACAATATTTATCAATAGATTATTTTAAGTATATTATAGAGGCCATTCATGAAGTGATTATGTTAGTAAATTTACGGAAGGAGACTATTGTTTTCATCTTGGTTGGTATCTTAGCCACTAAACTCCTCTCTATTTTCAACCAATGCTTTTTTAGACACCTTATGTTATTGGCCTCATATCATTCATATGTTTCTTTAGCCAATGCCTCAATGATCATATTCAACACTTGGTACTTGTTGGTAGGTTGTAGCTCATGAAAACCTTCTTAGGAGTCAAATGATTAATTTAAATCCCATTGGGATCACTACACTTCATAGTCCTTGGGTTATAGTGCTAAGCTATCCTATGAATTAATTTAGGGCATTGTATTGAGGTGGAGAAGTTGGAATCATGTGCCAAGATAGAGTTAGAAATTATTTTCTACTTTGAAGATGCACTATACTTAAAGATATATTTTTCTAAGTCCTCCTTGCTAATGTGTCTTATCTTAATGTCAATTAAACTATTTACTTATAAATTAAACTTCAAAACCTTGGGAACCTCTTGAAACTTGTACTTCATGGTCAATGAGATTTTCCTATCTTGATTTCTTTCATTTCCTATCATCTTGGGGGAATTATTGTACAATTTTATGAACTATATCCTTTTCATACAACATCTAAGAGACCTAAAATGTCATAAGACACCATTAGTAACAAGGAAAAACTATTTAAATTTCTCAAACTAGGTAAATTATATAATGGCTATGGGATTCAAGAGGACAGAGGGACCAAGACTAAGGAATTTGGGAAGACAAGGAATATAATGATTTGATCAAAAGGTCCCCATGCGAATAAAAGTACCACAAATAAATTCATGTTTCAAAGTTATAGTTTCTCAAGAACCAGGCCTTTGAAAGATTCATTGCTTATATAGGTTTGGTTCAATGATCCCTTTGAGACCCAAAGTCGCATAGGGATTTCAATGTTTTGACCTTGGGATGAAAGCCATCAAGAGGTTTATGAAAATTGGGATATAATTTACTTCCATCCTTATATGGCCCAAACTCTTGTTGGGATGAACCCATTGAGCAATTACCTTCTATAAATTTTGGATCTATGGGTGGATCGAGCCTTTAAGGTTTTGGGGAGGGAATCCCTCTAGTATCCAAAGTTACAGTGTACCTTCTTAGTGAAGTGTGTTATATGGAATTTCAAAATTTGCATCCTTTCAAGACCTAAGAGACCACAAGAGAAGTCATTATACATAAATAAAATCCTATGGTTTCTCTTGAACCCAAAGCTTCAAAGGTACTTTTATTATTATTATTCAACACTTGGGGTTTTCTTTAGCTAGGACATGATTTTGATTATCTTTAATGGAAGATCAAAATGCGAGTGTGGGGCTCAAACTTCTTGCAAGGATGGTTATACCTTAGAGAAATCTGGGTATGAGACCCTAAGGACCTAGGGAATGAAGGATCTAATAAGTTCATTTATTAAAAATAATAATACAATATAACATAAACCTAACTCTAATCCTAGATACCAAAATATCAAGAAAAAAAATTAAGTAGAAGAAACATTAGATTTTAGAGCTTAACTAATAATGGGAAGGGTGACCACATGAGTACATAGATACACATGCTAACTTAAGAACATAATGGACCAGTGAGGGTTGGGGGGGGGGGGGGGGGAATCAANGGGGGGGGGGGGGGGGGGTGAATCAACAATCCTTAAAAAAAATCTTTTTAAAATTTATGCAACATAAACTAACTTGAATGAGTAGCAATATCAAGGAAATGATAACACATGAAGCACACAAAAGACAATAAAAATTAGACACAATATATAAGAGGAAATCCCATGGTGGGGAGAAACCTTAGCGAGAATTGCTACTAGAGTCTACTTCTCTAATCTAGCCTTACAAAGTGAAAAAAAGTTGATTACAATCATTTATGGGCACCAACCCCTAACTTAAGAGAACTAATTCTTGTCTTTATGTACACCTATCCAAAGGAGCACCTACCCCTCATCAGACCACCCATTATGATTAAAATAGTATAACAAAGAGGATTCAAACCAACTGAGTACCTTGTTATAAATACAGTTTTGTAACTCACAGCTTGTACATGAACGTTGACATACACCTTAGTTCTTTCTTTTTGCTTCTACAGTGTCCTTTTAGTTATTGCACTATCAATTGTAATATTTAATTTTTCTACTATGCACTCACAACTAAAAACACATTTAATATTCCAACTCTTCACTGCTATAGGAGATCTTCTTTCAAATCTACCCTATTGTATTTTTCACAAAACTGCTCATAAATCTTTGTTATAAAAATATTTCAAGCTACTACATGAGATTCTTATCTCTGAATTTATTATTTCTTATTTACAACAACCATAATGTATCTATTTTCACTTACAATTGTCTTGGTTACCTATAGAGTTAGTCTATCTTGTCATCTTCTTCAAACTAACACTTTTCTCAAAACCTCTTACAATCTCCTTCACCTCACACAATATCTTCATATACCATGCATATCAATTCCTTGTTCTATTTAATGAATATGATACTACAAGAAAATATCTTCATACCAATCACTATCTCTACAACTTTATACTTTCTTCCACTTCAAACTTATGCAGATACCAATTTTTATTCTTTAGTTCTCACTTCTTATACTTTCTCTTCTTTTTGAATTGTATATTATCTCACAAAATTCACACACACTACTTCTCACCTTTTTTAAATCTCATGTTTTTACAAGCTCAAACATAATGCATATACACCCATGACTTGTTTTTCTACCTTTTTCCATTTTTTTTTAAAAAACTACTTAGATTTTGTTCTATCATTATCCAATCTTCTTCATTAGTCTTCTTAGGTGCTTACATCTTAATTCAAATTGCACATTACTTTTCTTTTTCTTTATCGATCAGTTTTATTATCTTTTGACTTTTAGTCACCTAGATAGTTGTTTGAACATATTTTTGTCCAAGGTTAACTAATTCAAACATCAAGATAAAAGTTCACCATCTGTCATACAAAATTTTATTTCTTATTGAACCATGGATTAATTTTTACCTCAAAAACATGAAGAGACTCTAAGTTTTGATACCAATCCACTTCCTTTGTTCGCTCGAACTGATATTTTTTCAATCTCTCTCCCCTACACTTAGCCACAAGCATTAAATACTTTAATTTCTCTAGTTGGTTTTGCTGTTGTAGTTGACAGATTTTTAAATACATAGTTTCCATGGTTGGAAACTATCTTTTGCAGATTACAAGTGTTGATTTTCACTAGTCAATAAAATCATAGGTTTCTTGACTTATCTCCAAAAAACATTTGCAGTTGCCTCTCATTTATTTTCTTATTCCAAATTTGACCAAGCCCACATTTTTTTGGTTTCTCAACATATTATTGTGCGTGTGAAATTGTGTTAGATACCTGCAGTTGCAAACACACACTTCAATGAACCATTACGGGGTTAGCTAGTTAGAAAATGAAAAAATCAGAAGACTAAAATGCCCAAGGCCAACAGACATCGGCTCATTGCCTTCTAGTAGGCAGGAGTTTGAATCTTTCTCTTAGGTCATTGCAAGAAACAATGACTACACCAGATCCTAAACGAAGGATTTGAAAGCTAAATGAAATGATTATTCTATATGATATGTAAATTGAATTTTTTTTGTTCTTTTCAAAGCCGAAATTGAAAGTGTTCTAGATTATGAAGTTTTCATGCAACTAACAAAAAACAATTAACAAATCTAAGTAATTGAAACTAAGAATGCAAAATGCTTGAATGCTTAAATACTAAAAATAGTATAATAACGATAGCTAAAACTAGGATCCTTTGTGAAGGAAATGAAGCTCTCTTTTCTAGAAAATCTCTCCCAAATCGATGTTCGAGATTAGAGGAAATGAGTGGCTTAGATTTGATTTGAGGAAGCACAATCCATGTGCAAGCAATTTGATTGGTCAAAAGGTTTAGTCTTTTTGGAAACTTCCAAATTGATTTTCAGTTAACAAGTTTGTTTCCAAAATGATAAATAGATAAGATTAAGTTAATTGAATAAAACATATTTGTTTCCAAAATGAGAAAATATAATAATAAATTAACTAAATATAACATATTTATTTCCAATTAAAAAAAAATCAATTGATGACATCATATGCATTTTTAAAGATTTAATTGATTTTAAATGCACATTTTAATTCAAAAATCCTTTGATGACATCATATGCATTTTAAAAGATTTAATTGATTTTAAATGCACATTTTGTTTTTATTAATTAATTTAATTCCTTTTTGAATTTTATTGATGATTTAGTGATTTTATTTAATTAATATATCAGAAATATCAATTAAATAATTAACATAAGGTTTATTTGCCAATATATTGTGATTTTAGGAATTAATTAATTAATCAAGTAAGATGATCAATTAGGACCTAGGGTTTAGGTTAGATCAGTTTGAATTTGATAGATTGAGGAATTGCCTATTTGATTTAGCACTTAGGGTTTATCAAGATTAGGGTTAATTGTTGTGATTGGGGTCTAGGGTTTATATGACCATTTTTATGTGATTACATTTGCCCATCTTTGAATTGATGTGCGATCAACGTATTGATTCAAAGACCTGTCAGCGAGAAGACACATAATAGTTTGATTTGAAGCGATGAAACCATTCTTTTGAAGAAGAAAACTAACTTCAAGCTTGATTGGACAAAGATCAATCAAAAGATATAAAAAGAATATTCAGTTTGATTTGAAGCAATGAAACTGGACATCTATCAAGAACTCTTAAACCTTTTGATTGGTTTGAACGAATAACCAGTTTGATTTGAAGTGATGAAACTAATTACCGTTAAGAGATTTGATTAGCAAGAAAATTGGCTTGATTTGATGTGATGAAGCCAATTTGATCAATGTATCTAGTTTCAATAATGAATATCCCATATAAGACCGATCTTGTTTGGTTTCGAGTGTATTCACCATTGTATAAGACCATTGATTAGGTTGCCTTTGATTTTAAGATGATCTCCACTTGATTTTATGCGATGAAGCTGAGATGCCCCAAGTGATGGGGTTTTGATTGAGGATGTGATCACTGGAATGTTGATGTCCTGATCCTTCCCCCTCGGGAGTGAAATCAAAATATGGCTAGGTGCCCTAGTGATGAGAAGCAATTTGATTGATAACATGATGCAAGAAGAAGTTGATTTGATTAGAAAGAGGTCCCAAGTGGTTAGGACATAATCTATACTTGATGGGAGGTTGTGGTGACCAAGATTGACCAAAAGTATAATACATGGATTGAGTGGAAGAAAAGTATGAGATATTTCCATTGGTTGGAGTCCATAAGACTGATTGTGCAAGCGGTCAGCTATAGTTGACTAAAAAAGTCAAACATTAAAAATTAAAAGCAAGATGATTTCATAATTTGATTTTGATCCTGAAAATGGAATCAGGACAGTCAAATTAGCCAAGGGTGTCATTTTCATGTCAATCAATGCACAACTAACCATTGAGCAAAAGGAAGATTGATCGATAAGAACCTCAAATCTTTCACATTGGAGAGAGATATTGATATTATGCAAATTTCAACACCATGCAGATGCAGATGCAAGACTAACATGAATGCAACCTAAGGTGTAGTCACTGAACCTTTAGCATTGTAAATTTTCATCATTGAGCATTTTTGGAACATTAGAGTCGATACAATCCTTACTAGTGCCATTGCGACTGTAAAAATATAAATTGAATTTCATTGGATAATATATGAGAAACTAATGTAAGCATCCGGGAACAAAAGTCAAGATGACCTAAACATTTTTTCAAGTTGATGTTGCAAGAGTACACATGTATCAAGGCATTCAAAGCCAAGATAACCATGAGTGTGATCTTGCGTAAACAAGTAGAGCAATAATAGTCAAGGAGATAGTTTCGACCTCACCTTGGCCTATAAGTAAACAGGATCGAGGGATGTGAGGCTTTTCCACCTTAATGCAGGAGCTCTTATCACATACACCAAGTTTATTTGACATTGTAGGATCATCATGACCACACCAACAAGCAGTAGACAAAGAAAAGATTAATGAAAAATCAATGAAAATAGACAACATACAAATAGAAGTTCAACATACTTCAGCCAGTTTCAATGTTTTCGGATGTGCATATGTATGAGGTGTTGATTAACACTATCATTCTTGTGAGTGTGATGTGTTTGAGTGCTATCGATTTGTTGTTTACATGTGTGTTATCCAATGTGTTTTTATAAACACATATGCATCCAAAGATAGTGTTAACAAACACTTTTGATTAGGGTGTTGAGAATGACCTGTTTGTGTCATTAGCAAGTTGTCCCTTAGAATTGACAAGATTACTGACTCTGGTGTAATCCAAAGCTATGATCTGATTTGGGGATCCATGACCCATGGTAAAAAATGGTGATGACTGACTTAACTCATATGGCCGAGACAAAGCCGATTTGATTTCCCCCAGACTATGACTCTGGATCGGTTTCAAGCCAGGAGGGTTCTCAAGAGAACCGTAGTGTTCATTCTCAAGCATGATCACTTCGGTTTTCCCCCAATGTCTACAAAGGTGTAGGACATTGTAGATGGATTAGAAAGTTGATGAATGAGGTGAATAGACAATTATGGATGAAGAGGGTGAATGAAAACCTCAAGGATAGTCTCCTCAAGATTACCCAAGCTAGGGGAAAAAGAATATAGAAATACAGGCTCATGGAGAGGTGCTAGATAACATATAGGATAATGACCTGATGTCATGAAAAGAATGTGGTCCAAAAGAGTGGACATGTCAAGAAGTTTTCTTAGAAATTGTTTTTCAATTTTGATCAAGACCAAGGGGTCAATTTGATAGGATAGGATATAGCTATGATAGCGCAATTGGGATAAGGGGTTATGGAGGTATAAGTGGATGGTTTGGATTATGGAAGGAATACTCAGAGATACGGAGGATAGGCTTGGGAAAAGAAAGATCATGATAGGGTACCAAAGATGAGAGAAAGTGAATAGGCCGATGGAAAGGATAATGAATGGCAGGATACATGATGCTCATGGATATGCTCAACCTTGTCAAGATCACTGGAAGGAACATGGATGCTCATGTGCTTGTAAGATATGATAGGTAAGATGAAATGGAAGGAACTTTCCCCCAAGCGAAGCATGCATGTAGGAGGAATTACTCATGATGCTTGTTTGCCAGGTTTTCATCATGGTACTTATCCAAGGTGCCACAAGAAGTGGTTTTCACCATAGGATGGATTTATTTCTCTTTACTTTTGCTACCAAGGCATCTGTTTACCAAGTTTTCACCAAGGCACTTTTTTCTTTATTTTTTTTTTGTACTTTTGATTTTATGGAGGAACTTAAGCTTCTTGCTCTTTGGATAGTGCTCCTTTGAAAGATGATATGATGGGCCAAGGCTACTGAAAGTATGCTCAAAGATGCTGATAGGGTGAGGGTAGCCAAGGATTTATATGATGGATTGGATAAGAGGAATGGATGTGCGGTGGATGGGTAGTAGGTAGGTGTAGGATATTGGATAGGGTATTGAAAAGTTTGCATAGGGGTAGATGGAAATTCTGATAAGATCAACATCAACACACACCTTGAAGGGTAGTGCACAGATGGAGGAAAAGTGGATGGAACAGCTTGAGGATTTGATGTATAAGTGGATATGGATCTTGGTACACAAGGACCCGAGATGGATGGAGAAGGGGGTGAAGTATTCAAGGTAATAGATTTTGGGACATGAGGACCCAAAATAGAGTTAGAAGATGAGAGATGCTTAGAATGAGATGAAGTGGAAGACTTTGGAAGCTGGTGTTGGAAATGAGTTGAATAAATGAGAGGGGAGGGGGTGAATCAATTACCAAAAAAACAAGTCCAAGTCCCTTAGATGTCTTAAACAAATCGGTCACTGTTGCTCGGTTAACATAGATATTTCACTGTCACTTGGTTAACATAGAAAATCTTAAGATATTAACTATGATTATCTTTAGTAATTAATTACAAAAACATAAACCATAAAGAAAATGAAATGTACACAGATAACACCAATATTTAACATGGAAATCCAATATGGGAAAAACCACCAATAGCAACTAGTCACTATTTTTCACTTTTTTGAAGTGAGCCCTGTTAGGAGCCAACCCTGTTAAAGGTTAAAATAACACACTATTAGGTGTGACCTAGTTAGAGGATTTAATCACCCTGTAAGGAGTGGCCTTGTGAGAGGTATTCAAAAACTTCAATGTAGAAATGTCACCATGTTAGAGGTTTTACAAAAGACTATTAAGTCTACTCTATTAAGAGATTTTGATCACTGCTATAATTGTTAGAGAGTAACAATGGATTGACCTATTTTGATAAGCAACTGTCTTTTCTAATTCAGATCTCTATTCTAGATTAATTACTTGATCCTTATTGATCAGATATTATGTTGCAGTCCTCTATATTTTGTCTTCAATCAGAATCCCATCTGATTTTGCCTTCACTCTTCATATCACACTTCACATGTAGTTCCACATCACCTTAATTGTCTCACTCAATTCAATCCAAACTTGACCTTACATAAATATGTTAAGCCTTGTTAAGTTAGCCTTGATATCCTTCCAAATAAATAATAAAACTCATGTTTGTTGGCTGCATATAACTAATTATCCATAAAATATAATCCACTATTAGTCGGATAACACTAACTATTTTTCTCGGTCAATATTGAAATCCTTCAATGCTTGACCAACACTATAATGCCCAAGTGAACTCGGTTAGAACTAAAAAAAACTTTGGTCATCTTCAATGCCCAAGATAGCTCGGTAGACACTGACTGTGATTGTATAGGAGTAGACATTTGTGTAAACATCACTATACTTGTGTAAACATCAATGAAAATACACAATTGAATAATTGTCATCAACAAATTAGATGCCAACTCTGACTTTTCCTTTTTGTTCAAGCCTTTTAAGAGAGACCTAAGAATCCACATAACTTTTGATTTTCTTTTTGTATCCAATTCCTTTAGAAGAGACTTGGGAATCCACACAGATTTTGATTTTCCTTTGCTTTTGGATGATTTAGAACACAATTCTCCCATGATGGATTTAGGAACCCATATTTTCTTTGATATTACTCTTTTCTCAGTGTACCTTTGTAGTCTCTTCAATATTTAATTTTTCTTTGTAGTCACATGTCGATTATATTGGACATAGTGATCTTCATATGCAAGTGGATTCTTGTATTTGTGATTTTTTTGTTGCACATCCAAATTGCTTCCAAAAGACTTGGGGACTGTGGATGAATAGGATAAATATGACTGGTTTATATAGATTGGTTGATAGGGAGAGTTCAAGGATGCATGTCTTTGTTGATATTGATAGGGGATAGGGTAAGTGGATGACAAAGTAGTAGTTATAGACATGGTGGATGGAGGGATATAAGGACCCAATATAGATGGAAGGTTTGACGGTTTTAGCTTTGGGATATAGGGACCAAGGATGGATTTGGAGGATGGTGAAGGCACACAATTATGTTTGAATGGAGAGAGATAACATGTGGAAGGGATATTAACATCTTTAGAGTGAGATGCATTGCTAAGACTCTCATCTTTAAGATTTATCTTTATATCAACAGGTGCATGAGTAGCTTTAATAGGAGAAATTTGGATAGGAGCAGTTGAAGCTTGAGGGGATTTATTATTCTATGAGGGATTTAGAGGAATGATGGTACATTGAGGTGGATATGGATGAACATGACAAGGAGATGATGTGATGCGCTGATCTTGACAAGGATCTTTAGATGGTTTAGAAAGGGTACCTTTCTCTTTATTTTTAATAGGTCCATTAGAGATGGTAGAAAGGATATCTTGATCTTTCTTGGGAGATGGAGGGATATATTTTTGGAAGAAATGGAAGGGGATGATAAAATCATCATGACACTCTTGAGATATGTGACTTTGGTCAACCATTGGATAAGGATGGAAGATGTCTTGATCTTGATCATTACAGATATTTGTTTCTTCACACTATGGATTTCCCTCTTGACATGGATCCACTTCTAAGGATAAGGTGGGAGTTTTGATCTGCATGAGGGATTCTTGAAAGGCTAATGGAGCATCATTTTGAGTAGGCATGATAAGTGTTGAATAAAATGGAAGATTTGGGTCTATGATCTTTGAAGTCTGAGAAAGAATTGTAGCCGCATGCTGATTAGCTTGGATCTCTTTTAGAGGTAGTCCCTGAGGGTAGACATAGTCATCATTAGGTTCAGTCTTTGATAGAGATGGTGTGGCTGGTTCTGAAGCTTTATGAGATGGAGGAATGGTGGAAGAAGTAGATGTGATATGCAAACCATTTCTAGACATAGATTATTGATATTGATCATGCTTGAGATTAGTATCTTGTTCTTCTTTAGATAAATCATTAGGATTGTCCAGTTTAATTATGTCATCATCAAGAAGATCTTGGATTTTATGTTTTAACTACATACAAGCTAAAGATTTATGCTCATTTCTTCAATGATATGCACAATGGGTACTCAAGAACTTCAATCCATGTGATGTGACTTGTGGCAATGTGATGAGATAATGCTCAAGAAGTTCTTCCAATGCTGATTCATAAAATTGTCCCAAAGGAGTGAAGTCCCCCTTGCATTTAACCCAAGGTTTTTCTTTCATGAGGTTACTAATCCCTTTGGAGGGAGACTTCATGGTGTTTTCACCAGCTTTTAGGGCTTTGGATCCACTCTCTTGATCAAAGATAGGATTTCCATACCGAGATTTCTCCATGTTGGAAGGAAGTGGAGAGATGTGAGAATCATGATCAAATAGAAAAGTAGAGGTTGATCTTAATGAGGATTTGTTGGATGAGATATCCTTTTCCCTCTTTAATTCTTGGAGTTGAGATTTCAAAGGTTGAAGCTGTTTTGATAAATCTGCCATAAGAATCTCTTCTTTTGCGTTGTTAGGACCATAAGGTTTAGCCCATTTTCTTTTAGACATTGTAAGATTGTCCTAATGCACTTTCTTAGAAGATTGAAGAGAAGGGAAATCTGATGAATCAATTGATTGTCTGATAGGTGATGAAGTGATATCTAAAGTGCTGACTAAGTCCAAGACCAAAGGAAAAAGGAGATAATGTCCAACTAAGAGAGAGAAGCAATGACTCTGATCTTGAGTAAAGGTTAACAAACCTGCTCTCACAAATTAGGATAAGGAAAAAGATGATTAAGATAACAAGTCACTTGGAATAGCACAACAAAATCAAATTTTGAGACAACAAGTTAGGCTATCAACACATTATGGTCAACGAAAAACTAGTAGCAATGTTGGTGAGAACACATATTTGTGAAAATTCAGATAGAATTGTCACAACAAAATACCAACGTGGACAACAATTTGACTGATTTTCAGAGTTTTGACACTAGATGCAAAAAATTGGACAAGAGTTTAATAGTTTAACACCTAAGAGTGCAGATTTTGAGTTGTTGGTCATTTTGATGTTTGTTTTGATAGTTTGGTTTTTGTTTTGATGTTTTACTCACGCAAGACACATCTAGAAGAATGGTTGTTGTAAAAAGAGCATACACACCACAACCTAGGTAAGCCAGGGCAATATTTTCTAAATTCCCACTTGAATCTAAGTTCAGCCACACCTACTCATAGCGGACAACTTAGAATCTTGGAGGCACAAGCTCCTCCTTATAGTGCACTCACTTCTCAGGCACACCAAGCTTTGAATCCCAAGGGTAATCAATTCCCAAGGGACCATTGTCTTTACTAAGAGCTATGAAAATGTGGGACGTCTTAGTCGGTCTTGGACCTTCCACGCCAATAAATAGAGGGATTTTTGGTCACTAAAACAAAGTTTTTAGTTAGGGAATCCATTCAGGTGGCTATACATGCGATAGATTAGCCCCGTTAAGGATGCCTCCCAGCCTACAAAAGATAAGTATTGTAGGTTTTTACACACCATGAGGGTACTGAGGGAGATCTTCTGTCGACATAGTGAAATTGAAACCTGTTCACTATGAGATTAATCACAATGACATTTTTATATACCAATTTGGAAGGGCTTGGCTTTAGCCTATTACCGATTGGGAAATCCCTCTCACCAGCTCTATTAAAGATCTCAGGATGTAGCCACGCTAAAAGATTTGCATGAATTTCTCTTTCACTCAAGATCTGCGACGGTGAGGGGAGAGGATATGTTCATGCAATTCTTGTGGATTATAAATCTAGAGAACACTTCAAACAGATAATAAAAGTGTTTCTTTTTAAGCACCAAATCTGAAGTGTTATTTAACTACAAAATGCAAACATGATAGTTTTGGAAGACACACAAAGTCTTTAACAAGTGTCTTGGATCAAACTCATTAGTATTTTATGATTTTTGCTTCATTTATAATGTCTTGCAAACCACTGTTAGGCTATAATCAAAAGATACACTCAAGAACAACAAAGCCAAAGATTGATCAGCATTAGAAATATCAAAAAATTAGAAAATTGATTGTATATTTAGAAAGTAGATGAAAAATCATGCACTTTCAAAAAACTTTGCACTAAAAAATGTTACCATATGAGCTCGAACGAGGCTCTAGAAGCTGCAAAATAGAGGATTAGGCAGGTACATTGTTCAAAATCTACAATTTCTAATAAATATGCAAAACCAAAACTAGAAACTAATCCCAACCCAGTAATCTTCAGTAAATTCTACCCAAAATAAAAAAATATTGCTCTGAAAAAGGACCTAAAATGAGCAAATTATGGCCTTCTGAAGATAGAATGCAAAATCAAAATGCTTAATGGTGAAGGAAAAGAATTTTCAACCCCTGTTGATGTCAGCAAATCATAGTGTTAAATTTGATAGTTTCCTGGCCGTCACAGAAGGCCATGCAGAATGATGGTTTGACGGCTGTAAAATTTAACATAGTAAAAAATATATATATTTTTTCCAGATTTTTTTAAATCCACCTCGGGTTGCATGCAGAAGGTCGTACGACATGTTTGGGAAATTTTTTTTTGCCACAGATATGACTTTCGTCAGATATGGGTGAGTTTATAGTCATTTTCAACTGAAACAATGATCCAAAAATGACGGTGTAGTCAGATTTGCCTCAAAAGAAGATGTGGGTAAGGTTTGGTTCAAAAGGATATTTGAGCCCCATAGTGGGTGCCAAAAATGTGCGTGTGAAATTGTGTGAGCTACCTATAGGTGTAAACACACACTTCAATGAACCATTATGGGGTTAGCTAGTTAGAAAATGACAAAATTAGAAGACTGAAATGCCCAAGGCTAACCGACATCGGCTCATTGCCTTCTAGTAGGTAGGATTTTGAATCTTTCTCTTAGGTCATTCCAAGAAACAATGACTACACCAGATCCTAAACAAAGGATTTGAAAGCTAAATGAAATGATTATTCTATATGATATGTAAATTGAAATGTTTTTGTTCTTTTCAAAGCCCAAATTGAAAGTGCTCTAGATTATGAAGTTAGCATGCAACTAACAAAAAACAATTAACAAATCTAAGTAATTGAAACTAAGAATGCAAAATGCTTGAATGCTTAAATGCTAAAAATAGTATAATAATGATAGCTAAAACTAGGATCCTTTGTGAAGGAAATGAAGCTCTCTTTTCTAGAAAATCTCTCCCAAATCGATGCTCGAGATTAGAGGAAATGAGTGGCTTAGATTTGATTTGAGGAAGCACAATCCATGTGCAAGCAATTTGATTGGTCAAAAGATTTAGTCTTTTTGGATACTTCCAAATTGATTTTTAGTTAACAAATTTGTTTCCAAAATGATAAATAGATAGGATTAAGTTAACTGAATATAACATATTTGTTTCCAAAATGAGAAAGTTTAATAATAAATTAACTGAATAAAACAGTTGGAAATGAGATAAGTAAATGAGAGGGGAGGGGTGAATCAGTTACTCCAAAACAAATCCTTTGTCCTTTAGATGTCTTTAAACTTTAACACTGTTACTCAGTTAATTAAGATATTCTTCTATAACTCGAGTGTCAAAGCAATCTTTATAATATCTAACTCAATTATACGTTAGTAATTAAGTGCAGAAACATAAAGCATAAAACAAATAGCATATACACAGGTGACACCAAGATTTAACATGGAAACCCAATATGGGAAAAACCACCAATGTAACTAGTTACTATTTTTCAGTCTTATGAAGTGAGCCCTGTTAGGATCCAACCCTATCAAAGGTTACAATAATACACTATTAGGTGTGACCCTGTTAAAGGATTTAATCACCCTATGAAGAGTGGCCTTGTTAGAGGTCTTCAACACTTCAACATAGAAATTATACCTTGTGAGAGGATTTACCAAAAGACTGTTAAGTCTACTCTATTAAGAGATTTGAGATCACTGCTACAATTGTTAGAGAGTAACAATGAATTGACCTGTATGTGTAAGCAGCTATCTTTGCTGATTTAGATCTCCATTCTGATTATGACTGGATCCTTGTTGATCATATATTCTATTGTAGCTCTGAGTGAGCTGTACTCAATCATAATCCTATTTGATTTTTCCTTCACTCTTCATATCACATAATTCCACACTTATGCTTTCCTTCAACTTTTACACACTCACTTTCACATGTTCAATCCAAACTTGACCTTTCATATATATGGTAAGCCCTGTCAAGTCGGCTTGAATATACTTATAAATAATAAATCACAATTTAGTCAACCTCATATAGCCAATTAATTATAGAATGTAAATCACTGTTAGTCAGCTGACACTGAATGCCTGACCATGACTGAAATGACCATGACTGAAATGCCCGGTGACTCGGTCAACATTGAACTTCTTCAATACCTGATTAAACTCGGTCAACACTAAAACAACTCATTCTATTTCACCAACTATGCTCGGTCTGAATGTAGACATTTGTGTAACATAACTATATAAGTGTATATACATGTGTAACATCAATGACAATACACAATTGATTAATTGTCTTAAACAATCTCCCTCTTTGGCATTGATGGCAACACAACATGTCATAATACAAAGAATTGTAGAGAAACACAAAATTTTCTTTAATGTCTTTAGCTTCATTCTGATTCTTATCTAAAAACTCCCTCTGACATCAAAATCTCCCTCTTATTGTATTATCTTTTGTATTATAGAAAACTCTCCCTCTTTTATCTTATTCTTATGTATTATAGAAAACTCTTCCTCTTTGACAACATATGCCAAAGACTCCATAAGTTACTTAACTTTATTCTGTAAGATTCCATCTTCTCAAATACCAATATTCAGTACTATTTCACTTTGTATTTGTAATGTACCTAAATGTACTAATTCATCTGCAATGTGCTCTGATGTACCCGCATCAATTGATAGATCTTCACTGTCGCTCAGGTTGATGCATCACTAAATTGTATTTTAGTGAGCTTCAGTTAGGGGAAGCACCCCTAGCTTTCCTCTAAGATATAATAATGCATCCTTAGGTAAACATTTGGTGAATATGTCTGCAACTTGTTCTTTGGTATTCACATATTCCAACCTTACTCCTTTATTCTGTACCAATTCCCTCAAAAAATGATATTTTATTGCTATATGCTTGGTTTTGGTGTGCATCACAGGATTCTTTGAAATTTTAATGGCACTAGTGTTGTCACAGTAGATAATAACTAATTCTTTTACTTCTTCCTTCATTCTTGACAACAACTTCTTGATCCATATGATGTTTGAACAATTCACTACTGCAACAACATATTCTGCCTCTGTTGTAGACTGAGAGATACAATTTTGTTTCTTGCTAGTCCAAGACACTAACCTCTTTCCAAGAAAGAAAGCTCCACCACTGGTGCTTTTCCTGTCATCCACACTTCTATCCCAATCAGCATTAGTGAATGCCTTTAAATTAAAGTTTTCACTTTTCTTATACCATAAACCATAGTATTTAGTACCCTTCAGATATCTCAAAATTCTTTTGATTTCCATTAGGTGATTGTCTCTGGGATTAGCTGAAAATATTGCAACAATACCAACTGCCAATGCAATATCAGGTCTAGTGTGAACAACATATTGCAATTTTCCAATCATGGATCTGTAGTTGGTCTGATCTACCTCTTTTGAATCATCATCCTTAGACAATTTATGTCTAGTACACATGGGTGTTCCAACAGGTTTGGAATATTCCATACCAAATTTCTCAAGTATCTCCTTGATATATTTTAATTGAGTAATTTAGATACCATCCTTCATTTGATGTACTTGTAATCCAACAAAGAATTTGATCTCACCAAACATAGACATCTCAAATTCTTTACTCATAGCTACAAAGAATGCTTTGCATAGGTCATCATAACCAGTGAATAATATGTCATCAACAAATATCTTTGCTAACAATATTTTGTTCTGTGGTCCTTCTTTGATGTACATGCTATTGTTATCATTGGTTCTCTGAAATCCAATACTTACTAGATAGCTATGTAGTCTTTCATACTAGGCTGTGGGCACTTGCTTCAGTCCATATAATGCTTTGTGCAGCTTGCAAACCATATTCCTTCTACTAGGATCAACAAATCCTTTAGGTTGTTCAATGTAGACTTCTTCTTCTAGGATTCCATTCAGAAATGCATATTTCACATCTATTTGATATAATTTGTATGCTTTATGTGTAGCATATGCCAAAAGAGTTCTGACTCCTTCAAGTCTTGCAACATGAGCAAAAGTTTCTCCGTGGTCAATACCCTCTTCTTGAGCATATCTTTTAAAAACTAGTCTGGCCTTGTTTCTAGAAACTTTACCATTTTCATTCATCTTATTTCTAAAAACCCACTTGGTTCCAATCACATTCTTATCCTTTGGCCTAGGCACAAGAGTCCAAGTTTTTGTTCTTCTCAATCTACTCAAATTCTTCATTCATTGTTTCTATCCAACTTTCATTATTCAATGTATCTTTAACAGTTCTAGGTTCAAATTCACTTAGTAAACATGTACCTTTGATTTTGTTCCTTGTCATTACACCTTTTGTCTGATCTCCAATTATTTTCTCAGGTGTATGATTCCTTCTAACATATTTTGAAAGTACTGGATCCTTCAGTCTAGGTTCTGGACTTGATCCACTAGGTCTGTCATTCTCAAACATTCTTTCATGTTCCTCTACCTGATGCTTGTGTTCAACTGTTTGTGACTTAGTTCCCTCTATCTATGACTTAGGTTCCTTTGTCCGAGACTCGGTTCCCTCTGTTTATGACTTGGTCTCTTCTACCAGCAGCTTGGGTTGCACAACTTCCAACTCGGGTTGCACAGTTTGTGCTAGTATATTTAGTGGTCAACAGTTCTGCTGTCCAATCACCATTACTTGAGTCATAGGTATAGTATCAGGTTCATGATACACAAAGTTCTTGTAGTCTTTAGGCTCTCTACTACTCTTCTCTACACATTTTTCTACAAACTCATCAATCTTGACATGTACACTTTCTATGAATTTATGAGTAGTAAGATTTTGACATTTGTATGCTTTGCTTTTTCATGAGTAACCTAGGAATATTCCTTCATCACTTTTTGCATCTAGTTTTCCATTTCTTGCTTCTTTCAAGATGTAGCATCTACTTCCAAATACTTTGAAATAATGAATATTAGGTTTATAGCCATACCATAATTCAAAAGGTGTCTGGTTAATACCTTTCTTCAGTTGAACTCGGTTCAAGGTGAACATTGTAGTGCTGATGGCCTCCTTCCAGTATTTGGTAGAAACATTCTTTTCAATCATTTGGGTTCTGGCATAACCCATAATGGATATGTTTCTTCTTTCTGCTATTCCATTTTTATCTGGTGTACTAAGGGAAGATACTTGTCTTTTGATTCCTTTCTCATTACAAAATTCATTGAACTCAATAGAAATGAATTCTCCTCCTTTGTTAGATCTTAGGCATTTTAGTTTCTTTCTTGTTTCCTTTTCAACTCTTGCAAGATACCATTTGAATTTCTAAAAAGCTTCTGATTTCTCTCTGAGAAACATGACAGTCATCATTCTTGAATGATCATCAACAAATAGAATAAAATACTTCTCTCTAGTATAGCTTTTTTTTCCAATTGGTCCACATAGGTCAGTATGTACCAATTCCAAGACTTCATCAGTATTTTAATTATTTCTTTTGAAACTTGTCTTGCTCATCTTTCCATTTTGACATTGTTTGCATATTGCTAACTTAGGTTTCTTCAAAATAGGAATAACTCTAATTCTCTTATTCTTTCTTATGTTTACCAAATTATCAAAATTTACATGACACAACCTATTATTCCATAACCACCTTTCGTCTACTTGTGCAATAAAGAATGAACCTTCAGTGAGATCAAGATAGAATAGATTACTTTTTGTTTGCCAGCCAGTTCTGACTGTACACACTCAAGTGGTGCACTTCTCTAAACCATTGCTTCCAAGAGGATCCATGGATTGGAAACCTTGAGAAATCGGTTTAGAGCTCCCTAGGCATGGAGTGCAAGGCTATTTTGAGTATTG
>MU225145.1:1244230-1259291 GCA_018584345.1 Thuja plicata | reverse complement strand
AGAAGGCACTGATCTAATCATTATTTGGAAATTTTCATTTGGTTCATACTTTGTAGTTTGTAGATTATTTAATCATTATTTCAAAAGCATTACTTTTCAGTCCTTAGTATAATCCATTTTAGTCAAGATTTATAGAGTAGAGATTATCAGGAGACTTGTTTCTTTCCTCCAAGGATCATTCACCACCTCTGGAGAAACTTTATTTTGTGTACGCAGTGGTGGGACATAGTGAATTTGATTGTTTAAGGTTAATTTAGGCCTACTAGCCTTGGCTTGATTAAGCCAAAATTACAGAGGTATCAAGTGGTGCATCACCATTATACTTGTTAGTTGGCCAAAAGTGAATCCATCATTTTTGGGCACCAACAAATTGGCGACTCCACTGGGGAGTTGTCTATGAAAGATAGTTTTGAAGATTACCTAGAAGCTTTGGTGATATAATTAAGACTCTACTGGAGATAAGAACTCAGAAGACAGTAAGTTTTTTCCTTCTGGCAAGAAGGCGGTGACTCTATTTAACAAAACATTTCAGTCAGTGACTCTACTGAGGTAGAAGACCTAGAAGGAGATAAGTAAAGTTTTCCACTTTTAAGAGGTGGCGAATCTATTGAAAAGAACCTAATGTATAAAGAAATAAGTTACTAAAAATTCATATATTCAGTATGTACCAGAATACATATTCACATGAAGTATCAAAATTTTGTGACCCAAGACCAAAATTTATTATTGAAGTATATAGACCATTGAGTTTTGATAACATTCCTGGTGGTCAGAAATATTTTCCTCTTAAACTAAAAAAATATACATTCCAAAATTTTGTGGAGATGGATCAAAATCACCAATGGAGCATTTGCACGCATTTTATAAATTTTTATTAGATTGTCATATCTATGCAGAAGATGTGATTATGAAACTATTTGTAAGATCATTGAAAAATCATGTAGGTTTGATTTTTAGTATGACACTTGAACAAAATATCTCATCATGGAGAGAGTTTGAGCAGTGGTTTCTTGATATGTTTCATGATGCAAGTGAAGATGACATGCATTATGAACAGAATGAGATTCAAGATCACAATATGGAAGAGGACTCTTACATGTCTCCTTTAGATGCATTTTTTAGCTTGGAGAGATTTGAAGGGGAGTCTTATGCACATTTTATGATAAGAATAGTGGACATTCTTCAAGAAATACCTTCAAACATTAGGCCTTCACAAAAATAAATCATGAGAAAGGTCAAAAAATTGGGAATTACATCAGATGATCCTTCTGTAAAGTACCTTGTGCATATATAAGAAGAAGAAGATGAAGATAGAAAAAGGGAGGCTATTTCTCAGATTGAACAAGGCCTTGTGCTTGATGATTATATTGGTGAGGAAGATGAATGCACTAGTAATACAGAAGATAAAGAAGCATCCATTCCTGAGAACCATAATAATACTTGTGATGACATGAAGGATACAAATTTGTTTCAGATTGGAGAAGAATTTGTACATTATGAGATGTGTATGGAAACCTGTATCAATGACCATGATGAAGAGGAAGAAAACCTTCTCAGTACAAGAGAAATTTCAACTTTGTTAGACATGGAATATCAAATACATGTTGAGAAGAGTGGTCAAAATGTTTTTCATCATGTAAGAAAGTTAACGGATCAGTATATATTCAGGGAGTACTAGATGAAGGAGATGATAAATTCCAAAAATCAAATAGAGGAGATAAAATAGAACAACATACAACATATGAACAATAGGAAGTTTCATAAAATAATGTCAATGAAGATATTAGTCTTATTGATGAAACATTTGATGATCCTGATGAAAACTCTCATGAAGGTGTGCCCGAATTTTCTATGTTCTTGAATATAAATTTGTGTTCTCTATGTTCCTAAATCCATTATGTGAAGGACATTTTCTATAAAATCAAATCTATCAACATCATGATGAAGGTAGTAGGCCTAATGATGATCTTGAAGTTGATAACACTCAAAATATACATTCAGAAGGTAAGATATCATTCAGTTCATCCTATGAGAGAGATTTATATCAGACTTCTGAAGATGAGATTATGATAACCAAGCATAATGATGATAATATGTTGAAGAAAATTAATGAAAATTATCCAAGTATCCCACTTGATCAAATTCTTGATATAAAAGAAGTAATAATTTCTAAATATGAGTTACCTTCAAAACCTTTATGTGAGGAGAAACAATATTTGGAGAATGGAAATGGGGCAGATTGTGTGAAAAGAAACATCCAAGCACAAGAACTTAGTTTAGATACTTATATGACTGATCATATGCATAGGGATCCTCCATCTAGCAAAGAACATAGTGCACCTGATGATTTCTCAAACAAAAAACAAAAATCAAAAGACAAAGACTGCATTGATGAAGTGGAACCAATAAGTATTCTCTATAACGATGATATATCTAATACAACAAGGGATCAGATGTTGGGGATAAATAATTCTAAGATTTGTTTATTTTCAAATTCTCTTGTTGATAAAGATAAGGAAAAAATAATATCATATTCAGGAGATTCAAAGTGTTACATGAATAGAATAAAATTTTTGACAGAGGGAAACAACAGTATTCACTTTTGGGGGAATGGGGCCACCCAATATTCAATTTACATTAGGTAAAGAGTAGATACTTGTTCTAATTCTCTAGAGATAACAAAGATCTTGCTATGCTCACAGGGAACATACTTCCCCAGAAAGAGCCTGTTGGAGCTCTAAATTTTTGGCAAAATTTAGAGTCCTATATAGTGATAAAACCTCTAAAAATAGCATCCTAAACTCCATGCCCAATAATTAATGACATGATGGGGTACATGAAATGGGATACAAAAATATATTACTTTCTAATTAAAAGTTGATGGATTGAGGAAGGAATCTCTATGACAGAAATATTCAAAATTCTGTAAGCGAAGGTTTCAGACATGCTGGAATTTTGACCTGTTACAAAGATGATGCCGAAAGAGGTTGAAGATGGTCAAATTTTGAAAATCTAAACACAACCCAGTTTGGGAAATTAAATTTCCTATCTCCAGCATAAATATTAGCTTTCACAAGGTGTTTTAGATTTTTGGCCAAGGCCAAATCCGAAAGTTAGGTAGTTATTTTTAGTTAGTTTATTATTTTTTCAAAATAAATTTGTAATAAGAGTTATGTCTTTTCACCCTAAAGAGGTGTGAAAGCCACTCAAACACACATATATATACATAATGTAAAGATACAAGACAATACAATACATTTTTGAATAGGATAGAATTTGATCACAACTACAACATGGACTTTGATGTACTATTTTTTTAACATTAATAAAGATAAGTGCTCTTCTTTTTATTTGTGGTTATAAGTTATATATTTTCAATTAGTCTTTTGGATATTCTATTTTATAGAGTGTTTCATTGTGTTAAATTCCCTGAATATCATAATTCAATATATATATATATATACATATGTATATATATACATATATATGTGTGTGTGTATATATATATATATGTATATATATACATATATATATATACATACATATATATATATACACATATGTATATATATATGTATATGTATATATATGTATATGTATATATATCTATATCTATATCTATATCTATATCTATATCTATATCTATATCTATATCTATTGAAAGATCTACGTAGCTTCGCTTGTTTTTATCGGTCTCTTAATTTGAGTTAAATTTGATAAGATTAATTATATAGATTGATTTGAATTATAATTCAAGTGGAAGCCTGTGAAGTAATAGTCTCGCTTTATTAAAAACAAGTTTTTAAAACCATCTCCGATTGTACGCAGGATTGAGAATTTCTGACTCTATTGCCCAAGTATTTAGAAGGCACTGAACTAATCATTTTTTGGAAATTGTCATTTGGTTCATACTTTGTAGTTTGTAGATTATTTAATCATTATTTCAAAAGCATTACTTTTAAGTCCTTAGTATAATCCATTTTAGTCAAGCTTTATAGAGTAGAGATTATCAGGAGATTTGTTGCTTTCCTCCAAGGATCATTCACCACCTTTGGAGAAACTTTATTTTGTGTACGTAGTGGTGGGACATAGTGAATTTGATGGTTCAAGGTTAATTTAGGCCTACCAGCCTTGGCTTGATTAAGCCAAAATTGCAGAGGTATCAAGTGGTCCATCACCATTATACCTGTTAGTTGGCCAAAAGCGAATCCATCATTTTTGGGCACCAACAGGGTGCTCGGTTAGTGCTACAAAGTTTAGCTATGTCTGATAGCTTACCCAATTAAGAGTATATATAAGACTTGTTAGGTCTACCGAGTTAAAGTATTTTTACAAACTCTACACTCAAAGATGTACCTTTTTAAAGGATTTACAAATATAAGATCAGTTAAGATCTACCTAGTATTGGAATTTAAAGATCTCAATACAATACTATCAATAACTTAACAATGTTTGTAAAAATGCATCAAATATAAATTTTGTTCACACTCTATGTCCTCTGATATGTGTTACCTTAATTTCCAAATTGTAACACTGATCTTCTCTTCTTTGTTGTAGCTGAATTTTTGCTTGGTGCTCTCTGCTCTGCTCTGTGTTCTTTAATAACTCCTTTAACAACAATAAAAATAATAGCTCTTTGTCCTCTTCTCTGTATATATCTCTCTTACAAATTCATCCAAAATATAGATGAGTTTTGCCTCTTAATCTTATGCGTTAGGTACGCTGTAAATTTATTTTGACTGTTAGATCTTCTTTCTATCTCAGTGACCATGTCACTTTTACCTCAGTACTTGTTTTTCTTGGAAATGACAAACTTTTTTTTTTCTATTTGATCTCTTCCTTAGATCTTCACTTTGAATTATTTGAATCATTGATCATGTAACAAATTTTTATAAATACTTACATACACATAACTAATGCTATGGCAGTCATTAAATGTGATCTGATCATGTTTTTAATTAACCGTCTAACTCGGTTGAATAGCTCCACAATACTTGGTTAAATGATCTTCATCGCTCGATGTAATATCAACTCGGTGTACTACATGCACTCAGTGTAGTGTGTTACTCAATAACTATAGGTGTTTGGTAATTTATTAACTTTGTTACTTTATCGACTAGCTCGACGTGCATTATCGACTTGTATTATCCTTGACTATATCCTTTTACCGATTGATTCTCCTTGACTCTATGACTTTGACTAAACTAATGAAAAAAAAACATCTATTAGAGATAACAATCTCCCCCTTTGGCATTAGTTGGGCATTTTTGACAAAAACTTCAAAGTCATCAAAATTTGTAACTCCCCTTCAGATGTTACTCTATACATACTTTTTTTTTTTCATTTTCAACATATATACTTTTTTTTTTGTTTTTCCATCTATATCTATCTCCCTTTTTTTGTTTTCTAAATAAGATATCTATGCCCCTTTTTTGACAAAAAGTTCCAAAAGTAAAACTTATTAACAAAAAATATGTTTATACCTATTTTGTATGCTTTAAAGTATAGTCTCCCATGTATCTTGGAGATTCTGAAGTATAACAATGTACTCTGTGATATCTGCAGATAAGCCAACTATAGTGTCCACTGTGGTGACATCTAGAAAAATTGCTAGTTCTTTCGCTTTCTTCAAGTGTATCTACATTGATTGGATGTGGGGAATTAATAATGCTTGCAGTTCAAAAAATTCCAATGTGAGCTTATCCTCCTCTTGTCTCAATGAAAGTTGAACTCCCGTGAGTTCTTGTATCTTTGATTACTAAGTCTGGAATGCTCCAGGCTTGGTAGTGAGTTTCTTAAGCTGCTCATTCAACTCTTTTTCAATATCTGCTTCCTTATTATTGATTTCAACAGTAGAATTTGAAAGAATACAAAACTTTTGAAACAATGAAATGATGGATGTCAATTGTGTTTCAAATTCATAACATAACTCAGAAAGAGTTACCTTCTCTATGTCAATATCTTTCAGTAAATCTTCCATCAATTTCTTCTCCATACTCTCCCTACGAATATTCAACATATACTCAGTCATATCCTTGTTTGGCTCTTTTATTTGTTGGGCTAAATCACCAACTTGGTCTAGTAGGGGTTCATATTCATCAATAGGAGCTTTAGGAACAATGTCCTGGAATATTTCCTTCACATGCTCAAGTATGTTTACCTTCTTCTTCTTTGCAATTAACTTCTCCTATTCATCCTTTTGAGCTACAATCTCAGCATATATAGTTAATTATTTAGGCTTCATAAAATTAGGGTCTCCCTTTGGTATGATGATCAACGTGCTCAAATCAATGATTTGCTTCCTCTTTTTTATCTTCTTCTTCTTCTTATTAATCTTCTCTCGCAAGTGGAGTGTTTGGAACGTGATGCCTTAGTTGCATCAGGTGACTCGGTATGGGTACCGACTATGATTTCTTCTGCTTTTACTTCTTATTTTTGTTCATCTTTATGTTTCTCTTCATTATTTTCCTTAAGATGTCTTTCTTACTGCATTTCACTTTTAGTATCTGTTGTCTTTTGTAAATTTTGATCTGTTGCTATGTTAGTAGGAGGAATATCTTGCTTCTAGTCATCAGTGTCGGTTGGGGCTTCCAACTCAATATTCTTTCCTTGTTCTTTCTTGGTGGTCTTAGGTTCTCCATCCTTATCCTTATCCATATTTGCAGGTGTCTTGGTTTCCATGTCCAGTGTGTCCTATACTTACTCAGTATTAATTGTATCATCAATAGTATAGCTTTGCACTTGTGTCATGATCCAATCTTTGCTCAACAAAGGTGCATTATCAACATCCATGCACTCGGTATCATTCACTTGTGTATCCATGACATCATCATCCTCTGATAACTCTTTTACATGATCTTCTTCCTCAAGTATATCTTCGATAATAAATTTTACATTATCAGTAGTTAGATTATTTTCTTTGTGCTTTCCTTTATCTTTTCAGCAATGACTTCTTCTTGTTCCTTTTCTGCTCCACGATACTCAGTATCATCTATATGAAATATATCTTTCCATTTTGTAGTTGTTTCCTTCTGCACAGATTGTATGTCTCCATTCATTATCCTTAGAGCTCTTCCCTTGAATATAATTTTTTTTGAATGCTTCTTTAATGCTTCATGAATTTCAGATGGTTCAAGGTCTGGAATAGTATGTACAAGTTATCTCTCTCTCTCTCTCTCTCTCTCTCATTTCCTTTTTTGCATTTATTGGATACTTCCATCTTGCATATGTTTTGTTGTATAGTTCCTTTGGTAAATTTTCTACAAGTTCAATAGGTGTCAATATGTGTCTCACTAAAGTTACAACAACAACTTCTTCAATCTTGTTTTTATCTTCTCCATTCCTTTTCTAATATTTTACTTTCCTAAAACCTCCAAATCCTCTTGATTTATTTAATCCTTCCAGAAAATCATCCAAAGTTTGTATAAATCATGAAAGGTATGCAACTGGTATAGACTTGTTAGCCTAATAAGACTATGTTTCACTTTCATTACCAAGTAATAATCTTCTTCTTGTTTGTTCAGGTTGTTTCCTTCCTCTAGATTTCACATAAGTTTTTCCTCTTGGTTTTACTATCTCTACAACTTTCTTTTCTTTCGGTTGTACTGAAGATCTGGTGTTCCTTCTAATGCTTCTCTTACTCGGTGATGACAGATGTAGATTTTTATTGTCAACCACTACAATGGCTTCTTCATTCTCAATGTTCTCATCCAATGTATCATCAACTCCAAGAGTCTTTGATAAAGCATCAATCATTTTGCTTGCTTTCTTGATTGACCTAGGTACCAAAATACCTTGCTTGATTTTATCTTTGACTTCCTCATAGGTTCTGTACCTCTTCTCATTAGGATCTATTGGTTTAGATAATAAAGCTTCTATTTGTTTTTAACCAATATCTATATCCATCTCATATCCCATCGGTTTAATCCATTCAACTCTCAGTTCAACAACCTTGATTATACAAACATTAGTATCTACCTCAAAACAAATGTTATCTTGATACTTAGAAATTAGTTGAGGTGGAGCTTTGTATCTCTTATGCATTCTGATTGGACTTTCAAAAATTAATCAAAAAAGATTTCATCAAATTTATCTCCTAGACTCTGTATATAATCATGTATTTTATAAATGACTAGCCTATCAATTTTCCATACTAGAGCTCCAATAGAGGGAAATGAATTCTAGTACTAAAAGAAAATACATACCAACTGTATAGTCAGAAAATGGAAGCACTTACATTATGGACTGGTTTATCCTTCCGAGTAAGTGGTTTGGGGTCATGTAAAGTGCTTTGAATGGGTCTCTGACTTGGATCTAGCTTTCTCCCCTATTCTGCCCCATTTCCCACTTTTCTCCAGTCTGTTTCTAACATCCTAAACTGCAAAACTGAGATTTTTTTACCTCAGGGTCAAATTGACCTTTTTGGGTCAAGGTCAACCTCAACCTTGACCTAGGTCAGAATCAACCTTTTTCTGACCCAAGGTCCAGATTTCAAGTTTCCAGGGTTTCCAGATCGGGCTTCAGAAAGAGTTCATTTCCCGCTTCTGGGTTGGCTATTTTAGGTTCCGAAATGATGACTCTTAAATCATATTTAATATAGGTCCTCTTCTAGGGATATAGGTCTAATGGGAATTTAATTCTCATATGTAGGCCTCTCTATAATTTTGTGCCCTAGATTTTTATATAAGGAAGCCTTCTCCTCTCATTTTCTTTAAGACTCAAGAAGTGAAATCTAAGTGTGAATGACAAGCTAAGAAGTAAGATTTGAATCAAGCTAAATATCCATTGAATCATTCATATAATCTCAAGCATCCAAGTATTCAATAAATTTTAAATAACTCAATTCATTAAGGAGATCCATTGGTAGCCATTGAAGGATTCAAGCTCTATGGAGCCCTCTTGTTGAAGATTTCTCCATCCATATTCCTCCAAGCCTCTTCCTATTCTAAGATCCATTCAAGATTGGTGTTGAAGATCTACAAGAAATTGATTTGAGACATCCTACATTCCACATTCTAAATCTATTTGGTGCATACATAAGTTTGTGGATCCACGGATTTGAATCCACCACAAGGGTTTCCATACAAGCAAGGTGAATTTGTTCATTTACTTTGTTTTACTTATGAAATTTCAATTATATTATAAGGTTAATTCCAAAATTGGGGTTTGACCAAGGAAAACCCCTCCCCCCCCCAAAAAAACCATTTTTCTTGTAGGGACAGGTTTAGAACAATAAATTGGAGTGCAGATTCAGATACCCTTTTCGGCCAACTATTGGGATCCAGAAATAGATTTTTTGTCAGAATCGAAGGTCGATTCTTCCCTAGGTCAGAATCAGAAATTCTGGGTCAAGGTTGAGATTGAATTGAAGATAAAAATTGGAACTAGGCCAGATCAGAAAAATATTTTTAGGTTTTGTAGATCTCGTAGTTTTGGTTCAGGATCGCATAAATCAACAGTTTTTGAGACTGTTTGATAGGGGTTTAAGCAGATTCTTTTTCAGAGGTATGTATTTTATTCCATTATTCTTTGCAAACATTTCCATATTTACACCCCTTATCAATTACAATTAAATGTAATGTGGATAATATGGGTATAGGGTTTCATTTATGAGCAAATCTCCATTGTTCTAAACCCTATCCATATTTTCTATATTACATTTTGGTGAACCCGTGATAGACAACTCTTTCCTTTTGGTGTTAGATTTGCATCTTATGTTAGATCTTACATGCATTTAAAAGTAGATTTATTTTATGCTCTTGCATTTATATGTCAAAAATAAAAATCACAAAATTTCTTTAAAAATACAAAAATATTTACATTTTTCATGCTTGTAATGTTACTTTGTGTTTAACATGTATGATTTTTGTTTTAAATACTTTGATGAGGCTTTTGTTGCGAAAGAGGATATATCCCCTAATGAGGTACATGGAAGTGAGGATGAAATTTGTTCGAATAAGATCTCCATTGATCCTATTCCTATTTCATCCTCCTCTACAACCTCTCCAATTAACCTTTAACATAGGGTGTGTGCATGGTTACCTTCATGTTACACTATTTGAAACATTAATAAACCTAGAAAGAATTCATTTAGTGTATGTGATGTTGCTTTGTCCTCTCTGGTATTACCTTGTAAGGATATATTTGAGAAAGCAGGTGACTTTAATATTTCTCTTTATGGAGATGAGTTGAGGATTGATGTTAATTCTTCTCCTAATATATGTCTTTTCTATGAGCCTACTTTAGAATATAATTTACCTTCTTTCCCCTTTAAGGATCAAGATTTAGTGATTTATGGCACTCCTATTTGGGATGAACCTTTGGATTTTGATGTTGATTACTCTCTTCCTCATGAAGTCATTGTGGACGATCCTCCTATTTGGGATGAACCCTTAGATAAAGACATTGATTTATCCCCTCCTTGTGTAGGTGCCTTGATACAAGAGGGTGATTTATTAATGGATGAAATATTCATACATGATGGCGACTCTTTTTCTAAAACACACTCCCCTTATGCACAAATTTTAGAGAAAGAAGAAAAAATTATAGATGCTTTACCTCTATTTGGGATTCCTTCTAGTGATGAGGCATTAGCGAAGAATGATATGAACTCCCTTAATGCTATCCCTCTTAGTGATTATCTTAAGGAGAATCAATATCCTACCTCATCTTCTCCTAGGATGTATTCTTTGCTTCCTTCTTGTGAACTTGTTCGTAGTGTTGAGACAACTAACATGGTTTATCCAAAACCCTTGTTGACTATTAAAGGTTGTCCTCGCATTACTATCAAGGGTAAACCTAGGGATCTTTTGGATTTATTTGATAACATGGATTCCATTTCACATGCTTATCATGCAAGGACTAACCCTCAACCTAATCTAATGTTTCCTACTTCTTTACTACCTTCTCAACCCATTCTTCCTAGCAAGGTGTATGATTTGATAAACCAATTGCGCAATACCCCTGCCAAGATTTCTTTATGGGAGATTCTTCAAAATTCACCTACCTACCATGAAGCCTTGAAAAAATCTCTAGCAACTCTTCCCACTCTACCTGCTAATCAAGAGAACATCAATGCCTTCTTACAGTGCATGTATGCTACCCCAGGTCCTCCTAACATTGTATTTACTCAAAAGGATTTACCTTATAAAGATGCACATAATAAATATGATGCTCTTATGGTTTTTGTTGCTATCAATACGAGTATCATTCATAGGACCTTGATTGATAATGGATCTGGCTTAATATTTGTAGCATGGACATGCTCAAATTGATTAAAGCCGATCTTTCAACTATTCAACCTGATAATGCTCCTATACGTGGATTTGATAATATTGATAAGAACACTTTGGGAATCATTACCTTACCTATTAGGGTAGGTCCAGTCATCCTAAATACTCCTTTTCATGTTATGCCTAGACCTCTTAATTATAACCTCCTTTTGGGTAGACCTTGGTTTCATAAGATGCATGTTGTTCCTTCCACCCTTCACCGTAAAGTCAAGTTTATTCACAACAACATGGTGTATACACTTCATGCAGATGATGCGCCAAATCCTTGTTTGAATATTCAAACCCACAATATTCCTATCCCTAATAGTAATCCTTCTTCCTCTAATGCTCTTCCTGGAGATTATTGGGGAACCTTGGATTTTAATCCTACCTTTATTGGAGAGTATAAAGTTTCTAATCTTGATTTTATGAAGCAACAAAGAGAGTTTGAACAATGAGATTTTGATTCTACTTCTCATTCCCTTCATAATAACTTTGTAGCTACTTCTACCCACTATGAGTCTATCAAACCTACTAGTGATGACATAGTGACTACTGAAGTTCCATTAACTCCTTTTGATATGGCTTCTCGTTATAGTCCTGGTTAAACAAGGATTCCATGGTCAAGGATGTGGTAAGCATAAACAAGGAATTCAAATTCCCTTACAGAATGGGGGGCATGATAATTCTTATGGATTGGGATTTAATCCTCAACAACAAATCAATGTTACCAACATATCAAATAATACTTCAAAACATGATGACCCTATGAAGGAATTTGACCAAGAAGTTCTTTTTCCTAAACTCCTTCGTGCTAAGTTGATTACTAAACCTAAATGCAAAACGAAATGTAGTCCACACTTGAAGAATCTTCCTTTTTGTTTGTATCATAGATTTCATGATCAATCTAATAATGAATGTCAAGATTTACATTATAAGATTAGGTAGCTCATTGATAGTAAATTTATTTATATATCATGTGGCAATGAGTTGTATTTCAATCCTGTTTTCTCTAAATAACATATATGTTCCTATTATGGAGCTGAACATTATATAAACAATGTTAGCCTAATCCTTGGGGGATTGTTGTCTTGCATAGTATTGTGAGTGATATAATAGGTCCCCTTTCATCATTGTTCCTACGCTTGGGGGGCAAGGATGTCATCTCCTTCTTTTCTGTCTTTTTGGGATCCACTTTTCCCTTGGTTAAGCAGTATCTATCTATTACGTGATATCCAATCATACATGAAAATTTTGGTTTGCATTGAGGATCTATATCCTTGATCATAACCTATTTCGGTGTTTAATATTAGATTTCCATGGTTGATAAATCTCTCACCTTGGAAACTGAATAGTGTGCTATCCCTCACAAGGGTCACTTTTTTACTTCTTGCATGATATCTCTTTGCATTCGTCCCTTCCATGGTCTCATAGGAGTTGTGACCTTCTTGGCTTGGACTAGGTGTTGTCTATGGATATTGTCTTATTGTTGAAGAAGGCTTTATCCTTGTTCTTTTCTTTCCTTAACATGTCAAAATAGTATGTATTTTGCAATCTTAAGGAGGGGGACATATATACGGCCTCCCTCATTCTATATTATGCATTTTTGTTTTAACCTTTTGTTTTGCAGCATGCTAAATCCTCTAAAGGTTACACACATAAGTTGCTAAATCCTGAAGACATACACATTCAATTACAATTCAATATGCTAAATCCTTAGAAGGTAACACACATAAGTTGCTAAATCCTGAAGAGATATGCATTTTACTAATCTATTCAATGGTGATATAAGGATATGGATCCATGGGTACTTCATAAAATCTATCAAAAGATGAATTACATACATGCACAAAGATTCCAAAAGGCACACAACTTTATGTGGTGAATATCAAGTGCTTGCTTGGTGGGCCATCCTATCCTTTTGTGGTTCACAGTGAGATACACACATCTTACGGGGTGAGCTAACCACTCCTCTCTCTCTCTTTCTCTTTGACTGGTGATGTCTCTCTTATCATGATCTTAGGGTTGATAAAGAATTAAGTCCCTGGGGGCTTGATGATTCCTTTGTCCCTTTTGACTTAAATAAGATTATCTTTTCTTTATGATCTCCTTTCCAAGAGTTTGCATCGAGTCCATACTCTTGCTAAAGTGGGGGCTAAATGTAAAGTTGAAAAATGGAAGCACTTCCATTGTGGATTGGTTTAGCCTTTTGAGTAAGTGGTTTGGGGTCACGTCAAGCACATTTAATGGGTTGATGACTTGGATCTATCTTTTTCCCCTATTCTACCCCATTTCCCACTTTTCTCGGGCCTGTTTCTGACATCCTAAACTACAAAACTGAGATTTTTGACCTCAGGGTCAAAATTGACCTTTCTAGGTCAAGTTTGACCTCAACCTTGACCTAGGTCAGAATTGACCTTTTTCTGACCCAAGGTCCAGATTTCAAGTTTCAGGGGTTTCTAGATATCGGTCTTCGGAAAGAGTTCATTTCCCACTTTCGAGTCAGCTATTTTGGGTTCCAAAATGATGACTCTTAAATTATATTTAATATAGTTCCTCTTCTAGGGATATAGGTCTAATAGAAATTTAATTCTCCTATGTAGGCCTCTCTAGAATATTGTGCCCTATATTTGTATATAAGGAAGCCTTCTCCTCTCATTTTCTCTAAGACTCAAGAAGTGGAATCTAAGTGTGAAGGACAAGATAAGAAGAAATATTTGAATCAAGATAAATATCCATTGAAGCATTCATCTAATCTCAAGCGTCCAATCATTTAAGCACTTTTCAAGAACTCAATTCATCAAGGAGATCCATTGGTAGCCATTGAAGGATTCAAGCTCTATGGAGACCTCTTGTTGAAGATTTATCCATCCATATTCCTCCAAGCCTCTTCCTATTCCAAGATACATTCAAGATTGGTGTTGAATATCTACAAGAAATTGATGTGAGACATCCTACATTCTACATTATACATCTATTTGGTGCATACATACTCATGGATCCATGGATTTGAATCCACCACAAGGGTTTCCATATAAGCAAGGTGAATTTGTTTATTTACTTTGTTTAACTTATGCAATTTCAATTATATTATAAGGTTAATTCCAATTATGCAATTTCCTTTACTCTTCCATTCATGCACAACTTACTGAATGAAGCATCAATCTCAGCTTTACACAAATCTTCAATTTTGCAGTGAATAAATGTGCGGATCTCTTTAATCAATGGAACTCATGATGGGATTGAAGATAATAATCTCGTCATGTCAATTTATGAGGCCATAACTAGGGGCAACTTGTAATTAGGGTTCATTGGTTCAACATTCTTCACTAATACTGGTCTTTGCATCCTCGGTACTATTATAATCTCCAAATGTATCGATTTAGAAAACTAGGGAACACTTGATAAAATAAGGCTTTACAAACTCAACTCAGTAAACCAATTATCTCAGAAATATCACTCAATGCTCTTGTAAAGATTCATAAATTCCTTGAATTCACTTTGAATTCTCGACGAAGTAATCACTCTGCAATGTGCACAAATGCTCTTCGAAAAACATTAAGTTCAAATGAATTAACAAACTGACCTATTTATAGCTTTTCCTCTATTAGGATTTCTAACGACTTTAATTATTTGCATTAAATGTTCTTGTCGAGTCCCTTTTGTAGACGTCCAAAATCGTCCTTATATTAATTTAATTAATATTCCCATAACATTATAGTTAATTTTAATTAATTATATTTGTTATATTCTTCTATCTATTTAATTAAATTTATTTAATTAAATATGAT
>MU225145.1:1200165-1210837 GCA_018584345.1 Thuja plicata | reverse complement strand
TTCAACAATTTTGTTAGAGGCTTTGTTTAGACATTTATAAGCCTTGCTCTTGGTAGAATACCCTAAAAATATTCCTTCATCACTCTTGGAGTCAATTTTTCCATTTCTATCATCTTTTAAGATATAATATTGACTGCCAAAAAAAATGAAATAACTTACATTGGGTGTGTATCCATACCATAGCTCATAAGGTTTCTTTTTGGTGTCTTTCTTCAATTGTACTATGTTCAATGTGTAAACAACATTACTGACAGCTTCCCTCCAAAAGATTCAGGTGATTCCTTTATCTATCATCAGTGTCCTTTCATAATCAACTATCGATATGTTCCTTCTTTCAGCAATTCCATTCTGCTATGGTGTTCTTGGTGCAAAGACCTATCTTTTGATTCCATGCTAATTACAAAAGTTAGCGAATTCGTCTAAAATAAATTCCCCTCCTCTATCTGACCTTAACCATTTTAACTCCTTACCACTTTGCTTCTCAACCATTTCTTTGTACCATTTAAACATCTTAAATGCTTCTAATTTATCTTGTAGAAACATGATTGTCATCATTCTAGAGTAATCATCAACAAAGAGAACAAAATATCTATCTCCATAATAACTCTTTGTCCTCATAGGTCCACATAAATCAGTATGGACTAATTCAAGAATTGCATCAGATGTATGGGTTTTTCTTTTAAAATGAATTTTTCATTTTACCTTTTTGATAATTCTTACACATGATGTTGTCGGGCTTGGTCATCGTCGGTAAGCCTCTGACATTTCTCTTTTTGCTAATCTTTATCATGTTGTCAAAATTCACATGACATTTTTTTCTGCCACAACCATATGTCTTCATTTGTAGCAATCAAACAAGTGGTGTCAGTATCATTTAGAGAGAATAAGTTACCTTTTGTCTGCTCACCGGTACCAATCAGATTTCCTAATTTATTGAAGATCCCTGACTTCTTATTTTCAAATGCTACTTTGTGACCTAAATTATTCAACTAAGAAACACTCAATAGATTATAATTCAATCCATTTACCCAATAATCATTTTCACATTTTAGCTGGTTATTCAACATTATTGTTCCTCTACCTTCAACTGGATAAGGTGTGTCATTACCCATTCTTATTGAACCACCTTTGTAGTATTCAAAAGTCTCAAAAAATTTCTTATCACCGATCATATGGTGAGTGCAGCCACTATCTATGATCCAAACATCATTTTACTAACTTTAGATACGAGAGCTATTTCTACATACCTTTATTCATCATCATCTAAATCATATTTTAATGCTACAAACACCATCTCGATGTCTTCATCAGATTCAGTGTCAGTGTCTTCATCTTTTCATTTTTCTAGGTAACTAGCCTTCTTTCCTTTGTCCTTATAGTCTCGGGTATCTCTTCTTTCTGATTGTTGGTAGCTTCTGTAATCACCTTTGTCAGACTTCTTTTCAAATGATTTGTCATTACTTCTGTCATCTTTTCTCCTGTTAGTACATCTTGCAGCAATGTGTCCATTCTCTTTGCAATTAAAACAAGTGGTAGTTTACCTTTGCCTCTCTACATTCTTCTAGCCGTAAGTGCTTCAATTTCATCAAAATCATCTTCTTCACTTTCACTATCACTATCTTTTCTCATATGACTTGATTTAATTATTCTCATAGAAGTTTTGAATGCAGACTCTATATTTGGTAAGACATTATTATCAAAGTTATTCATCTCAAATGAAATCAGTCTTCCAATCAAACTGTCTAGAGTAACATTTATATTTTCTACTACTCTCATTTCTCGAATGGAAGATACTCTAATAGCATAAGTAGGAAGTAAGGTTCTTAGAATTTTACTTACCATTGTATCTTCTTCTAGTACACCTCCAACTCCTCAGATAACATTGACTACCTCTTTTATTCTTGTGCTATACTGAGTGATGTTTTCACCTTCTTTCATTTTGAGATCATCAAAATTTCCTCTAAGGCTTTCTTCCTTGGCTCTTAAAACATTTTTGTCACCACCATGTACAAGCTTCAATTTGTCCTACATCTACTTTGCAGTTTTTTAGGTTTTGACATTTTCAAATTTAGCATCAGAGAGTGAGGAAGCAAGTTCTATCATCATGCCTTTTTTTTCATGCTTCTCTCTCATTTATTCAACTGTTCATGCTCCTGTGGGAAACACATATTCAGTATCTAAGTATTAAGTAACATCATTACCAATACCTGATAAGTGGAGTCTTATTCTACTCTGTCATGAAGCAAAATTATCTTTGTTCAATTTGGGCACATCTTGCCTATTCATCTTGTGATCTTTAGCTTAGGTCTTGAAACCTTCCTTTCTAAGCAGTAAAGCTCTGATACCAATTGTTAGTAATAACTGAGAAGGGGGGGGGATGTGAATCAGTGGCCTAAAAATTAATCCTTAAATCAACCCTTTAAACTTATAACCAAAAATTATATCTCAAGTTATCTTCTATCCTACAAGATGAATGCCTTGAATTACTTATATCAATTTACTACATGTGGGATTTCTCTGTTAAACCTTCTTTTGTATGTTTACTGATAAGCACTCATCTATTTACCGAAACACAGTAAATATGCAGAGTATATCGATAAATTTAGAAATGCATATGTGAAATGTAAAATAGTAAAGTGATAAACCATAAACACATAGCACATGGATTTTTAATGTGGAAACCCTGTTAAGGGAAAAACCACTGGGACCGGTACCCCAAATTTTCAGTCTTCTAAAGTGAGCCCTATTAAGAGCCAACCCTATTAAAGGTTACAAACACATTGTTAGGTGTGACCTTTTTAGAGGATTTAGAAATAGTTTGTCAACTAGTATCTGGCATCTAATGCTACCATCCTTGATCAAACACTCACTTGGCCTATCAATAGGTATCGGGCATATCCAATGCTACTTTTGTGATCAAACTTTTTGATACTCCTTCGGATGTATCTCAATTGAAAAAGAATTTTAAGTCCTACTCGGTTAAGAGGCTTATATGCTTCAATGGTTAAACTGAAACACTAATGATCTATTCATACATACAACTCAATTGTAGATTTTCAGATCTATTGTAGGTCCATGACTTCACTGATCAATATAATCAAATGTATACCTTTGATCCACACTTGTTCTTCTCTGTGATGCTTGTCTCACTGTTCGTCGGTGTCTACAGAATCTAGCTCTTCCTTTAGCTTGTTGATCAGGACTGAAATGAAGAATTTCTTCTCCTTCAAATTTTCTTTAGCATCTCTCCTCTTCTCTAGTTCACCCCACACACACAATTTGTAATAAATTGGGTTTGTCTCTTATAGACATGATTTTCTCTTTTCTTGGCTTTCTTGATCTTGGCGTGTTCAAAAATCTTTTCCAATAGATTTAAAGAAAACTCTAGTTTGATCTCGTAAAGATCTTCTTGCTAACTGGACAAAGCAGCTTTAAATCAATTACTTATCTCTGGCTTTATTTGGGTGTTTAAAAAAATGATAATTATATGTTAACTCTATCTTTAGCTTCTTGACAGCTAAGCATTTTGTTGTTTTTTGAACTCTTTGTTCTATCAGTCAACACTTCAACTAGTTATCGGTGATAACTAACTGTTTCATCGGTGTGACTTCAGTTGTCATCAGGATCTCTATCCTTGTCTTCTCCATTGGGAAACACTATATTTCTTTCCGTTAGGTTACTCTGTGTTTTTCTCGTCGGTCAACACTGTCACTTTGTTCTTTTACTCTGACCATCGGGTGCACTCTGTCAGTGTATACAGCCACTTAGTGAATACTTGACTTGTATGCATTACTGATAGCATAGCCTTGATTCATGAGTTCTTTGAAGTCTTTGGCGGTATCTTCATGACCATACAGATTATATCAAGGTGACATTAATTACAATATAATACAATAACTGATTTAATGCCTTGCGTGATCATCAACTTAATATCTTCAAACATTCAATCAGCTACATGTCATCATGATAGCTTACTTGATTAAGAGTATATATAAGACTTGTTAGGTCTACCTAGTTAAAGGATTTTTACAAACTCTATACTTAAAGATGTACCATGTTAAAGGATTTACAAATATAAGATCGGTTAAGATCTACCCAGTATTGGGATTTAAAGCTCTCCATACAATAGTTTCAATAACTTAACAATGCTTGTAAAAATGCATCAATTGTAAATGTTGTTCAGAATCTATGTGCTCTGATATGTGTTACCTCAATCTCAAAATCGTAACAGTGATCTTCTCTTCTCTGCTATAGCTAAATTTATGCTCGGTGCTCTCTTCTCTACTCTTTTGTTCTTCAATAACTCCTTTAATAACAATAACAATAACAACTCTATGTCCTCTTCTCTGTATATCTCTCTCTTAAAAATCATCCAAAATATATATGAGTTTTGCCTCTTAATCTTATGTGTTAGGTATGCTGTAAATTTATTTTGACTGTTAGATCTTCTTTCTAGCTCAGTGACCATGTCACTTTTACCTTGGTACTTGTGTTTCTTGGAAATGACAAACTTTATTTTTTCTATTTGATTTCTGCCTTATATATTCACTCTAAATTATTTGAATCGTTGATCATGTAACAAATTGTTATAAATACTTGTATATGCATAATTAATGCTCTGACAATCATTAAATGTGATCTGATCACATTTTTCATTAATTGTCTAACTCGATTGAATAACTTCACAATACTCAGTTAAATGATCTTCATTGCTTGGTGTAATATCAACTTGATGTATTACATGCACTCGGTGTAGTGTGTGACTCTGTAACTATAGGTGTTCAGTACTCTGTTAACTTTGTTACTTTACCAACTGGCTTGGTGTGCATTAATTACTTGTCTTATCCTTGACTATCTCCTTTTGCCGATTGATTCTCCTTGACTCCATGACTTTGACTAAACTAATGACAACAAAATATCTTGTAGAGATAACAATCGACATGTCATCACTTCATGAAATATATGCATATATACATCATAGCTTTGGTCTTTTTGAACATATTCAAGTAGCCATTTTGAATGCAAGCCTTACTTTAGGTTTATTAACTTTAAAATTTTAGTGAAAATAATTTGGACAAGGAACCAAGGAATATACTCATAATAAATATGACTTTTATTTAATTACCATGCAATTTAATTCATGAATCTAGTCCAAATATCATACATTTATTTCTCCTATTGCTAGTGAACCTTCTCTTGTAGCTGACTAGTTTTCTCTTATTGTCTACTTGTACAAGGTTAGAGGATTGTCATTTAGGCACCAACACTTTAAGAACACATGTAATAATAAGTAGGATATTGAACAACCATCTAATACACATGCTTAAATGAATTTTTGTCCCAATAACTTGTATACATCATGACACCATACAATATACACCTTGTTGATTTATGCATTGTCATGACTATGCTAGTTGGCTTGTTCTGCAACTGATTCCCCCTTTGACTTAGTTTACTTAAATAAAATTTTTAATTCCAACACTAACCATTACAAGATTACCTCAACTAAGCTCAAATATACAACACTTAGATGTTTTGGCTTGTTCAATATATTTTAGAAGATATAATTTTTTTTAGAGTAATAAGTTATTTCACTTATTAATCAAATGATTTTGATTTAATTATTCAGTCACTTATTATCTCTAGTTTACTTAAGCTAAACTTTAAGTATATAATAATTAATTCTTTTATTAATTATTATTATGCAATCTAGATTTTTCCCTTTTAGGGTTTCAATATCATTTTATAAGGATTACCTCTTTGTAAACTATTCATTAATTGAGGATGCTATTGCATTGAGATTTTTCTCTTCATTGTTTGCACCAGATGTTTCCTCCTTCATCGATCTATTATTTTTGGCCTCCGTAGCTTTTTTGCTTCTCTCTTTCTATGACAGGTTTGCATGTAGGTGATTCTTAGGAGTTATAGGGTTGATTTTTCATCAACTTCAATATGGTATTAGATATCTAGATCTTCATGCACCTGTTCTCTTCATGAGAGATTTGGCCTTGTTCTTCAAATCTATGTTTTCAAGAGGTTTTCTATTTTAGATTTTTGTGGATCTGTGGGGAGATTGTTTTTGGGGCACTTTGGGCATAAAAGGACCTCAAAATTACATCTAGAAGGCCCATAAACCCCTATTTTCATATAAGGCATATCCAATTTGGACACAGTTGAAATCTAAAGCAATTATTTGCCTGTACAATTCTATTTTGGGCACATTTTATGAGGTGGAATACACACACACACACACACACACATAGATGCAGTTGAAAAGACCGCTGCGGTCTGTTCCAACTATGATGGTCACCACTAGCCTCAATGATTAGACTCAGTGGTCACTGCTGACCACAGAGGTCGATATACCTTTGGGTGGTCACCTTAGGGTGTGCGGTCACAGTGGCCAGGGGCCACCCAGTGGCCATCGCCAACCAGCCTCCTCCAGTGTCATCACTCAGCAAGCGGTTTTCCAGCCACTACCTCCTCGGCGCGCCACCTTCACCAATTGAGCCACCAGGCTCCTTTTTTTGCCTTCTAGGTGTCCTGTTGCCTTTTTCCTCATATCATGAGAAAACAAAGGCATTTTTTGGTGAGCAAGATATTGTCAGAAATCTAGTTCTAATCCTGAGCTATTTTTGGAGGTTTTATTCCATTTTGCAAGGTTCTTTTCTAGTCAAAGTTAGGGTTTATTTTTGCACTCCAAGAGATATATCTTTCTCATCCAAACTTCATTTTTTGATTTCCGCATATCGTTGGAAATTTGGTTCTGTGCTCTTTCTTTTAGTATGGGTCTCATTTCTAGAATCTTCTCTAGGTACATTTTATTTAGGTTTTTTCTTTCTTGAAATCTAGTGAATACCTTGGATGTTTTAGGTCCTGGGATCATTTTCCTTGCATGGGATGACTCTTTTTTAGATGTTATTCATGTTCTTATTTTCTTCCTATTTTCTAGGACATTCTCTAGTTTGGAGGCTTCTTTAGTCCTTCACTAGGCTTCATCTCTTTTTGGAGAGGGGTTTTTCCCACTGGGTTTTCTCTTTTCTCCTCTTTATAAATATTTTTTTTGTACTTGGGTACCTAATTAGACCATGATGTCAGGACTCATTTCTTGCTTTCAGTAGTTGTTTCTTGGTTTTAGCTACTCCCAAAGTTTATCTTAAGGGGGGGGGGGTCTTAGAGTAATAAGTTATTTCACTTATTAATTAAATAATTTTGATTTAATTATTAAGTCACTTATTATCTCTAATTTACTTAAGCTAAACTTTAAGCATATAATAATTAATTCTTTTATTAATTACTATTATGCAACCTTGATTTTTCCCTTTTAGGGTTTTGGTATCCTTTTATAAGGATTCCCTCTTTGCAAATTATTCATTAATTGAGGATGGTAGTGCATTGAGATTATTATCTTCATTATTTTCACAAGATGTTTCCTCTTTCATCGATCTTTTATTTTTGGCCTCCATAGCTTTTTGCTTCTCTCTTTCTGTGACAGGTTTGCATGCAGGTGATTCTTGGGAGTTGTAGGGTTGTTTTTTAGATCAACTTCAATAATTAAAATATCAAATTGTTAAAGTGATTGATTAATATTGATTAAATAGATCTTTTTCTATTTACGATGCTCCCCATTAATTATATTAATGGGGTTGAATAGATGAGAAAGAAGCTATGTATTGGACAAATTCCCCACACCTATCCTTTTAAAACCTTGAAGTCTAGTAAAGCAAACTGATGAAGAGTGGGTGCAAGAAATCAAGGTGAACAAAAAAATTAGGAAAAATTCCTAAGGTTATTGTGAGACCTAAATTCCCATAGATAAGAAAAAAGGAAAAGGGGGAACTTAATGTGTAATAAGGATCTTGGGATAAAATCCCAAGGTTTTTATATGACTCAAAGTTTAAAAAAGAGAAAGAAAAAAGGAAAAAGGTCATTTCAGAAAGACTTCAAGATGACTAGGGATCTTAGGAAAAAGTTCATAGAACACTTCAATACATAAATCCTAGAGAACCAAAAAAAATAAAAGAAACTAAGAAAGGGGAAAAGGAAATAGAAGAACAAGAGAGAGAAGAAAGAAAAAAAAAAGATAAGAGGAAAAGAAAGAGAAAAAGTGGTAGGGGTTCCAATTTTAAATAGTTAAAATATTTGGTGTGTATGTAGGGAGTAAAAATACTATTTGCACATCCTAAAACACATTAGGTGAGAAAAAACCAAGATATATTGAAATTATTCTCTAAAAACTATTAAGTACGCAATTTTAATCATTACAACTCACTCAAATACATATTCAATAAAAGAACCAATAACATAACTAGAAAAAAAATAGATAACTCGAAGAATGAGAGAGACAAGATTATATGAAACAATATGGATCAACGCTATATTCATTAACCAAAACTCATAATAGAATAAATGAAAAAAAACTACACGAGTTAGATACATATAATGAGAGAAGATTGGACTGAAATCCAACAAATGAGAAAAGTAACTTTAACTACCCAAAATAGGTAATGATTGTATATGAAAGATTCCATATATGCTTATAATCACCCATAAACTACAACTAAGTGTAGCAACCTAAATTGTAAGCAATATAATTTTAGTCCTTTGCTAGACCTTATTTAAGTGCACAAGGCTTCCATGCATTAATTGGCCTTTTTCCTATGTATTTAATTAATTAATACTAAAATATTTACTATTTATTAAGTTAAATTACACAAGAGTCTCCCTTTAAATTGGAGTGTCCCTTTAAATTAAATCCTTTAAGTAATTAATTAATTCAAAATATAACCCCTTTATTAATTCAATGTCATCAAATATTTATGAGGATCCCTTAATTATAGGTTATTCTCATTCATTGTTTCAATCATTTATCTCCTCTTGCATACATAGGCCCTAATTCAAATTGGGTAGCCTTTTGTATTTATTTTGAATCCAAACTTGATTTCATGCACCTTTTTTTTTTCTTTTGAAATAATATTTGTCCCTTTTTTTTTCCTAAAACAAGGTGCCCCATAATGCACAAGGAAAAATAGTTACTTGATACCTCTGGAGATGCCCCATTACACATAAATGTGGCCCAAATTTAAGTTGGAGACAACTCTCAAGTTTTTAGTGGGATATTCAAATCATCGTCGACCCTATTTGAATTTGGAGTCTGAAATAGATTGGAGAGGTATAAAAGCAATGCTACCTCCCTCATTTTGGAATCCATCCATTATTATTAATTGAAGACTTCAAGAAATTAATAATTCCATTTGAGGAGCTAATTCATATTAATATTAATCCATTGGAGTATCAAGCATGGAAGACAAGGAGTAAAGTCTAGATCTAAAGGCATCTATGATCTTCCTATTCTAGATCTGAGGTCAAGACAACATTGAAAGCATCTTCATGAGTGATTCCATACTTGTGAAGGTATAATATTTCATTCAAGCCTCTCCTAATAATAATGTACACTATTTATTTTTAAAAAAATTCAATTCAATTTAAAATTTAATTCCTAAATAGGGGTTTGACCAAGCAAAACCCCTTTCTTCCAACAAATTTCCCATTTTTTGTGTGCATGTGATAGGTGGAAAAACTAGGGATTTTCTTATAGGTAGTTCTGACAAGAGGTTGTAAGTGGAAAATTTTTCATCAAAATTTATCAGAACTAGGGTGCCTCCCAGGGCCTCTGGTGAGCCAAGTCACCTCGTTCCCTCTAATTCGCCTCGTTCTTTCTATTTCAGATTGAAGTTTAAATCACACATTTTGATTCATATTTCTAGATCTGGTGTCAACATGGAGTTTATAGTCAATGATTTTTCTATGTGCATAGTTTATTCCATTTGTCCCTAAATCTTTCATTATTCACTTTTTATTTTACATATTCAACTTTCAACTCAAATGGAAGGAAACCCATTTGTATCCACTCAACGCTTGATTGTTCTTAAGCCTAGTGGATCATGTATGTGGTAAATTTGGCCTTGTTAATTCACCATACACGTCAACATAGTCCTTCTTCACCAGGTACACACAAGACTAAATATGAGATTATTCATCCTGTCTGCCTACATGATTCAACCTGTTGCCTTCTATCCAGACGGGGTTTTTGAAATTGCTCTCAAAATGAGAGTCTCACAACCCTGGACCAATCTAGGAATGAAGGATTTATCATGATGAATGCAATACAATGCAAGATTATACTAAGAATTTGAAAGATGTAAGATAATCTAAGACATGATTTTCAATGCAACTATTCTAGAAATTGAAACTATCTTATTGCAATATGAAATTATTCTTTATGAGATATTAAGAAACGTGATAATAATTCAGTATTCTAACAATGCATAAAGCAAGTGGGTAATTAGGAAGTAATTAGGGGTTTTGAATGAAGAATGAGAGTTCTTTTATAGACTCGGAGATTATCAGAATATAAACTTTCCTCTTTGAAATAAAACAAATAGAAAAGCCAGTTCAGAATAGAAAGCTTTATTCAAAAGAATAAAATAAATTGTTTTCTTCCTGCTTTAACTGTTTTCTTTCTTTGATTTAATATTGTTTTAGTTGAATTAAATTGTTTTCTTTCTCTTTAAAGCACAATTAATTCAAAGATTCTATTTCTGAATAAAAGAAAGATTTTTGAGAGAATATTCAATTAATTAAATAAATATGACCTCATAATTGCTTTTTC
>MU225145.1:1163087-1184895 GCA_018584345.1 Thuja plicata | reverse complement strand
AGTTAACTGTGAACTGATTTTGGAAGTTTCCAAAATAACTGATCAGTCAGTTCAGTCAACTGACTCTCTCGACCAATCGAATCACTTGCACATGGATTGTGCTTCTTCAATCGAATCTGAGCCACTCTTTTTTGTTCGATCTCGACTGTCGATTCGAGAGAGATTTCTATAAAAGAGAAACTCTTTTCCTTCACAAAGGATCCTAATTTTTATTAAATTTATTATATTGCATTTTTGTATTAGCATTCTTAGCATTTTCTCATTTAGCTAATATTTTTGTTTACTTTTGTTCAAGCATGCAAACTTAATTTAGAGCACACTTTCAATTTGGGTTTAAAATTGAATATCTCACATTTCAATTGGTGTTCTAAAAGTGAATCATAACTAGCTTGGATTGATGACAATTTGCATTTGCATTTAGATTAATCAATAGTTTACTTTCAACATATAGATTCAAATCCTTTATTTAGGTCTTCGGTGTAGTCACTGAGCTTGCAATGACCTGAGAGCAAGCTCATACTCCTACCTTCTAGAAGGCAACAGGTCGACTATTTCAGACATGTAGGGTGAATGAATCGATATTCATTCCTATATGCAGCTGAAGAATAATGACCATGTTGAAGTGTTCTGCTAAGTAGAGGCCACTTTTAGCACGCACATTTCTGGCGCCCACCGTGGGGCAGAAAAATCAATTTTCTAGCCTCATTATAAATTCTACTTTTAATTCTATTTTTTGTTCACTTTGAGTCGAATATGACTCCACCAGTGCATCCAGAATGTCGTTTCAGTCAAAAATGACTGTAAACATGCCTACCTTGAGTGAAAATTGATTCTATGGCAAAAAAAAATTACAAACAGAGGTCGTACGACCCTCTACACGCATATCGAGATAAAAATTTCAAAATTTTTTATTTTATCTGTATATTTTAGCAAAATATTTGTCTAACCCATATTTCAACATCAGTTTTCTAATAGTCTAGATAATTTTGTTTAATATCCCTGCGCAAACCTAAGCCTAGTGCACACTACACAGAGGCCGGGCCCATTGCTTCTACTTCAATCAGTTCATTGTTGCTATGCATATTTAAACATAATTAAAATTTTGTTTCCCACCAATGTGGGAATAAAGCCTCACGCCATTCCCTAAACCCTTCCTCCATACCCCACAGCCACCGTTACCCCTCCGCTCATCCCGCCCATCCTCCACCAACTCTCCCCGCTTCCACCCCTACGCAACCCTTCAACCCGCCACCTCCATTATCCTTCTCCGCACTGCTTCCACCCCCGCCAACTTCCATCCCTATGTAGTCTAAAAAACCTCCACCCCTCCGCCTACCACTTCTTCCTCCACTCCCGCTCCACCACTTCCCCAAACCCCTTGCGCCACTTCCTCCCTGCCTTCTCCCCTCCTCCCCGCCACTCTCCGCGCAGCCTTCCCCTCCCCCGCGCTGTTAAGAAAACCCTCTACTGCCCTAGTGGAGTTTTATAGCCCTCCAAATAGGAAAATGAAATAGTGACATGTAGCATAAACCCACGTCACCTTCCATGACATCTGCCACGCAGACAGCCAGTCACCTTTTAGGTCATGCAGGAGTTCACTTTTGTCATAAATTTCAAGGGTTAAACGTCATTTTGCAAGAATACTGGCTTTTTATGATGGTCTCCAATCCGTCAATTTTAACCCTACAATATGATGACATCAGTAGGGTGTTTTAAAAATTTGCCTTCACCATATGAATTTTTAGTTTTTACAGTGCGACTTTGAAAGCTCATATCTCACTCATTTTGGCTCCTTTTTTAGTCTAATTTTTTTTTATTTTTGGTAGAATTTCGCAAGGATGACTATGTTGAAGTTGGTTTTTTATTTTTCTCTCTGGATTGATAAAAAATTGTGCTTTTTGGTGACTATTCCTGTCTAATCCTCATTTTTGCAGCTTCCAGAGCCTCGTACAGGCTCATACGGTCATCTTTTTCAGTGATTTTTTTTTAAAAACTGCATGATTTTCTATCTACTATCTCAATATGCACTCTATTTTCTGATTTGAGGATTTTGATAATGTGGACTAATCTTTGGCTTGGTTGTTTGTGATCTTATCTTTTTCATACAGCCTAACAGTAGTTTGCAGAACATTACTCAAGATGAATAAAACTCAAACTACTCACGAATTGGTTTTGCAGGTTGCCTTTGATCGATAGAATGCAAAATAGTGTGCTTGCATCTTGTTTTTGATTTCTTAAAATAGAACCCACATGCAAGACTTATTAAAATGAACATTTTTTTTTGTTTTAGGAATGACAATGATGTCAGAAAACTGTGCTCTCGCCCTTTTGGGATGATCAAAAATCCAGAAACATTATTGTCATTTTCTCATTCTGCTTGAAGTGTCTTTTAGTTTTGTAAATCCTAGGAATTGCATGGACGTATCCTCTCCCCTCGCCTTCATGGATCTTGGGTGTAAGAGAAATCCATACAAATCCTTTAGCATGGCTACCTCCCGAGTGCTTTAACAGAGTCGGTGAGAGTGGATTTCCCAATCGGTAACAGGCTAAAGCCAAGCCCTTCCAAACCGGTATATAAAAAATGTCATTGTGAGTAATGTCACAATGAATAGGTGTTGAATGCGTTATATCGGGAAGAAGATCTCCCTCAGTACCCTTGTGGTGTGTTAAAACCTACATAACGTAAGTTTTGTAGGATGAGAGGCCTCCATAACAGAGCTAATCTACCGCAAGTATAACCACTTGAACGGATGTCCTTACTACGAATTATGTTCTAGTATCCAAAATCCCTCTATTTGTTGGTGCGAAAGGTCAGAGACCGACTAAGACGTCCCACACTTTCACGGCTCTTAGTAGAGATAATGGTCCCTTGGGAAGTGATTTCCCTTGGGATTCAAAGCTTGGTGTGCCTGAGAAGTGAGTGCACATGTAAGGAGGAGCCTGTGCCTCCAAGCTTCTAAGTTGTTTGCTATGAGTAGATGTGGCTGAAATTCAGTTCAAGTGGGAACTCAACAGATATTGCCCTGGCTATCCTAGGATTGTGGTCTGTCTTTTATTTTCTTTTACAATAAATAATCTGGATGATGTGTCTTGCGTGAGTGTTCACTACAATAACAACAACAATCAAACAATATAAAAAACTATTCACTTTGGATACTTGTCTATCTTGTCTCATTTGAAACTTCAACGAAATCTTGTCGAAATCTTGTCGAAACTCTGTCAAAATTCTGTCAACTTGGTTTCAAAAACTTGTCAAAACTTTGCCTTCCATCAGTCTATGCTACTACATTCAGTCTATTCTGAAATTTGCGCTATCATAATGCTTTTGTTAGTTCACATTGCAACTACAATCTGTTGTTCGTCTAACCTATCATTATCTTGAAATCTGATGTCGTTACGCTTGTCCAATTGACCGAGTCCTTTGTTCAAACTTATCATATTTGTCTGCACTATCCTTATTCTGGGTTGTGAGAGCAGGTTCATTAACCTTGACTCGAGATCAGAGTCTTTGCTATCTCCATCTTCAGTTGGATGTTTATCTATGGGTCTCTTTGGTCTTGGACTTAGACAACACTTTAGATTTCACCACGGTGTCAGTCAAACGAATCAACTTATCTTATGCCTATGCGAACTAGAAGTCATTTTAGAGAATTTCATGAAGAAGACAATTAGGGAGTCCCATTCGAAGACAACTCCTTGTTTGGAGGGAACCCTCTCTTTGAGGGAGATTCTCAAATTCCTCCTAGATCACAATCCCTTGAGGACAAGTTACCTAGTCCCAAGATGTCAGAAGAAAGATAAGTTAGAGGCCGGTCTTGACGAAGAGACCTCTCTAATGGTACCAACCCTCACAATAGTCAACATTCCTTGAGTCCATCAAACCCTGGTGAGGAAGAGATTGATGAATGTCTCTAGGATAAGAGGTTTGTAAAACTCATGAAAACAATCATAAACCGAGATAAGGAACAATATTTCCTAGATCTAGAAGAGCAAGGCGCTCAACTTCCACCTCACTTCAAAGCTGAGGATATCATTGCTAGGGAAGAAGAAACTCCCATGACGCTCATAACTAAACAAATGCAAGCTATGCAAATGGAATTACAAAAACTCCAAAAGGAAAAAGAAACACCCAACATGAGTTTTTCTTTAAACACAATCTGTCCTTTTCCTTTTGACAGAGATTTATACTTGCCTCCATTCTCGCGTGGGGTTGAAATTCCACGGTTTGATAAGTACAACGGTCACTCTGATCCACAAGATCACATCCGAGAATTTTGTGCTCTTTGTACAGAATTTATGCATGACGAGACATATCTTATGCATCTCTTTCCTCAGAGTTTGAGTGGCCAAGCTATGGAGTGGTTCTCAAAGTTACCCACTGGTATAAAAACTTTGGATGAGCTGATAAATCTGTTCTTGCAACAATACTCTTACAACATCCAACATCTTGTGATGATGATTGATTTATGTAACACAAAGAAAAACATAGGAGAACCCTTTTTGACCTTTCTTTAGCGATGGAGAAAGATGTTTTCTAGATATCCAAGACTCGTGCCTGAATCTAAAAAGATGGATATTTTCGCTAGTGTTCTGATTCCAGAACTAAACTACCCTCTTCAGATGCAATGTCCACCCTCTTTCAAGAAAATGGTGGAAAACATGATGAAAATAGAAGATGTGCTTGTTAAAAAGGGTGACATTACCCTCTACAAAGAAAACAAGTTTGGCTCCAGTTCCAAAGACAAATCTAAATATTGGAACAAAAACAAGCATGTGGTAAATGATGGAGTAGTCGATTACTCTGCTCCCTAGTCAAAACCAGCAGTCTTCAATTTGACAAGTGGTTCCAAGGCCCTAAAACTGCTGAAAATACCACTAAATCATCATCTTCTAAAGGGACTAGCGGTTTGTTGAAAGACAAACCATGGATTAAATGTAAACGAGACTTTGACTCTTTAGGTGAGTCTTATGAATCTACACTTAAAACTCTACTAGCAAACAAGCTGCTCACATTGCCAGATAACTCCAAACCATATGATCTGGAAATCAAACCTAAATGGTGGAGAGACAATGATTTCTGTCAATTCCATAGAAAAAAAGGACACATGACAGAAAATTGCATGAAGCTCAAACATGAGATCCAAGATCTCATTGATAATGAAATAATTGCGGTTGATAATCACAACAAGAATGTTGATCATAAGGCATTCAAAGACCCTTTCCTGGACCATCACAAAGGAGAAACTTCTAAAAAAGGTGCTCAAATAAATCACACTTATTCTAATGATGACTACAATGTCATCAACATGCTTGAGCCATCTCATGCTGAATATTGCAATGTCATCATTGTCAAGCAAAAAGAGAAAGAGTCTTGATCGGCCAACGCAGTGACTCGAGCACAAGCAAAAGTCACCTTGGGGGGTTCTAGATATTCAAACCCTTCATTGACTTCCAATAAACCATCGGTATCCAAATCTTGGGTACCTCTTAGAAAACAAACCACTATGGGTACCTCTAAAGTCTCACAGTCCAAACAACTGACTTCGTCCAATACTGTGGACTATAGCATCGTTGAGCAATTGCAGAGAACCTCTGCCCAAATTTCAATCTTTGAATTGCTCAAACTCTCTCCATCTCACAGAGAGGTCCTAGACAAAGCACTATCAACTACCAATGTCCCTAAGGACTTGGATCTGGATCAATTTCAATCCATGGTGGGTCACTTGACCTCACCACATTACCTATCATTCTCAGAAGAAGATGACAACTCCTTAAGTCATCTACACAATCTCCCCTTGCATGTCGAAGTCTTGATCCATAAACACCATGTCAGAAAAGTCTTGATAGATGGAGGTGCAGGGTTGAATATATGCACATACAAGTTAATCGAGAAACTAGGCCTTTCAAAGAACGTCATTGATCCTAAAAATAAAATCACTATCAAGGCATATGATGAACAAGAAATATCTTCTAAAGGTCTCGTGACTTTACCAATCCGCATAGGTCCTGTTGAGAGGGATGTTACCTTCCAAGTTCTGGATCTCGCACTCACCTACAACATTCTATTGGGAAGACCCTGGATCCATGAGATGCAGGAAATGCCATCAACATTCCATCAATGCATCAAATTCCCATTCAATGGTGTAGAAGTCATTGTTCCTGCAGACACTAGTTATGCCTGTAATGCACTAAGACAAGCAACAGATACCCTTGTCCCACACAACAATGATGCATCCAACTCTGAATCAGCTACAAATTTACTGAAGGAAATGGAAAATAACCTCAAGATAAAGGACACAAGTATGGGTGGATACACAGTGGAACCTGTATTGTCAGTCACATCTCTTCCCAAATCACCTAGGTCTTATGGAAAACTGTCAGAAGAGATGAAACCAACAACATCCCAAGAAATCTATGATGAGACCTTTGTTAAAGTAAACACACCATTAGAAGATGAACAGGAGGAAAGAGACATTCTAGCTTGGTTATATAAAGAACCTAAAGATACTGAAGATGAACAACATGTAATACCCCTAGAAAAATTTGGTGTGGGGTATAAGGTGGCTTGTAAAATGGGGTATTCGGGCAAAGGACCCATTGGACCTAATCAAGATGGTCTTAAAGAACCTATCTCTGCTGACTACAAATGACCTAAAGACACAATAGGTCTAGGGTTCTTATCCAAGAAAGAACAAAGAGTGAAGAATCACTTAGATAAAGGAAAGGGACATCAGGTTCTGGAAGAACAAAAAACAATAGTAGAAAGCACTGACATATCCACTGGCAATTAGGATGATTCAGATGATTCTGATGCAGAAGATGTGTATCCTTTTCCCATCCCTCCAAATATTTTGGTTCTTCTATTTGTTGAAGATAAACCATAGGGAAATGCTACTAAAGAGCGTGTTCTAGAGGAATCATCAATGACTTCTGATAAGTAAAAAACTACTGAATCTGAACAAGCTTCGGATATCGAAGAATAGAGTCTAACCATAGCAGATTTTTTAGGTAGAACTCATCCAAAATGGGGGCAAAGACTAGATTTCACTCATGTCTTGGATATGAAACCTAATGATAAAATAGATTCCCATGAATATAAGTTTTATAGTCTTTCAGAGGGCACTTTAGACCACGCATGAAGTAGGTGAAGGCTTAGATGTTAGATCAGATGAATTGGGACCTCCTATTTATGACATGGGCTTTGATGATGTCGTTAAGGCTCTTTTTGATTCGAACACATTTATACAAGGTTCAGGTCTAGGACTCTACTTAACTATCAACGTCTATGATGAACATACCATGAATGCCCTCAAACCCAGTGAACCTTTGCCGCTAATGCATCCTGAACTCATTGATTGGTCCTTACAAGGACAACCTGCTAAAATGCCTACATTTTCCAATGACTATGCTTTAGCCTACTATCTTAACACTGCTGAACCTGTCACTTCTTCCACCAATGAACCTAGTGTGAGCATGACTAAAGAAGATCTCAAGTATCTTAGTTATAAGATAAAAATGAGAAAAAGAAAAGGGTCTAAAGGCGAAAACCACATTGTGGCAGTTTCAGAACCCAAAATAGTAAAAAGAAAAGACGCATCTAAAGGTGAAAACCTCTCTGAGGCACCTGAGGATGGGATGCTTGATGTCTTGCCTATTCATTTATAGGAATGATCATCAGTGCTTATAGAGCCAACTCAACCAGTGAATATTGGTACAGAGGAGCATCCACACATCATTCATGTAGCTAAACCTTTGTCTATAGAAGAGCTCAAGGAATTAACCAAATTCTTTAAAGAGAAGAAGATAAACTTTGCATGGACATAATCAGATATGCCTGGTTTAGATCTAGATCTTATCATGCATCATTTCTCAATAGCTCCTAAAGTAAAACCAGTAAAACAAAAACTCAGAAAAATGCACCCTCAAGTTGCATTACTTATCAAGGCTGAACTAGAAAATTTGCTCAAAGCTGGATTCATCTAAGCTATTGATTATGCAAAATGGATATCCAACATCATACCAGTATCAAAACCAGACAAATCTATCAGAGTCTGCATTGATTTTAGGGATCTCAATAAAGCATGTCCAAAGGATGACTTTCCTTTGCCTAACATTGACATGATTGTGGACATGACTGTTGGGTATGAAATGTATTCTCTCATGGACAGTTTCTTGTGGTACAACCAAATCAAGATTGCTCCAGAGGATCAAGAAAAGACTACCTTCACATGTGCTTGGGGAACATTTTACTGGAATTTCATGCCTTTTGGTTTGAAAAATGCCAGAGCTACCTATCAGAGGGCAGTAACAACTATCTTCCACGATATGATGCACAAAACCATGGAAGACTATGTGGATGATACTTTGGCTAAATCAAAGAAACAATCTCTGCACCTACAAGATTTAGGCCCAATCATGGATAGAATGGAAAAGTTTAACTTACGGTTGAATCCTAAGAAATGTGCATTGGGTGTCACCTCTGGCAAGCTTTTGGGTTACATTATCTCAGCTAAAGGCATAGACGTCGATCTTGAAAAGGTGCGAGCAATATTGGAAATGTCACCTCCTAAGAACATAAGTCAAATGAGAACACTCCAAGGGCGAATCCAGTCTATTAGAAGGTTCATCTCACAGTTGGCTGATAGAGCACAACCATTCACCAAGACTCTGCGCAAGGGCATTACTTATCAATGGAGTGAAGAATGTGACAAGAGTTTCACTCAAATCAAAATGTACCTGGCTAATCCGCTAGTACTCATGCCACCTCAACAAGGCAAACCATTGATTCTGTACATTTCAGCTACCTCAACATCACTGGGGGCATTGCTGGCGCAAGAAGATGAAGATAAGAAAGAACGTGCTATATACTATATCAGTAGAACATTGGTGTCCTATGAGATGAATTAATCTATGATCGAGAAAGCATGCCTGACAGTAGTCTTTGCATCTCAGAAATTGTGTCACTACATTTTGGCTCACTCAGTCAAACTGGTGGCTAAAATTGACCCTTTGAAGTATCTCCTAAGTAAAGCTACCCTCACTGGAAGATTGGCTAAATGGGTTATGCTTCTTAGTGAATTTTACATAGAATATATTGAGCATAAAGTGATCAAAGGTCAAGCAATCACAGATCAACTGGCTAATGCTCCACTACACGACAATGAACCAATCAATGCTGAGTTCCCAGATGGATCTATTTTGCACATCACTCATAGGTCCTGGAAAATTTTCTTCGATGGCTCCTTCATGCAACAAGGTTCAGGTGTAGGGATTTTGTTTCTGACTCCTCAAAAATATTCCATTCCAAAGGCATACAAGCTCATGTTTCCTTGTACAAAAAACATAGCAGAATATGAAGCACTGGTCAATGGAATCAAACTAGCTCTTGAATGGAATGTTTCTGAGTTACATGTCCATGGTGACTCTCAACTTTTAATTAACCAAATCAATGATGTATACCAAACTAAGGATGAAAAAATCATGCCTTATAAATGAATGGTTGATGACTTTAAGAAATATTTCACTTACATCACATTTCAACAAGTCCCAAGGGTACAAAATAGAGCAGCTGATGCCATGGCTACATTAGCATCCTCACAACAACAAGAGGATGACTTTTGTTATGAGTTCCTGGTGGAAGAAATCCATTTCCCTTCCTACAACTCTCCTAACTCCCAAATGGTCTGTTTAGTCATTGAACATGAATCCTCCTATTATCACCATGTCTACTCTTACCTGCGCCATCAGATCATTCTTGATGGACTCACAAGAAATGAAAAATGATACCTCATCTGCAATGCCTCACAGTATGTTCTTGTGGCCAACGATTTGTATAGGCAAGGATTAGATGATACTTTTCTTAGGTGCCTAGAAAAAGAAGAGTCTAAACATGTATTGTCTTAAGTCCATGAAGGAATTTGTGGTTCTCATTCTAACGGTCTGACTCTGGCCCAAAAAATGCTTAGAGCAGGGTATTATTGGCTAGACATGGAGAAAGAAGCTATCAGGTTCGCAAAGACTTGTAAGAAATGTTAGCTGCATGGCAATCTTATACATTCTCTAGCAAGGGAGCTCATTCCTTTTGTAACACATTGGCCCTTTCAACAATGGGCATTTGATCTCATTGGGCAGATTTACCCCTCATCTTCTAATGGACACAAGTTCATTATCACAGCTACTGAGTATTTTACCAAGTGGGTTGAGGCGGTCCCACTCATTAACACAATAGGACAGCAGGTCTCACTGTTCATTCTCAACTACATCATTTGTCACTATGGAATACCTTCCTCCATCATCATTGACAATGGAGGTCAATTTAAGAACAACATTATGGATGAGTTGTGTGAAAAATTCAAAACCACACAACATTGTTCTTCAATCTATTACCCACAAGGTAATGGGCAGGCTGAGGCCTCAAATAAAAATTTGTTGAAAATATTACATCGTATAGTTAACAAGTCTAGAAGGGATTGGCACCTGCAGATCAATCCTGCATTATGGACTTATAGAATGAGCATCAGAACACCTACAGGGGCAACCCCATTTGCACTGGTATATGGGGCAGAAGCAGTCTTAACCCTAGAGGTAGAAATCCCATCTCTTAGGGTTTCTTTGCACAGACTTGTACCAGATGAAGAGTACCAAGTTTTGAGACTCCAAGAACTAGAGCTACTGGAAGAACGTCGAAAAGTGGCATTTGATCACCTCAGAGTTTATCAGAAAAGAATTTCAAGAGGATACAACAAGAAAGTCTAACCTAGAGAACTTCAGGTGGGGGACCTTGTGTTGAGAGAAAATCCTCGTAATCAGTCACATAGAGAGCAAAAGGGGAAGTTTGAACCCAAGTGGCTTGGTCCCTATATCATTACTGTAGCATTTGGCTCCGGAGCATATCGACTCTCCACACCTGAAGGAGATCCGCTTTGAGAGCCCATCAACACTCTCCATCTAAAGAAATTATACACCTAAGGCATTCTCGGTGATCAACACCATGAACATAGTAATGTCCTGAAAAAATCTAAATTTTTTTAAAAGTCCTGAAAAAATGATCATCTTGGTGAAAACCTAGCAATAGGAACCTTGATGCATCAATCAAAAAAATCAAAATATGGAAAAATACAAAAAAATTGAAAAAGAAGAAAAAGTGCCTTGGTGAAAACCTGGTAAACAGGCGCCATGGTAGCAAAAACAAAATCTCTAGCAAGTAGGTGAAAACCTGGTAAATAGGTGCCTCCTGTACTTAGTGCTCCATCTATCAATGCTTAGTCTTGGCAATCTTTTTCTTCAGTTTGTACATAGCTTTCAGTCACTTTTGTGACACTCTGGTTGTTCTGAGAACCCTCCTGGCTTGAAACTGATCTAGAGTCATAACCTGGGGGAAATCAAATTGGATTTTTCCTCGCAGTATGAGTCAAGTTAGTTATCGTTGTTTGCTACTTGGGGCATGGGTCCCCAATTTGATCACATCTTTGGATTACACCAGAGTCAGTAATCTTGTCATTTCTTAAGGACAACTCGCTACTAACACAAGCAGGTGTTTCTCAACACCACAATAAACAGTGTTTCTTAACACTATCTTTGGATAAATATGTGTTTCTTAACACAATCTGTGTTTCTTAACACACATTGGATATCACAAATGTAAATACTAGAATGATAGCAATCAAACACAAAGCACTCACAAGCACAACGGTGTTTCTCAACACCTCATTCATATACACATCCGAATACTTTGAAACTGGCTGAAGTATGCTGAACTTTTATCTATATGCTGCCTATTCTCATTAATTTTGTTAATCTTTTCTTTGTCTACTGCTTGTTGGTTTGGTTTCGATGATCCAGCAACATCAAATAATCATGATGTATGTGGTAAGAGCTCCTGCATTAAGGCAGAAAAGCCTCACATCCCTCGATCCTCTTTATTTGTACGCCAAGGTGAGGTTAGAACTATCTCCTTGTTTTTTATTTATCTGTTTGTTTACACAAGCGCACACTCATGGTTATCTTGGCTTTGAATGCCTCGATACTGGTGTGCTCTTGCACTATCAAAAATTGGAAACAATGTTCAAGTCATCTCGGATTTTGTGCCTCGATGCTTATGTTAGTTTCCCATATCTTATCTGATGAAAGTCATATTCATATTCTTATGGTCGCAGTGGCACCAGTAAGGATTGTATCGACTCTGATGTTCCAAAAATGCTCAATGATGAAAATGTTCAACTGCTCAAGTTCAGTGACTACACCTTAGGTTGCATTCGTTGCATTCATGTTAGTCTACATGTGCATAGTGATGAAATCAACATAATAACTATATCTCTATCCAATTTGAAGGATCTGAGATTCTAATCAATCAATCTTCTCATTGTCAAGTGGTCATTTGTATGTGAACATGACATCCTTTACTAAATCAACTCTCTTGATTCTATTTTCAGGATCGAAATTGAAATCCAAATTTGACCACTTGCACAACCAATAGAAATCTCTCATGCTTTTCTTCTAATCAATCCATGTATCTTACTGTTGGTCAATCTCATTCCAACATGACCTCTCATCAAGTATAGATTTTGTCCTAACCACGTGGGACCTCTTTCTAATCAGATCAGTTTCTTCCTAAATTGTCTAATCAATCGAATTGCTTCTCATCACTGGGACACCTAGCCATGTTTCAATTTTTCTCCTGAGGGGGTAGGATCAGGACATCAACATTCCAGTGATTACATCCTCAATCAAAACCCCATCACTTGGGGCATCTCAGCTTCATCGCATTAAATCAAGTTGAGATCATCTTAAATCAAAGGAAACCTAATCAATGATCTTATAAAGTGGTGAATACACTCAAAACCAGACAAGATCAGTCTTATACGGGCTATTCATTATTGAAACTAGATACATTGATCAAATTGGCTTCATCACTTCAAATCAAGTCAATTTTCTTGCTAATTAAATCTCTTAACGGTAATCAATTTTATCGCTTCAAATCAAACTGGTTATTCATTCAAACCAATCAAAAATTTTAAGAGTTCTTGACAAATGTTTAGTTTCATCGCTTCAAATCAAACTAAGCATTTTGTTGTATAGCTTTTGATCAATCTTCATCCAATCAAGCTCGAAGTCAGTCTTCTTCTTCAAAAGAATGGTTTCATCGCTTCAAATCAAACTATTCTTGATCTCATCAATAACAGTTCTTTGAATCAATGCGCTGATCACACATCAATTCAAAGAGGGGCAAATGTAATCACCTAAAAATGGTCACATAAACCCTAGACCCCCAATCTCAATAATTAATCAAGAAACCCTAATCTTGATTAAACCTAAGTCCTAAATCAAACAGACAATTATCGAATTCAAACTGATCTGACCTAAACCCTAGGTCCTAATCAATCATCATACTTGATTAATTAATTAATTCCTAAAATCACATTACATTGGCAAATAAACATTATGCTAATTATTTAATTGATATTATGACATATTAATTAAATAAAAATTACAAAATAGTCAATTAAATAAAAAAATAATTAAATTAATTATAAAACATAAATGTGCATCCAAAATCAATTAATTTATTAAAAATGCATATGACATCATCAAATCCAGTTAACTGATTTATCAAAATGGAAACAATCCAGTTCCACTCAGTTAACTGATTCTCCACTGTTTATCATTTTGGAAACAATTCAGTTAACTGTGAACTGATTTTGGAAGTTTCCAAAATAACTGATCAATCATTTTAGTCAACTGACTCTCTCGACCAATTGAATCACTTGCACATGGATTGTGCTTCTTCAATCGAATCTGAGCCACTCTTTTTTGTTCGATCTCGACCGTCGATTTGAGAGAGATTTCTATAAAAGAGAAAGTCTTTTCCTTCACAAAGGATCCTAATTTTTATTAAAGTTATTATACTGCATTTTTGTATTAGCATTCTTAGCATTTTCTCATTTAGCTAATATTTTTGTTTACTTTTGTTCAAGCATGCAAACTTAATTTAGAGCACACTTTCAATTTGGGTTTAAAATTGAATATCTCACATTTCAATTGGTGTTGTAAAAGTGAATCATAAATAGCTTGGATTGACGACAATTTGCATTTGCATTTAGATTAATCAATAGTTTACTTTCAGCATATAGATTCAAATCCTTCATTTAGGTCTTCGGTGTAGTCACTGAGCTTGCAATGACCTAAGAGAAAGCTCATATTCCTACCTTCTAGAAGGCAACAGGTCGACTCTTTCAGACATGCAAGGTGAATGAATCGATATTCATTCCTGTATGCAGCTGAAGAACAATTACCATGTTGAAGTGTTCTGCTAAGTAGAGGCCACTTTTAGAACGCACAATAAAATAGAGAAAAATTCTAGAAAATAAGATAGTATAGTAATTTTTTTTTAAAACCCAAAGAATAGACCCTCAAATGGTCATCAAAAATAATATATAAAGCCAAGAAGGGCTTTCTAGTTTCAGTAACCAACTATCCATAAAAATATCATAACTAAAATTAAACTATGAAGATAAATCATTCCATCCAAAACTAATTAACCAATTAATCCCTTTTAACTGCATTATCATCTGAAGTCTTGCTGGCGTCCTGTTAAGAATTCCATTCATCAAAAGTTGTCACAAAGCTCACCAACATCTCCCATTTTGGCGTGGAAACCGTCTCAAACCTCTGTTCCCAAATATCTTTATATTTTTGCATCTGTCTGATCTTTCCTTTGAGAAAATTCATCTTCTTGTAGCCAAGGACCACCAACAATTCTACCTGAGAAATTATTGTAATTTCTTTCACCTCTACTTCTTTAGTTGCTTTCAAATATTTCATCTTCTTTTCAAAAGAAGCGAGCATATTAGCCATATCAGCTTCAGTTTCTATTTCATACCCAATTATCTTGCTCAGACAAGCAATATGGGTGTTCATGACCTCAACACAAATTAATGTTTGAATAACCTGAGTGGATTCTTCAATAGCCTATTCATAAAGTGAGATTTTCCACTCTATATTAACCTTAGTCACGAACAATGAATTCTATTCCATGCAAGACACTGCCTTTTTTTCAAGGAACTTGTCTATGCCATATGTATATACTTCCTCCATGTTTATTATTTTGGTCTGCAACCAGTCCCTCTCTTTCTTCCATGCCTCAACATTTATTTCTACAGCCACAATCAAACTGCATGACTTTTTGGATAGATCTTCAAAGTCACGAGCAAACTTGGTGATTTCCTTGATGACTTTCTTCATCATACTAAAGAAATTCCTAGATACTGACCTTTCTTTATGAAACTAGTCAATGAACCTTTGGTTCTTTGGGGACTTAACATCAAGGTTAACTGGGACCATAGGCAAGGGTTGAGGTATAGGGCTTTGCAGTTGTTGGATATATTTTGTCATTCCATTGAGCGCTTTTTTCAATTTTATTTTTTCCTCGACATCTTTCCACACCCTGTGGTTGATCTTTTTGTTGGCTGAATTTAGGATCATCAAATTACCAGCCCTTGTGGCTAGGCCTAGGTCTATTTTCTCCATAGTAAAGTCCTTCTCAGTGACCTCTTCCTTAGTCTTGTCAGAATTTATCTTAAAATTTTCTGCAACCCAATGGCTAGTTTGTGGATCTACATCCAACATAGATTCTATCTTTGGATTTTGAGTCCTTGGCGTCTTTCCCAGATATTTTCTTACCAAGTCCCCACTAGGGGTTAACATGAGAATCATGTTCCTTTTCTTACTTACTAACAACTCCAGCCAATTTGGAGATTTTGAGGTGGAAATACCTATTAGAGACTGGGTGGTTACGCTACTTAGCATTGCTAAATCATGTTGACTTGTAGACTCATTTTTTCCTTTAGTCTTAGGGGTATTACTGGAACACTGTCCATCTTGAGTCTTGCTTGGGCTCTTGTACTACCTTCCTGAGTTTCTAGATCAAGGTCAATTTAAGAAGCTTTACTAGACTCTTCTTTTCTTCTGCTTTGTGCCCTAGTGACTCTTACTGGTTTGTCAAGAGTTGCTTCCTGATCTTTTGGGAGGATGACTGCTTCAGATCCTGTATTACCTACAGAAAGAAAATTTTCAACTTCATTAGTAATTAAGGATAAGGATTGGGCTTTTGAAGTTCTTGAGATTATCTAGTTTTTGATCCAGTTGCCTCTTGTTTCTTTTTCTTATTTTTTCCTTTAAGCCACCTCTTTGTCCTTTCAAAAACTTCCTGAGTCAAAGGATTTGAATATTCATCTTCAATCTTTGTCTAGTCTATTTTCCTAATAGTTGTGTCTCCATTTGGCTCAATATAGTCATAATCCAATGCATCCTCTTCATCTTCAATGTCTTGGCCCTTAATATTAAAAGAAAAATGAAGAGAAAGGATTTGTCTTAGGGTAAACCTAGAATGCAGTCTTCTTAATACCTCCATCTCATTGACATAGTCATCCCAGTAATCTTCCACCTATGGCTGATGAAAGAAAGTAGCATCAACTTTAAAATGACTCACTATAAAATGCTTACTCTCAAAGTAGCTTCTATTTTGATAAAATTGGAGATTCATCACTCCCAATTCTGCATCCTGCAAGGCAGATGTATTTTTCAACAATCTAAACTGGTAATGACCTAGCTCAATTGGAAATAGGGAACCAATAGTTCTCTTGAGTTTTTATTTCTTTTCTACTTGGAGTAACTGTCTACAAACTTCTAGCAACACATACTTGTCAAGGCAGTATCTCGGCAATTTCAAAAGTTCACTAAAACCTCCAACTCTAAGGTAACTGAAAGTTGGAAATTAAATATAATAGCTGCCATAAATCTTAATCAGCTCCATGGCTTCTTCAGAGAATATGAAATTAACCTTTCCTCTCAATTCAAAGACAAGATGGGAGAAGAAAGTATCTTGAACTTTTAAAAAATTCATAGGGTTCCTCTTCTTTTGGAGCCAGGGGTGATATTAATATATCATCATGTTATCTTTTCATAGCTCATGTGGCAAACCATGTCAATCCTTGAAAATGGAAAGGGTGTAAATGAGGTATGAGGACATATAGAAACTTGATATTTCTACTGATTGGGATAAATATTCATGAAGTTTCTCAACAATTATTTTGGCCCAATCCACATACTTTACTTCGCCTAAGAAAACTTGGAAGGAGATATACATCCAATCTTCCTAGAGAGCATCATTAGAGTTACCCTTTACCATATTTAACATTACAACCAAATATTGAATCTCTCTGACTAGATGGTCTGTCTTTAAAGGCCTAGGAAATTGGGAACCTCCTTTCTCAGGTTTTAACAACCAATCTCTATCAATGTTGTTGGTGTAGTCCTTACTATTCTGATTGAATTCCACCTGAGCCATTTTCATGCTCCAATCACCATAAATATCTGCTGGAGGGATTCGCAATGCCTCCATGACTATTTGTCTATTTATAGTCACTAATACCTCATTGGAAGAGGCATGAATACACCTATTTGTTTTGTCATACCTATTTTAGCATTCCATTACCAATTCTGGGCATAGAGTCACCTCAGCAAAATCGACGGCTTCTAACAATCTGCTCTCTACAATTAGAGCAACCATGGCCCCTACCTCTACATTCCTTAATTGGGAAGAATTTCCTCTATGTATTCATCCACTAGGGTTGTATCTCGCATATCAGGGAGGAAACTACTAATGGGATAAAACTTATTCTCTTTTACAAACTTCACCTTCAGGGTTAACATATTAAGACTGAAAGGGGCTAACCTCAAAAGATAAATGAAGCAAATGTAACATGAAAAAGACCCAAAATCTATCCTCCTGAATAGACTATCTTAATATCTGAAGAAAAATACTATGAATTTTTCTATGAACTAACCGTTATTCAACTCGTATCTTTTGCAATTACCTCGCTGCTCTCCTTCTCTAGTTACTGCTTTCAATCGATTTATTTCAAAAAGAAAAGAGCTGAGGAAATAATTTAAATACCCACTCGCTTTGGTTGCCAAAATTTATAATTATGAGCGCGTGACAAAGCTTAATCATTCTCATCGCTTTAATACAGATGTCTAATCACAATGCTTCAAATCTTCTCCACTTGCGCTTAAGCTGATATGTCATCATCCCAACTATCTTGTCAAACATTTCTTGTGGATATGGAAATATTTGGAATGGTCGTTTGATACTGTCAATTATTGCACTTCAAAAATTGAAATTTGAACCATACAAGATGGGATTCAAAATTCATAGTTCATAATGCCGCAAATAATTTTATGCGCTTCGTAGCTAAAACGGCTCACATACATGTTGCACAAAAAGGTTTGACTTGTGAACCAAAAATGAAAAGTTCAAATTCATGATTACAAAAATACATGACACTGGGTAAGTGGGGCGTATGACATGAAGCTACTGGGTGAAGTGGGAATTAAATATTGAACTTTTAACCATGAAATGGAAGTTCAAGATTCAAAATTCAATATACGATAGACAAATTATACCGCAATCAAGACCCATCTTCTTTGACAAATGAAAGGATGATGATAACTTAAGTAGCATTGACAAGATGCAAATTGAACCGCTAGGTTCAAGGTTCAAAATTCAATATGCAATCAACAATATACATAACATATGCTACTCAATAATTTTACATAGGAGAATTTTTGATAGGCAACAGGTGGCTCTGATTAGGGATTAGGACCATGAGGGACTAAACAATGAATCTAAAATCTATGGTTTTGCACAAAAATAGGCTAACTAATAAGAACACACTAAAGCCTACAACACAACAAAACTTATGTACATAGAAAAGACTAACTGCTTACAATTCATAAAGTTTGAGATCTTACCCATTGAAGGACAAGGGCATTTCAGTTCCGTCAGCATACCTTAATTTGAAATAATTCAGTCCAAGCTCTTGGATTATCTCAAAGGGGCCCTTCCACAATGATTCAAATTTGTCGTGAGCACCACGGGGTTTCTGCCTCTTTTGCCATAGTAAAAATTTGTCTCCTTCCATGAATTTTTGAGGCTGGGATTTTCTATCAAAAAATTGTTTTACCCTAGCTTGGTGACTGGTAATATGATCAACAATATTTTCCTGTTCCTCCTCGATTTTGGTCAAATACATGATCCTCTTTGCTAAAGAACTATGGAACTGTTGATCTTCAATTACTATTTGTAACTTAGTCACTGCCAGCTCCAAAGGGAGAGAAAGTTGAGCCTCCACAACATATACTAATTCAAAAGGAGTTATCCCTATGGCTCACTTTGAATATGTGTGATCAGCCCACAAAGCTTCATATAGTCTTTTGTGCCAATCTCTAGCATTGTCGTTAACAAGATTTTTCATTATAGCAATTAAATTCTTATTGGTAGATTCAACCTACCTGTTACCTTGGGGAAAATAATAAGAAGAGTGTGATAGCTGAATCCCATTGTCATAAAAAAACAACTACATCTCATGAGAAGAGAAAATTTGTGCATTATCTATTACTATATTTATGGGAATCCCAAACCTTACAAAAATATTTTCTTTCAGAAATGAACAAACCACTTCTGAAGTAGTTTTCCTCACAGGGATAGCTTCTGTTTGTAGCTATCAATATATGGGTATAATGAGCACTTGATGGAGGATGTATTGGACCTATAAAATCTAGGCCACACTGCTTGAATGGTTCTTCTATGACCACAAGCCTTAATGATAAAGCTACTAAATGTGGTTTACCAAAACATAACTTACATTTTTCACATTGCACCACCCATTTATAGGCATCTTTGAACATCCTAGGATAATAATGACAGTTCCTTAATATCTTGAATGCTGTAACTATAGATGAAAAATTCCCACCACAAGCTTCATTATGGAAAGATTGAAGCAACTTATTTTTTTTTTTATCTTCATCTAGGCCTCTTTTATATAAGATATCATCAACTATAATATATTTGGCCACTTTAATTTTTAGATTCCTCTACTCCTTTGTAGTTAGGTGATTGGGACACTCTCCATAGGTCAGATAATTGTATGCACCCTAAAATGGTCGCCTAGACTATGGGCCCCATTTATCATTTTATCATTTTATCAAATTCCTGAATCAATGCTTTGGAACATTTTCAATTTAAATAAATTTCCTTGATCAAATCGTAATTAATTCAATTATTTCAATATTTCCTAAAGTTTGATCATTTCATCAATTATCTTATTTAATTAAAAGCAAATAATTCATTTTTATTAAATAAAATAATCTTATTTAATTAAAATTCCTTTTTAATTAAATAATCTTATCTTATTTAATTAAAATCTCTCTTAATTAAATAATATTATCTCATTTAATTAAAATATCCCTTTGAATTAAATTAAATAATCTTATTTAATTAAAAGAAAATCCCTCTTTTAATTAAATAAAACCCCACTTAAATCCCTCTTTGTTGAAAAAGGAAAAAAATAAAATAAAAATCCCTTTTTCTTCACATCTTTCTAAGTGGTGGGCTTTTTTTCTTTAATGAGCACATAGATCAACCAAGATTTATTCTCCACCATCGCTCATTTTTTTTGCCTCTTAATCTCAACCGTTCACTTTCTTATATAAGGAAATCTCTCCTTCTCATTTAAATCAATAATCATCAATCATATATAGAAGATTTTATGCTATTGTTATGTTGCAAGTTTGGAGAGCAATTTTGGAGGAGAACTTGAGCACTCAAGCTTGGATATTGCAATTTCTCTCTTCTTGTCTTCTTCTTGCATCCATGGCTATTCATGTAGATTAGATTCATGTTTCCTTTCATAGATTAATCTTGCATTTGTATTTCTTTTCATAGAATAATCATGCATTGTTATCATTTAGATTAATTTCCTTTTATGCATTGCAATCATATAGAATAGCTGTCATTTTCATGCATTGAATCTCTCATTTCATGGTGTACTTGCAGGGGCACAACTTGATCAATTTGAGGGCCTCCATTAATAACTTTTGCACTCCATGACTAGGGAGTTATGAGTCGATATTTGAGGCCTCATTCTTGAGAAACCTTGCATGGAATGATTCATAGAAGTGTGACACATTTTTAGCACACATTTTTGGCGCCCACCATGGGGTAGAAGATTTTTTTTTTGTCACTATATTATTTTTCATAATTTATTTTTGGATTTTTGTATTTTTCATACTTTTGCAGGGAAATTTCGTGTGATATTTTGCAGGTTTACAAGTGAAATTTTGCTGGATTTTGCGTTTCATCATGCGCCTCTGTGAGAATTTTTACATGGCACTGTGCGAATCTTCACGCGACATTCGAGACCAGGCTCTATCTGTTACTGTTTACTATTTTCTCCAATTTTTTTTGTTGTCCGTACGTTTATTCACGCGAGATTCTGTGAATCTTCGTGTGGCTTTTTGTGAATCTTTGCGCAGCACTCTGAGAATCTTTGCACTAGATTTTACACTAGAGATCTAATTTTTATTGCTATGTTTTATATATTTGATCTCTAACCACTAATGTTTACTGTTTCTGGTGGTTTCTGATTTGCTATTGTTGTTGCTGATTTGGACTTAACAACAAAATGATCGCATTGTATTGGATTTGAGGTATTTTTTTTTATCTCTATAACATTTGGATTTTGGAAATAAAAATGAACATCTCATGTGTTTAGCTTGAGGGTTTCTTGCTTTCATAGATCACATTTCCAATTGGTGCTTTAAAAATGGACCAGGATTTGCTTTCTTGCATATATGTTTCACATAGTAATTAGGCCCTATGAACACTATTTGTGGCGATCTTGAGAGAGTGGGCTTCATTCACTTGTCTTACATGTGAAGCTCTTCTTGACGATAGATCCCCTTATAGGTA
>MU225145.1:1112683-1158563 GCA_018584345.1 Thuja plicata | reverse complement strand
TATCTTGTGAGCTATCTTATGATGATCTTGCTTTCATTCCTTTCATGTTTAGCCTTCATATCTATCTTCCTCCATTCATTTTTGCCTATCGCTATCCTTTTCCCCTTTGGTCTTGATCTAATAAAAAGAAGAAAAAGAAAGAGTAAAACATGATGCTATGAAGCCTCTTGGCATGTCTACTCCTTTGGACTACATCCTTTCTTTCTCTTGCATTACACTTTTATGACTCATCCTATGTTGGCCTTTCATTGCTTATCTAAATGTTCTTTACATGATGTTTCTTTTTCCCTAGCTTGGGTACTCTTGAGGAGTTTTCCTTTGAGGATATCTTCCCTCCATTCTCCTTCATTCTCTTGTCTTCCACTCTTCCACCAACTTGCTAATCCCTCCCGTCCTCCACCTTGCTAAAACATTGGGACTACACAATGTGGTCTTGGTTGGGAGTTTGATTCCCATTCTGTTTGGGGGCATCCTTTGTATATATTATTGATCCTGAAAAAATCTAAAAAAATAATATATTGTCAAAAATTCTAAAAATCAGAAAATATTTTGAAAAAATGATCATCTTAGTGAAAACCTAGCAATAGGCACTTTGATGTATCTCCAAAAAATTATATATTCCAAAAATGCAAAAAAATTCAAAAAATTCAAAAAAAAAAAGAAAAAGTGCCTTGGTGAAAACTTGGAAATAGGCGCCTTGGTAGCGAAAATTCAAAAAAAATATTATAAAAAGTTAGAAAAAAGAAGAAAAAAATGAAAGAGAAAAAAATTGTAATAAAATTCAAGTGGTGAAAACCTGGAAATGGGTGCTACTTGAGGCCTTTGCACCCCTATTTCTTAGCGCGTGTCCTCGACACTTAGCCTTTCTCCATCATGCCTTGTCCTTGTTTCCTTTGTTTGGAATTGGTCTTTGTCTTTATCTAGGGGGCTTCATTGTGTTAGCTTTGGTCTCTTGGATGCGTTCGTCTTTAGGACATCTCACAAATGGTATTTTTTCAACACCACCTCAACTATATTTTTCAATACAACCCCTGACATCGAGTGTTTTTCAACACTTATCGATTTGGTCTTCCCAGTTTTGTCATGTGATCTTACTTTCTTGCAAGCATTTGATCCTTATCCTCGAAACTTAGTATCAGTTAACACACTTAAATTTTTAAACGCAACACCTAATGCTTGAGCTATGTCATGATCTTTTCTTTGTGTGCTTATTGTTATTGATTTTCATTGAGTTTCCTTGTCTGATAAGTCTCTCTATGATGCATAGCTAGAGGAATTGGGGCATGGGGCATGTTTTTATTTGCTTTTTGCTTTATGCTTCACTGTTTTTGCACAACCATTTTGTTGGTCATCCTGGCCTCTATGCCTTGATGTGAGCATGGTTTTGCTACATTAAATTGGGTAAGCTAACATCATAGTCATCTTGAACTTTATGTCTTTGATGCTTATGTTAGAATCTTTCCACATTCCAATCCCATATAAATCACATTCATATCTTCATAGTTACACTTATGACTAGTGATGATTGTGTAATTTTTTGATGTCTATTAATAATGGCCCAATGATGAAAATAAGTTCCTTAACATTCTTTCATGAATGATGAACACAAATTCCTATATTAAAGTTGTTCTATTGCAAGTACACCTTTGCATTTTCATTGTTAGACCTTATGTTAGTTTGCATTTTTAGGCTACATTATGAGTTTGAGAGGGTTTCCTTCATCTTTCTTGTAGACTTTTAATCAACTGTGATCATGTTCTGATCTTCACTTCCTTATCTTCTTTCGTGATCTCAATCAAAATTTCTATCTTAAACAGTTGATTAATTTTGGGGCATTCTCTTTCTTAAGGAAAATTGTCTTTCTTCTCTCCATTTCTTTCCACCTCTTCCAAACTTATATCTTCCATTCGCTTTCACCCCACTTCTTTTCTTCTAATTCAACCTTGGGGCATAATCTTTCGTGCTTGATGATCTACCTTGGTTCTGTGATCCTTATATCTTTCATCTTACATCAAGAACCTTATCTTTAGTTCGATTTGATCAAATTTATCAAATTATTATTTCTCCTCTATCTCATTTCGATTTCGATCATGAGGGGGCAGTACCTATCAAACTTCAATCCTTGATTCAGCTTTATCAATCCTATCATTTACTCTACTTGGGGCAGTCTTGCTTGAGATTCTTATCTCAGACATGTCAATTACTTATTTACAACGGTGTTGACCTTGTCTTTTTTGCAATCAGCTTATCTTTGTTCTGATGTCAATTACTTATTTACAATGGTGTTGATGTCTGTGTTGTTTTGTGATCCCAAATTGATCTCACACTTTAACTGCATTCTTTGACTACATGTGTTGCCAGAATGATCACACATTAGTCAAAGAGGGGCAAATGTATGCACCCTAAAATGGTCACCTAGACTATGGGCCCCATTTATCATTTTATCATTTTATCAAATTCTTGAATCAATGCTTTGGAACATTTTCAATTTAAATCAATTTCCTTGATCAAATCATAATTAATTCAATTATTTCAATATTTCCTAAGGTTTGATCATTTCATCAATTATCTTATTTAATTAAAAGAAAACAATTCCTTTTTATTAAATAAAATAATCTTATTTAATTAAAATTCCTTTTTAATTAAATAATCTTATCTTATTTAATTAAAATAAAATCCTTCTTTTAATTAAATAAAACCCCCACTTAAATCCCTCTTTGTTGAAAAAGGAAATAAATTAAATAAAAATCCCTTTTTCTTCACATCTTTCTAAGTGGTGGGCTTTTTTGCTTTAATGAGCACATGGATCAACCAAGATTTAATCTCCACCGTTGCTCATTTATTTTTGCCTCTTAATCTCAACCATTCACTTTCTTATATAAAGAAATCTCTCCTTCTCATTTAAATCAATAATCATCAATCATATATAGAAGATTTTATGCTATTGTTATGTTGCAGGTTTGGAGAGCAATTTTGGAGAATTTGAGCACTCAAGCTTGGATATCGCAACTTCTCTCTTCTTGTCTTCTTCTTGCATGCATGGCTATTCATGTAGATTAGATTCATGTTTCCTTTCATAGATTGATCTTGCATTTGTATTTCATTTCATAGAATAATCATGCATTGTTATCATTTAGATTAATTTCCTTTTATGCATTGCAATCATATAGAATAGCTGTCATTTTCATGCATTGAATCTCTCATTTCACGGTGTACTTGCAGGGGCACAACTAGGTCAATTTGAGGGCCTCCATTACAAACCTTTGCACTCCATGACTAGGGATCTATGAGTCGATATTTGAGGCCTCATTCTTGAGCAACCTTGCATAGAATGATTCATAGAAGTGTGACACAATTATATCACACAATAATAAGCTACATTTAAGAACCATGCATCTTTCATCCTTGTAAACAAAGACAAAGGAATCTCACCACTAGATTCTACATCATTTTCTGCAATTAATTTGCACAAGCCTTGACCTCTCATTAGTTTGGTAGGTTTGATTTCCAAATCAAACTCTTGTACCTTTGCTACTCAAGTTGGTCTATTATTCATGGACACCTCCTGTTGGGTTAGAATGCTCTTAAAAATAGTATTCCGAACATAAACCATAGAATGAGAGTGAAGAATATAGTACCAAAATTATTTAACGCCTTTTACCATTGCAAACACCTACTTTTATATAGAATAGTACTTCAATTCATGTTTCTTTAATGGTATATAAGGAAATGGGAACATCTTCACTAGCCTCATTCTTTTTTAATAGAACCCCAGACATTGTGTGTTCAGAAGCATAACAGTGTATTAAATAAGGAAATGGGAACATCTTCACTAGCCTCATTCTTTTTTAATAGAACCCTAGACATTGTGTGTTCAGAAGCATAACAGTGTATTAAAAAATCTTTCTTGAAATTAGGGTGAGCAAGAACTAGTGCCTGAGAAATTGCATTCTTAACCTCATCAAAAGACTTCTTGGATTCATCATTCCATCTGAAAGTTTGTTTCTCACTCAGTAAAATTACCATGGTTCTAGTTTTCTCTGATAATTCTAGCACAAATCTCCTTAGGAAATTGATTTTTCCAAAGAAAGACTATATCCCATTTGTATTGGAAGGCAAACATAACTGCTGGATTGCTCACACCTTTTTCGGGTCAATTTTAATTCCTTCCTTTGATACTATGTGACCTAGTAATTTTCCTTCAGTTACACAAAAGATAGACTTTTTTGGATTAAGTGATATTCCTTGATCTCTATACTTCTGAAGGATATGCCTCAAATATTTTAAATGTTTCTTTCTTTTCCGAGAGAACATAGTCATATCATCTAGGTACACCACAATTAATTTATTTATCAAGTGACCAAAAGAGGAATTCATGGCCCATTGGAAAGTGGCACCTACATTAATCAGGCCAAAAGACATTCAATTGTATGCGAATGTGCCCCAAGGAGTGGTGAATGATGTTTTATGCTGGTCATCAGGAGCCACACTGATCTAGTTGTATCCAGAGAATCCATCCAGCATAGATATCATCTCATATCTAGCTAACATTTGTAAAATGTGATCCAGGTTAGGCAAGGTGAAATTGTCTTTCATGCTAGATTGATTTAGACTCTTGAAATGAACACAAATTCAAATCTCCCCTTTTTCTTGCAAACTGGCACTATGTTCGCTACCCAAGTAAAATGATGTATTGGGTAAATTATTCTAGCTTTAAACATCTTATCCACCTCTCTAAAAATGACATCTGCTACTCTAGGGTTGTAATTTCTCAACTTTTGTCTGAATGGTTAGGATCCAGATTTTAGGGGAATATGATGTTGAAATTGTCCTTTCCAGAAATCTTTCAAGTCTTCATATGAACAGGAGAATACATCCTTGAATTCCTTTAAAATTTTTGTGAATATGGTTTTCTCCTCAGGATTACAACATGTGCCCAAATTCACAAATCTAGGATCTTCATTACTCCCGATATTTATTTTTTCAAAATTGCTGGATTTCTTGTTGCTAGCTTCATTAACCTGGCCAATAAAGCAATCACTGCGATCAAACAAACTCTCCATCATCACAAGGCCCTTAGGGATATGATTTCTTTTCAATTGAATAATATCTTCTTTTTGGTTAACTTCCTCATCAACACAAAATTCTTGACATTTGAAAGTTGATCCGTCGAAGAACACTGAAGAGAACTTCTCAATACCATGTAGGAATGTCAAAATGTGAGCATCATCAATGGAAACTTGCCAATAATTAGCATTATCAGGTACGCTGGGCCGATGAACAAGCTCTATGGTGTAGTGATCAATATCAAAGTCGTGATGAGGAATTAATAATGCTGTAGAAACAGCCAAAACATCCGCTCTAGAATTCAATTCCCTAGGCATTGCTTCGATTGAAAATTCTTCAAACCCTTCAATTTCATCCTAGACTCTATTTCGGTAGTGTTTCATCCTTTCATTTCTCACTACATACATCCCTCTTACCCACTTCATGATCAAATCTGTGTCACCCTTTTCTTTCAATATCTTAATACCTTTCCTTTTCGCTTCTTGAATTTCGAGTAGTAATGCTTCATATCAACCATGTTATTAGTATTCTCAAACTCTAGCTTAAAAGAAAAGGGAAGTTTATCTTTAGATGGAGATATCAAAACTACCCTTGCACTAGAACCACTAGAGGAACAACTTCCATTGAATTTAAGTGTCCATAGCCCTTCATCATTTGAGGATCTTAGATCTGCAATATCAACTTTAGGTAAAATTACATAATTAGCAAAATCAGTTACTTGATACAAAATCTAAGACCTTGGGTATTTCAAAGGAAATACTGTATACTTTTTTTTGGTTTCAGGCTGCAAAATAACCTTTTTGTTACCAATAGGAACAATTTCCTATGACCTATCCAACTTGATCTCACCACCTAAGTCTCTGTAGAATGTTATGTTTCGTAACATGCCATAACTAGAAGGTAAGTCAGCAACTAGGATGGTCAATTTCAACCTCTTGTTTGGGAAAGAGCCTAGTGAAACCTATGCATCCTTAATTTAACCAAGTAAGGGAACCTATTTTGAACCCATTGAATAACATTTACCAAAAGTTTTGGTTAAAGATAAGTCAAGGGCTTTTTCTACAAAAGAGGGCATAATATTGTCTGAAACCCCAGAGTATATAATATAGTTGATGAGCTTGTTCCCATGAATAAACAATGATACATAAAAAGGTTATGGCTTCCCCATTACATGAGAAGGCCCTGAGGATCCCAGATTAATGATAGGTTCATTAATTTTAGGTTGATCTGGTTTAAGGTCCAAAGGAGTCTCATGAGTAGATACAACATTTGTTTGACTAGTTGTAACTCCAGAAGGAGAACCTTTTACATAATATACTAATTTATCTAGCTCACCAGGATTCAACCTCAAATACTCAGCAGGAGAAATATGGATTTTAGAAGACTTACGAAAATCAATAAAATTAAAGGTAGATTCAGGGTCTAACTTTTTAAGAATCTTTACCTCTGGCAATGTGCTTCCTTCTACCCTTGAGCTACTGCCAACTTGATTCATCTACTCTTTATCCTTTTTTTTTGAAATGGAGATGAAAAATGATTATTAACTTTGCCACCTTGCTGACCTCTGGTAAGCACTAAATAGGAAGGTTCATCCAGAGTGATAAGAATATCACCACCATGGTCTGAATCAGATTCATACTCCAAGTAGTAACTTATGGAGTCGCTAGGTCCTCCAGAGTTATCTTCATTAATAGGTAGTTCTTGAATGGTCTCTTTGTTGGCTTCCATTTGTTTATATCTCACCATTTTAGGGCATGTGTCTCCATCATGTTCATCATTTAAATGAAAGATTCACATGTTACTTCTAGCAGGAGGAGGTTCAATTTGAAGCCTTTGTTGGGTTGGCAAAGAATTTAATTGTTTCCCATAATTTCTTGTTCCCTATTTTAGGTATCTATGAGGAAGGTCTTGATATGGAGAAGGTACTAACTTAGGTAATTTCCTTTTAATGGCTATCATATCATTAACCAGACTCTACACCACCGGGTCTATAGAGCCAGAGGTAGATGTTTGATTAGTCGATGTCTGTACTTCTCTTTTTCATTTTGTTGTTGTTATCAAATCATCTTCAAACTCTTTCGCCAAGCATTGGGATACATCTAAATCTACAACTCTATACCATCTCAAATGAAAACTTATGTCAGGTGGCATGGAATTGACAAAGAAACCATGTTAGTTCTCATCATTAGGTCTCTTGGCATTAGGGATTTGATAGAGAATCTTGTAGAATTTTTCCACAAATTCTCTCATCAGTTCGTGCATTTCCTTTTTTAGTTGGGATAATTGGAGTAGGATTGAATGTTCATCTTTGACAGATTTTAAACGTGATTTGAAGGACATTTTCATAAAATTCCAATCAGTAATATGACCATTTGGTAAATGATAGAACTAATCAGCAGCTAACTCAGTGAGGGATTGCACAAATAACCTGACTTCCACATCCTCGTGTTGAACATCCAAGACTCCACAAGCAGTGTTAAAATCATTCAAGTGATCATCTACAAAGACCTTTCCATTATCATAATACTTGGGTAAGATATCTCTAGATCCCTTTGGTAAGGGATAATTTCCTCCTACATTCAAAGAACCAACTGTCGCTCCAAGAGTTTGTGCCATAACTGAGTTTGGAAATATTGTTACAATAGGTGGGGCTTGGATTCCAAATAAGGTTAAGGCTTGCCAATTTTGGGAATGTGAAGATGTACCAGGAGAAACTTTAGATGGAGAGGAGGCTCTACTCTTTTCTTTCTTCTTAGGAGTATAAGTAGTTGGAACATGAAGGTTCTGTAACTCTTGGTAAAATATATAAAAAAATACCCTCCCTTCTTTGGGATCCAGTATAGGGGCACAAATCCAGTGTTTTTGTTTAAGGGCCCTAAGCTGCACTATCTACCACAATGACCTCTTGAGCTATAGGAAGTCCCCTTAGCCACTCTCCAGTTTCTTCTTGTTCCTCTATAACTAGCCAGACCTGTTTATATTTCTGGTTACTTGTTTTTGACCTCTAGACCAAAGTGTTAAGATCAACAAGGATATCCTCCTGAGTATCTAGAAAATGTAGGTCAGGTTGTAAGACTGGATGGATTTATTCTTGGCTGGGTTTTAAATAAATAGGAAACACTATGGCTTATTCCTTTATAGAAATAAAACAACATAATGATCTTCTTGACAACGTACTTCCCCAACGGAGCCGCCAAAAATATTTTAGTGAACAAATTTTCCTTCTCTTACAATAAATGAATGAAATGACTGCTAAACCCAAATTCAAAAATAAAATTATCACTGATAGTTGAGTTAGTCTCTCACAACTAAAATCTCTGCTTCAAAGGAGCAGCTACCTTCTATAAATATTTATCTTTAAAACCTTTATTATAAATGAATCAAATTAGAGAATACTTTTATCCAGAAAGCATGAAAGAAAAAATCATTCTATCATAAACTTATAATAAAATGCTTTTGGAAAAGATTAAAATATCAGAGCCGACTGACTCTAATCTAACAAGATAAGCTTTACAAAGGCCGATTCAATCTTGTATCACAATTGAAAAGATGACTCATGAAAACTAAGGAACATACACACACAGAAAAAAGCAGTATAACATTCAAATCCAACTGAAATTAAACTCATACATTCATCAACCAATTGTTTGAAGAAAAGGAATTTAATCTGCTATAAACCAACTGATATTATATACATATTTCAAAAATTCCTCACAATATAAAGCAGATAAAAATTACAGAAAATAAGATAGTGTAGTAATTGTTTTTTCAAAACCCAGAGAACCGACCCTCAAATGGTCACGAAAAATAGTATATAAAGCCACGTAGGGCTATCCAGTTTTGGTAACCAACTATCCATAGAAATAGCATAACTAAAATTAAACTATGAAGATAAATCATTCCATCCAAAACTAATTAACTGATTTATCCTTTTTAACTGCATTATCATCTCAAGTCTTGGTGGCGTCTCGTGAAGCATTCCATTCCTCAAAAGTTGTCGCAGAGATTGCCAACATCTCCTATTTTAGTGTGACAATCATCTCGAACCTCTATTACCAAATATCTTTATAGTTTTGCATATGTTCAAGCTTTTGTTTGAGTGACTTCATCTGCTTGTAGCCAAGCACCACCAACGATTTTTCCCGAGCAATCATTGTAATGTCTTTCACCTCTACTTCTTTAGCTGTTGTCAAATCTTTCATCTTCTTTTCAAAAAGAAGCTAGCTTATTAGCCATATCAACTTCAGTTTCTATTTCATACCCAATTATCTTGCTCAGAAAATCGATATGGGTGTTCATGACCTCCTTAACATAACTTAACATTTGAATAACTTGAGTGGATTATTCAACAACATGTTCATAAAGCGATCTTTTCCACTCTACATTAAACTTAGTCACGAACAATGAATTCTTTTCCACACCAGGCACTACCTTTTCTACAAGGAACTTGTCTATGCCATAGGTATAGACTTCTTCCATGTTTATTATTTTGGTCTCTAGCCAATCCCTCTTTTTTCCGTGCTTCACCATTTCTTTCTACAACCGCAATCAGATTGCCCAAATTTTTGGATAGATCTTCAAATTCATGAGCAAACTCAGTGATTTCCTTAATGACTTTCTTCATCCAATTGAAGAAATTCCTAGATACTGACCTTTCTTTATGAACCTGGTCAAGGAACCTTTGGTTCTTTGGGGACTTAACATAAAGGTTAATTGGGACCATAGACAGGGGTTGAGGTATAGGGCTTTGTAGCTGTTGGATATATTATGCCATTCTACTAAGCGCTTTTTTCAATTTTAATTTGTTCTCTACATATTTCCACACCCTGTGGTTGATATTTTTGTTAGCTAAATTTAGGATCTTCAAATCAGTAGCCCTTGTGGCTAGGCCTAGGTATATTTTCTCTACGGTAAAGTCCTTCTCAATGACCTCTTCCTTATTCTTGTCAGAATTTGGCATAAAAAGTTCTGCAACCCAATGGCCAGTTTGTGGACCTACATCCAACATAGCATCTGTCTTTGGATTTTTGGTCCTTGGTGTATTTCCCAGATATTTTCTTACCAAGTCCCCAATAGGGGTTGACACGGGAACGGTGTTCCTTTTCTTACTTACTGACAACTCCATCCAATTTGGAGATTTTGGGGTGGAAAAACCTGTTGGAGACTAGGTGGTTACTCTATTTAGCATTGCTAAATCATTTTGACATGTAGAATCATTCTATCCTTTAGTCTCAGGGGTATTTACTGGAGTACTATCCATCTTGAGTCTTTCTTGGGCTCCTGCACTGCCTTCCTAAATTTCTAGATCAAGGTCAATGTAAGAAGCTTTACTAGACTCTTCTTTTCTTCTACTTTGTGGCCTGGTTACTCTTATAGATTTGTCAAGAGTTGCTTCCTGATCTTTTGGGAGGATGACTTTTTTAGATCATGTATTATCTACAGAAAGAAGTTTTTCAACTTCATTAGTAAGTATGGGTAAGGATTGGGATTTTGAATTTCTCGAGATTTTTATGGCCTTTGATCCACTTGCCTCTTGACTCTTTTTCTTATTTTTGCCTTTACGCTGCCTCTTTGTCCTTTCAAAGACTTCCCAAGTCAAAGCATTCAAATATTCATCTTCAATCTTTGTCCAGTCTATTTTCCTAACAACTGTGTCTCCATTTGGCTCAATATAGTTAGAATCCAATGCACCCTCTTCATTTTCAATATCTTGGCCTTTAATATTAAAAGAAAAACGAAGAGAAATGATTTGTCTTAGGGTAAACCTAGAATTCAGTCTTCTTAATACCTCCATCTCATTGACACAGTCATCCCATAAATCTTCCATCTCTAGTTGATAAAGGAAAGTAGCATTAAATTTAAAATGACTCTCTATAAAATGCTTACTGTCAAAGTAGCTTCTGTTTTGATAAAAATGGAGACTCATCACTCCCAATTCTGCATCCAAGGCAGATGTATTATGCAACAATCTGAACCCGAAATGACCTAGCTCAACTAGAAATAGGGAACCATTATTCTCTTGGGTTTGTATTTCTTTTCTACCTGGAGTATCTCTCTACAAACTTCTAGCAACACATACTTGTCAAGGAAGTATCTGGGCAATTTCAGAGGTTCTCCACTAAAACCTCCAACTCCAAGGTAATTGAAAGTTGGAAATTGAATATAATAGCTGTCATAAATCTTAATCAATGCCATGGCTTCTTCAGAGAATCTAAAATTAACCTTTCCTCTCAATTCAAAGACAAGCTATGAGAAGATAGTATCTTGAAATCTTCAAAAATTCATAGGGTTACTCTTCTTCTGGAGCCAGGGGTGATATTCATAGATCATCATGTTATCTTTCCATAGCTTATGTGGAAAACCATCCCAATCCTTGTAAATGGCAAGGGTGTAAAAGAGGTATGAGGACATATAGAAACTTGACATTTCGGCTAATTGGGATAAATATTCATGAAGTTTCTCAACAATTATTTTGGCACAATCCACATACTTTCCTTTGCTTAAGATAGCTTGGATGAAAATATACATCCCATCTTCCTAGAGAGCATCATTAGAGTTACCCTTTGCCCTATTTAACATTACAACCAAATATCAAATGTCTCTGACAAGATGGTCTTTCTTTAAAGGCCTAGGAAAATGGGAACCTCCTTTCTTAGGTTTTAACAACCAATTTCTAGCAATGTTGTTGTTGTAGTCCTTACTATTCAGGTTGAATTTGACCTGAGCCCTTTTCACACTCCAATCACCATAAATAACTGCTGGAGGGATTCACAATGCCGCCATGACTATTTATCTATTTATAGTCACAAATACCTCATTGAAAGAGGCACAAATACACCTATTTTTTCTTTCATACATATTTTAGCATTCCATTACTAATTCTGGGCACAGATTCACCTCAGGAAAATTGACGAATTCTAACAATCCACTTTCTGCAATTAGAGAAGCCATGGCCCCTGCCTCTGCATTCCTTAATCGGTGAAGAATTTCCTCTATGTATTCATCCACTAGGGTTTTATCTCACATATCAGGAAGGAAACTAATAATGGGCTACAACTTATTCTCCTTTAAAAACTTCACCTTCAGGGTTAACATATTAAGACTGAAAGGGGCTAACCTCAAAAGATAAATGAAGCAACTGTAACATGAAAAAGACCCAAAATCTTTCCTCCTAAACAAACTATCTTAATATTTGAAGAAAAATACTAAGAAGTGTTTTGTGAACTCACTGTTATTCGTCTCTTATCTTTTGCAATTACCTCAGTGCTCTCCTTGTACAGCTACTGCTTCCAATCAATTGTTTTCAAAAAGAAAAGAGTTGGGGAAATAAATTTAATACCCACCTTCTTTGGTTGCCTTAATTTGTAATTATGAGCGCCTGAAAAAGAATAATCATTCTTGCCACTTTAATGTAGATGTCTAATCACAATGATTTAAATCCAATCCACTTGTGCTTAAGATGACATGTCATTAGCCCAATTGTCTTGTCAAACATTTGTTGCGGATATGAGAAGATTTCGCACGGGCCGTTTGATACTGTCAATTATTGCAATTTGAAAACTAAACTTTGAACCAGAAAGGATGGGGTTCAAAATTCATGTTTCATAATGCCTCAAACAATTTTATGCACTTCGTAGCTTAAATGACTCACATACATGTTGCACAAAAAGGCTTGAATTGTGAACTGAAAAGGACAAGTTCAAACTTCATGATTACGAAAACACATGACATCGATTAAGTGGGGCGTATGACATGAAGCTACTTAGTGAAGTGTGAATTAAATATTGAACTTTGAACCATGAAATGGAAGTTCAAGGTTCAAAATTCAATATACGATAGACAAATTACACCGCAATCAAGACCCATCTTCTTTGAAAAATGAAAGGATGATGATCACTTAAGTAGCATTGAAAATGTACGAATTGAACTTTGAACTTTGAACTTTCAAACGCTAGGTTCAAGGTTCAAAATTCAATATGCAATCAACAATATACATAACATATGTTACTCAATAATTTTACATAGGAGAATTTTTGACCGACAACACAATGTATGAGAACAATTTAGGTGCAAGCTTCCTAGTTTGTCCTTTCATCCCAGTGATTACCCATTGTGCCTATTTACTTTCATCACACTAAGAAATATAAAATAATGTATATGAAACTATACTAATACCCAAAAATATAAAATAAAGAACCTACCTATTTTCTTTGTAAGCAATTGATAGTTATTAAAAACAAATATAAAATGTAAAATAAGTTAAGTTAAAGATAAAATTATTGATTGTTGTACATAAAATAGATGTATTTTATATGATCTAAATAAAAATGAATTAATGTTGAAAAGGATGGGGAAAAAATCTAAGTTTAGTTTAGATAAAATTGAAGACTGTGAAGAAATGTGGATGAGTATAGAGATACTTTAAGAAGGAAAATGATAAGATGAATATGATTCTCCAAAAAAGTTTATGGGTGGAACAATAATGGTAGAAGTAGACACGAGAGGTATAGTGAAGTAATGATGGACTTGTAATTGATGGATGATGAATTTAAAACCTATTTTTAAATCATAACAACCCAACCACGTTTCTATATCCACGAACTCATTCAACAAACAATCAATAGACCTCCCTCTTCATGAAATAAAAAACATAAAATAAAAAAATTTATACCATCACATTCACAAAATGTTTGACTCTATTATTCTTTTATTCTTCAAGATCTTGTAAATATGGTGTTTCCTCTTAATTATTTTGCATGTGTACAAGATTCCATAAAATGAACAAAATGTGGTTGATTGATTTTGATGCAAGATAGATGATATGATATATAGATCACAAAGTTATCCAAAATCATGTTAGGCTTAAATAAGGAAGGAAGATGTTTTGTTTTATATAAGTCTTCAAAAGAATCACGGTTGCAGATTAAGAAGTTGAAAGATGAATGACCAAGATAAAAATAATAGGCAAGCATTGAAAATATTAAGAGGTTAATTTGAAAGAAGGCATGAGATTGAGTGGTAGGTAAGGATTAGATAGACATGTTGAATTTTGGTAAAATTGATCACCATAAAAGTTGGAATACAATCTCTTGATTTAAACATTGGACAAGTAGCTCAACCATTTGTTTGCAAAGAATCTTATAGGGAGCTCTCATAGCTAAATGCCTCCATTGTTGTAAGAATGAAATAAAAGGTTTTCCTTCTTTTTGTTTGGCATTTGATGGATCAGACATAGTAACCTCATGATCACAATTGTAAGAGTAATGTGAAACAAAATTATTGGCTAATCTTGAAAAGGATTGGATAGTCAGGGGTAATCATGAAAACAAATCCATAGCTCTTGCTCCTAGACTATAGGGGAAAAGTCTTATAAGATGAGTCTCCTTGTTTAAAAACTCTACTATAGATGCGTGAAATTATCTCAAATGATCTATAGGGTCGCTCTTTCCTTTATACTTGTGAAACTTAGGTATCTCCAAATTAGTTGAGAAAGGTGACATGCTTGTGTTTCTATAAAAAGGATATGGGCATATGTCCTCAATACAAAATATCTAGGAGGAACCCTTATTTTTTTTATTTTCTAATTCTTTTATAAGGGCTTTAATATCTTGCATCACATAATTATTAGATTGAGTTTTCTCTAATGTTGAAAGACCCTTGTGATTAGGTTATAAGTAATAAGGTTGATAGTTTATAGGTATATTTTGAGTGTCACATTGATTGGAAGTATCATGATTTTATTCGAGGGTTCTTTTAGCTTGATCATATAGTTAGAAATCAAGGATGATAGTTGGAGATAATAATCTAATTGGATAATTAATGTTAATGACTAAGATTACAAAAATGGCTAGGCTGATATTAGATAGGTTGGTTATCTTAACTGATTTAATATTTAATTTTGTGAAGAAAGAACCATGAACACTTGTTTTGGTGCTCTAAAATAAATCTAGAGATAAAGTAATTAATGTTTAGAATGTATATGTTATATTTCATTAATGCTTCGATTCATTGATGCATTTAGATGACTATATATGATGTAGAATGTTTCTTAAGTAGCAACATTAAGGAACCCTAAGAGGACCTAGGATTAACTAAAGGATTAATATTGTATTCATGGTTAATGAGCATTAGTAATGTGATAATGCATTATTACTTCCTCTTCCATTTATGTACTTTATCGATGATTAATGTAATTGGTGTTTATGTAAATGATGCCATTATATTTATGGAATATGTATTAGTTTTTTTTTTAATAAATTATTGCACCTATAATTGGGTTAGAATAGTGTTGTCCCCTGGGGTTCCTTAGCAGGGTGTTATAGTGCATTATTCTTCTATTATTCAAGATCTTGTAAATATGGCATTTTCTCTTAGTTAGGTTGCACATGCTAAAGATGACATAAAAGCAATGGAGTATGGCTAATTGATGTAGACACAAGATAGATGATATGATAACAAGATTGCAAGAGTTCACAAAAAATATCTTCAATAATAAAAAAAATACATTAGGCTCAAATGAAGAAGGAATATTGTCTTTAATAAAAGTCCTCAAAAGAATCAAGGTGGAGATCAAGAGGTCGAAAGATGAATGACCAAGATAAAAGGGTAGGTGAGAATTAACAAGATTAAGAGGTTAATTTGAGAGAAGGGATGATATCAAGTGGTCGGTAAGGATTAAGTAGAGATGTTGACTTTTAGTAATACATATTTGAATTCAATGAACTTAAACATGTTGGGAGATGTGAGAGGAAAAAGAAAATGAATTAATTAAATAAATAAAAATATTCATTTAATTAATTATAGAAAAAAATGGTAGAAATTAGATAATCAAATAAGTAAATATTTATTTAATTATGAGATTGAAAAGGCTAATGAATTGAATAAATAAATAATAAAGTTTATTTAAATAATAGAGGAAGATGCTAAAGAGTTAATTAATTAAATAAAAATATTTATTTTTATTTAAATAGAGGACAACTTTAGGTGTCTACAATGGTGTACTAAAAAATAATGTTATAAAAAATGATTGATATAAAGAGTTGAAGATAGATAGAATAAAGAATCAAATGGGAGTGGAAGAAATAAAAGCCATGAAAGTTGAGATTAAATCTATCCAAAACATTGATGGAAAAAAGTTACATGATTTAATCCAGAATTCTACTAATTACATATAGTAATGGTAGCATATCTAACATGGCAGCCCACTTTTGCCAAAACAAAAATAGCAGCAGAACTAATATGTGTGAAGATATTGAAATACAAATATCTGAAACCAAACAAGATAGAACTTGGATAGAAGTTTATGATGAAAATATTATGACACAAGTGAAGATAGAATTTGAAGGGGAAAACATTTCTAGAAAATAAATGAGGAAAATACAAAGTACACATATGATCATTTATCCTAGTTGAAAGAAAGAATATTTGTGTGAAATCCCAAATTGAGGAATTGGAAATGTTATATCTAAAATATATAGTGTATATTTATTTTGATTAGGATTTTTTTTTTAAAAGGTGTAAAAAGTAATATATTTGAGGATAAGATTAATAGGGGATATGTATTGGATAGAGTTGTAATAATTTGAAAGGAAGATAATGAAGTGGTTTGATTACAATCCATATTGAGTTAAGTAATAGTGAAGAGTAGATTGATGAGGATGGCGTAAATCTCATGACAGAAATGAAGGATTAAATAGTATATAGATAAGAGAACCATGATAGATGTAATCCTTGTAACAAGGCTATTGGATATGAAGAAAAAGTAATTGCAAGGGACAATAACATGAGTGGTAGAAGAAAGTAAAGGATACAGAAAATGGTAGTAAACTCAAAGACCTAAGTGGATTAACTAGAATGTAGTTTAAAGTTGAAGATATTAATTATGAGTTAAGAGATATAGGTGGATACAAAAGGATGAATTTCTTAGTACCAAATATGATAGAAGAAATATTGCAAGTAAATTGGGAGGTTTTGTTAATTTTGATAGAGGTAATGGGGAAGGATAGGTGGCACGACCAATTTCAAGGAGGAGGATGTGATGATGTTAAAAATTGAAAATCTATTTGTAAATCCTAATAAGCCCAACTAGTACTCTAAGCTGTACAAACTAAATCTAATATTCTATCAATAGAGATCTTCTCCCTAAATGCAAAATATAAAATAAACCAGATATAACATCACATTCACAAAATACTTGACTCTAGTGTTCTCCTATCCCTCAAGGATCTTGTATGGAATAATATTTCTTCTCAACTATTTAGTACAAGCACAAGATGACATTAAAATATTGGAGTGTGGTTGATTGATATTGATGCAAAGATAATGATAATGATATGATAGTATAGAGTTCTCCAGAATTGTAAGATAGATACATTTGCCTTCGATGATTGGTCGCATTAGCTCAAACAAGGAAGAAATAAGTTCTTTTATAGATGCCCCATGTAAATCAAGGGTTGGGATTACGAGGTTAAAATATGAATAGATAGGAATGAAGGGTACATAGGAAATAATGAGAATAAAGGAGATTAAGAGGTTAATTCAAAATGGAGGGATGAGATTAAGTGCTAGGTAGAAAATATTATTTTTTGGTAACACATCACACAATGCATTGAATCTAAGACATGTTGGGAGATGTGTGATGAAAAAGATAAATGGGTTAATTAAATAAATAAAACTAATAATTTAATTAATAGAGGAAAATACCAAATAAAGAGACAAGTGACATTTGTCACATGTTAAGAATTTAGAGTTGATCCATGTAAGTGGAAACAATTGGTTAAGAAAAAAAGATCATAAATTAATTAAATAAACAAAAGTTTTAATTCAATTAATAGTAAAAAAGGGAAAGTGGGAAATTAGATAATTAAATAAATATTTATTTAATCATGGGATAGAAAAGGTTAATGAATTTAAATAAATAATAAATATTTATTTAATTATAGGAGAGAAAAGTTTAATTAATTAACTAATTAAATAAAATTATTCATATAAATAATATAGGAAACGAATGAGGAACTAAGTAAATAATATTTATTTAATTAATAGAAGAATCAGGGTAAAAAATTTAAATAAATAATTATTTTATTTAATTAAGTGAGGACAATTTTAGGTGTCTAAACCTAGTTCAAGAGATACAATGATGCTTTAACTTTAGTACCCTAGAGATGTGTGGGAGAAATATTTTTGGTTGTTGTCCACTTTCTAGAGTAAAAGGAGGATGTTCTATACATCTAGAGTTGGCTTCTATTTAAAGGATTCTCATCATTTATTGTAAAAATAAAACTCAGAAAGATTGTAATACTCTAACCTTAGCATTTTATTTCACGTAATAGAAATTAGACACACAATACTATGTTGTGTCCACTTTTGTTGTGTGTTATTTCTATTTCATTATTCAATCCAATGCTCTATGTCTCTTTTAAAGGGGTTATGATAATTGGTTATAGTTGTTTGGCTTTCAGAATTTCATCATATCACGAGTATTTTAAATCATGTTACATACTATTTTGAATTTATGTGAGAGCTTGTGATATGAAAATTGTACTATGCTATTAGGAGAACGAATGCCATGATTGTAAAGTTCAATGATTTGCCTTTAATTTAGCATTTTCATTTTCAATATCTTTCCCCTTTTCATCCCCATCAAAATGAAGAGCCAACTTCAGAACCCCAGAGGTTGTTCCGCAAATTGAAAATCAGTCCCTTATTTGTAGACCGTCCCAAGGCTATGTCAATTAAGTGTTAGCTTTAGAGATCAATAGATATAATTTCATTAATTAATTTTTCTTATTTCTACATTTACTATTATGAGTAAAACTATAGTTTAGTGCATGTGTGTTAACACCTAATGTATTAAAAATAACTTTTAATAACCACTTTTTTATACCACATGAGTATTTGTGCTTGTAGTTATAGATCATTAAGTTTGTTTATTATAATGATATTTGACCTTTCACTTATATATATTTAATACAATTTAAAATATAATCTCTCATTTGTACATATGAATACATGCCCTAGTTTTATAATACTCTAACTAACTACACTTCTTTCCTCTTTGTTGTTTATGACTTAGTTGTCCATCTGAGTAGAAACTAATCCGTATGGGTCCAAGATTAATCATTTTCATTTACAATTAATATATTCTAGTTAGTGGTAGGAGTATTGTGGTTTTATACATGATGTTTTTGGTTCATTATTACAAAGCAAGAAACTATTTTAAGCAAACTAGAATTGTCATTTCATCATAGAAGTATTACGATTATGTTTGCACATGAACCTATTATGCATGAAATTGTAAATTGAAACACTATAATATATTATAATGAATTAGATATCCATAGGTTCATATTAAAGTCTTATTAACTATAAAAATGTCATAATGTAGCTAGTTATGCATGATCTAGTGATAAAAATTAGGATCAAGAGTTTATATTGATATCAAATGTTATTTGATTTGCAAAATATTTTAGAATACCTCTAGATACACCATCCTAATTTTTAGATGAACTCAAAGGGTAGGATAAATTACACACTCTCAAAGTTGATTTTAACCATCTCAATTTTATTGTTGATTCTCCTTTTCCCTTCTAGAATACAAATTCCTAGTCTTGAAGGTGAAGAAAGCCTATAGGATTTGGGAGAGTAATTTTGAAATAGCTAATAGAAGGATTAAATGTAAGTAATATAGAATCACATTTGTGATTATATGAAAATTCTCATGGTCCATTGTACAAAGGATTGAAAGATGATATTATACTAATGACAGTGCTCATGTTGTAGAAGTGGTTCAAATTTTATGTATGAATTTAGGATGAAGTCTTATGAATTTGATCTCTAATAGTGATGAATTTTGTAACTAAGTTTATTCTATTGTGATTGTAAGGTTGTGAGGACGTATTAGAAAGACTTAAAACCTTGTGTAATAATCATAGTGAATAAAGACATGATTTTCTAAACGTCATTTATATTTTCCATTGCTTTTCTAATTTGACTTGGAAGTATGCTTTCTAGACTATGAAGAAGATGTTGCTTGTGTGTTATTTTTATTCTTTTACTTGGATGATTTCTCATTAACTAAATTTTAATTTTTCTTAGGTTTTTTTTATGACTTCTTACCTATTCCCATAAATTATTAGACAATTGATACTTGAATTTTTGAAGAATTGATATCATTTATGGACATGCGAGTCTATCATAAAACTATTCAAAACTAATTATTAGAATTTTCCAATAGCATCCATTACAGAATAAACAGAAGAAAGAAATATCTAATAAGGTCTCTTTAGCTTTTATAAATCCATGAAGACATATTCTTTACCTATTTTTCTTAGCACAACTCTTAAATTAGGAAAGAAGAGATTTAAACTTGACCAATAAATCTTCAATTTAGGGAAATGAATTAATATATCGTATTATTAATTTAGCATCCAAATGAAGTAGTTGAATTTATCAACTATACCAAATAGTAAATTAAATTTCTCCCACATTTTCTTAGGAGTTATACAATCATTAATATAAAATTACATGTTATTGGATATTGTCATTGTTTTGTCTAACTTATTATGATAAGTAAAATATTTAAAATCTCTTGTAAACTACACCTATGAACCATTAACCATTTTTCGTAATTCCTCGGATAAAAAATATTGTTATACTTTGGCTTTTAATGTGTTGAAATTATGTGGAGTTAACAAATATTTTCTTAGATCCATGATGTAAACAATATGAGATACTTGATTGTGCTTTACAAATCCCCCCAAAATTAAATTATATCTACAATTTGATTCCCCTAGAAATATGAAATAATAAGATTTACAAGTGTTTGTAAAGTTTGGATGCCAAATTTTTTTATTTATAAACCATATTTTCTTTTACAAAGTTATAAACATAGGCTAGTCTAAAACTTGATTTTGATTATAATTTTTGAAATTCCTATAGAAAAACTTGATACACTTCCAAAAAAAATGTTTATTTTTTGATCAACAAGTCAAGTTATGTCCCATCAGAAATTGAACAACACTATTTTTTTAAGATAAAAAAGATAGAAAAGAATTATACTTTTGGAAAGTATTCAATGACCACTATGAAAATGATTGGATGAGCTTGCTATTGAATATAAATTTTGCAAAAAGGGCGCCTCCCACTTTCTATATATGATAAAATGAATATATCACACCCTTATAGCACTTGACAATTAGTTCTAGAACCACCACGAGTTAGCAAAAAAAGTTATTGTGACAATCTACCTATAGTGGTTATCACCTAACTATCAATCACATCATAAAGGTGGACACAAATTGCAATCAATGATACACTTTAATGGAAATGGTTACAAATAAGACCTTTAATAATGATTACTAATGATAATAAAATAGGTCATCATCATGCACTGCATTGTTTGAGAGTAATGTTGTTTTGGAGATTGCATAGTTGAGCTTAGTTATAGGAACTCTTTTGGTGTAGGTACTGGATCATACCATGTGTAGAAACAATGTCAAGTTAATCTCCATGATCTCCAGGAATATGGACTTGGCTTCTACATTGGGTGATGGTTTCAATATTGGTCTCTATTGAGAAGTCTACATGGGAATGCTAAATGTCTTGATAAAATAGATCCCCACATTGAATTTTTTATGGATGGACAATCCTTTGGTAGGCCCTCTATCACCATGACTTCATCAAGACCTTAGGGTTGGAAAGGACGGTGGGGTGTAGTTTGGAGGAAGGGGAAAGGCACCAACATTTAGATTTGACAATATAGGAAGACGGATTCATGAAATTTAATAGAGGTAATTTAAGTCATGAATACGAGTTATCTTTCATTTTTTAAATATTATGGCAATAGCTACAAAGTAGTTATATCACCAAAGTGATTCAAGAATTATAAACTAATGAGATTTGAAATGAAATAATGTTGCTATATATACTTTGCATGAATATAAAAGAACATATATCTCCTTTAAAAAGAATTGATATGACATCTCTTACATGTATGTAACTTTAAAGTCTCTACAACTTAATAAAATATTTATGAAAAATACAAATTTATTAATTAAGATTTATCTAATAAATTTCTTAATTTAATAAAAACAGTGTTTTAATATAATTAAAATAATTACATTTTATCATTTATTTTGTCATAACATAGTAACTTATTAATTTAAAATTATCCAAATATTTTTATCTACTTTGTTACAAAACACTATTCAATCTATTTTAAAATCTTGTGACAAGATTTACTTTATTCCTTATGTTCAATCCAGTTTGAACTCTTTAAGTGACAAAAACTTGTCGTTCCTTTAGCTTTAAATTAAATTAAAAAATTCAATGAAGACTAGGGGAAATATTTTGAATTTGGACATTTACTATGACTAGACCTTGATTCTAATTTCGTGGGCAATATTATCTCTCAAGCTACTTTACTTCCCTCACTTGGATGCAAATTGTTTGCCATTTTTTTTTCTTTAAAATTTATATATATCTCTATTTCATAGTCCACACAATTCACAATTTTGCAAAGAACAAAACAAGGAATGGTAGACGAGCTCCATTTATATGATTACATAGTGCCCAAAGATATTATTGGAATGGTCATAAAGTTTGGTCAACACCATTCCATTCATTATTGAATAAAAAAGTTATATGATTAGATACATGGGACATACTGAGTTAGATACCTTGTAAGCTCAGAGAAAGCTCACATGGACTTGTCTTAAACTTCCACTCCACCTATGCACAATGGATAACACATAAGCACCCACTAGAAGAAGCCTTAATGGAAGAATATGTGGATCACATGGACCTCCATTCCTCTCCCATATTATTAAGCAACACCTTGTCTTCCTATCATCATCTATCATGTCACTAGACCCAACTTCTCAGACCAATTTTCTAAGGCATTCAGTCCAAGGAACCTTCAATCCTATATTTGCCTCCTAACTACTTATCCTAACTCCACATCTTGCTTTCCCTTCTGTCCCCTTATCCCCATACCAATACCAAGCACAAAACAAACTATTCCCATGACATTCATCATGTGGGTATCAATTTAATCAATATAAACACATAAAATATCTATCTCGTGACATACCCAATAGAAAATTTGATAAAAATATCCATCAAGCCAATAGTTTATAGCTTTCTATCCTTTGTTTATTTCATTTTTATTCTACTATACCTTGCAAACATTAATGTTTAAGACATGCATTATAAGGCCTTTTTTTGCGCCGTCAACTTTGGAGCTGTCGTTTGACACAGATCACTTATTGAAAACCGTCAAATTGACTCAATTTTTAGCCAGGCTATTCGGACAATTTGTTTGTGTTAGAGTGTCAATTATTCATTCTGTGCGTGATGGATTAAAAGGGCCCAAGCAATAGATTTGACAAGAAAAAAATCCGTCGAAAGTTATAATTGCTTTTTTGACGGGATTGCAGTCGTGCGTTCTAGCTGTTAATTACCCGACAAGAACAGCTGCGGCCCACTCCTCGTCATTTCTCTTTGTTTATTGACGGCCCCGCCACACCGTCAAATAGGCTCCACTTTTCATTTTTTTCAATTCAAATTTGAAATATCTATAATCAAATGTTAATAAAAAATTTGTTGTAATGTCTAAACACATAATAGTAAAGAGGAAAGGAACTAAAATAATTCACCATAATTAAAGTTATGATTTTTGGAAGACAAAATCAAGGATTTTCTATATTATATTTGTAAAGTACATGAAGTTAGGTCCTCTTGATATGACCTCCATTGTGTAAAAGTACTTCAAGGTTCTACAATTTTCGAATTATTGACTTAATTAATTATTTGTATTAGTTAAATTATCAAAATTATTTTTTTAAATTATTAATTATAAGTAGTGGAATTATATTTGTTTTTTAATTGTGTATTGTTCTAGAATATGTCTTATTCAAAAGATTTGTTATGGCAGTAAGATTTTAGAAGACAAATATATAACATTCTTAATGGACGAGCATAAATCACAATGATTCTTTCTTCAAATAACTATTTAAATTCACTAATATATACTTAAAATTTTAAGTCTTCTAATTAATAAATAAAGTAATTTGCTTTCCTAACATTGGTATATTATGAATGTGTGTTCTTAAGGCCTAATGTTGTACATAGTGAAATTAATTATTTTCATCATTCCAAAGATCATGGAGTGCAAAAATGGATATTCATGTTAGGATCTATCACATTTTCCCTTTAATTGGTTATTTAAATCCACTAATGTATGCTTAAATTTCAATTTTTTTAATTAAGAAAAAATGTATTTTTTTTTCTAACATTGAACATGTTATGAATGTGTGTTCTTAAAAGGCCTAATGTTGTATATAGTCAAATTCATTATTTGCACCATTCCAAAGACCATGGAGAAAATGGGATATTCACGTTCAAATGTGTCACATTTAATTATTTTTATTTCCTCATGAGTTGGAAACATGTTTGTGAATACAACATTAGTTATGGAGGTACATTGGAATATTTTTTCTTCACTATTTGTCTTCAGTTGAAGAGAATCCGTGATGGCTATGACAATGTGTAAGAGTGTAAGAGCATCCATGCCAATTTATGATGTTGTAAGATATATGAGAAGCATCTATGACATTGCAAGAGGTGTAAGTAAACATCTATGATGATGTATAACAAGTTGGTTGTCTTTTCTAAGTTCCAGTAGTTGTTATTTTATCTTTTTATTTTGAATGCTTTTATTCTCTAGTCGAGCTGGATAACTAAACTCATGAGAAAAGGTTATAAAGCTTGGAAAAAAATGTCTATAACTCGTAGACACATTTCATGAGGTTTCTTTTGTATGTTGACTAATGGCTAGAATATTGCAAAGAGTAAAAGATAGATACAAAGGTAAATTACCACTTGTATGATTTAATTGTAAAGAGATTGGACACTTTGCTACTAGATGTCCTAACACAATAAAAGATGACAGAAGTAATGAAAGATCATATGAAAAGAAGTTTGATAGAACTGATAACATAAATTACCAAAGAAACTAACAATCTGACAGAAGAGATACCTGAGACTACAATGACAAAGGGAAGAAAGCTTGTTACCTAGCTGAGAACAGAGATGGAGATACTGACACCAAATCTGATGAAGATATTGAGATGATATTTGTGGTCATGAAGGATTATTCAGATGAAGAAGAAAGGTATGTAGAGACTGCACTCATATCTAAGGTTAGTAAGAATGATATCTAGATTATAGATAGTGGCTGCACTCACCACATGACCGGTGATAAAAAAAAGTTTGAAACTTTTGAGTACTATACTAGTGGATCAGTAAGAATGGATAATGACACACCTTGTCCAGTTGAAGGTAAAGGAACTATAATGTTGAATAACCTGATCAAAATTGAAAATGCAAACTGGGTAAAAGGACTTAACTATAATCTATTGAGTGTTTCACAACTTAATAAAATGGGTCACCAAGTAACATTTGAGAATAAGAAGGCAAAGATCTTCAATGAATCAAGAAGGTTGATCGGAACTATTGAATAGAAAAAAGATAACCTATTCTATCTTGATGATATAAGCGCTACTTGTTTAATGGATAGAAATGAATACATATGGTTGTGGCATAAAAGATTATGTCATGTGAATTTTGACAACATGATTAAGATAAGAAATAAAATAAAAGTAAGAGGCTTACCAAGCATGTCAAAGCTCGAGCATATTATGTGTAAAAATTGTCAAAAAGGTAAGATCACAAAGTCTAGTTTCAAGAGAAAATCCCATACATCTACTTCTATTCTAGAATTAGTCCATACTGATCTATATGGACCCATGAGAACAAAGAGTTATTATGGTGATAGATATTTCATTCTCTTTGTTGATGATTATTCTAGAATGATGACAATTATGTTCTTAAAAGAAAAATCAGAAGCATTCAAGATGTTTAAATGGTATAAAGCTATTGTAGACAAACAAAGTGGTAAGGAATTGAAATGCTTAAGATTATATAGAGGAGGAGAATTTTTTTATGATGAATTCACTAACTTTTGCAATAGCGTGGAATTAAAAGATAGGTTTCTGCACCAAGAACACCACAAAAAATAGGATTGCTGAAAGGAGAAATAGATCCATTGTTGGTTGTGCAAGAACAATGATGATGAGAAAATCATCACTCATACATTCTGGAGAGAAGCTGTCAGTACTGCTGTCTACACATTAAAGAAAGTACAATTGAAGAAAGACACCAAGAAGACACCCTATGAGCTATGGTATGGATACACACCTAATGTAAGTTACTTCAGAATTTTTGGTAGTCAATGTTATATTTTGAAAGATGATAGAAATAGAAAGCTTGACTCCAAAAGTGATGAAGGTATCTTTCTAGGGTATTCTACGAAGAGCAAGGCTTATAAATGTCTTAACAATTCCTCTAGCAAAATCATTGAAAGTGCAAATATCAAAATAGATGAATATGCAGAGAAAAATGATGAGGAAAGAAGAAAAGAACCAAAAGAATACAACATGTTTGTTTACACTGAAGAACCTGACACTCTACCCGAGCAATAGTGTCTCTCTCCCAAGAAACAGAACATTGCACCCAACATTAGGCTGCAAAAATTGAAAATCAGGAAAATCTTCAAAATGATGTTTCGAGTGATGGAGATCAAAATGAAGGTCAAGATGATGATCATAATGATGAACAAAGAGATGAATTGATAATTTCCAAGTATGTTAGAAGAGATCATCCATAGAACCATATCATAGGAGACAAGAAGAATGGAATAAGAACAAGAAGTAAGTCACTAAACACTAGATGTTTAATTTATGATTTTGAGCCTAAATTTGTTAATGCTGCACTTGAAAATGAAGAATGGGTCACTTCTATGAATGAAGAAATAGAATAGATTGAGAAGAATAGAACATGGACATTAGTACCAAGACTAGATGACAAGAATGCCATTGGTACCAAATGGATATTCAGAAACAAGTTGAATGAGAATGGACAAGTCACAAGAAACAAAGAAAGATTAGTATACGAGGGGTATGCACAAGAAGAAGGTATTGACCATGGTGAAACCTTTTCACCCATTGTTAGACTAGAAGGAGTTAGAATCTTACTTTCTTATACTGCATTTAGAGGATTCAAGGTATACTAGATGGATTTCAAATCTGCATTCCTAAATGGAATACTATATGAAGAGGTATACATTGAACAACCAGAAGTGTTTGTTGATCCAGACAGGAGGAACATGGTATGTAGACTACACAAAGCCTTGTATGGATTGAAACAAGCACCTAGATCCTAGTATGAAATACTTCACTCCTATCTAATAAGCATAGGATTTGTAAGAACAAGTGAAAATAGCAATCTGTACTTAAAAGAAGATTTTGATGATAATATTCTGATTGCTGAAATATTTTATGATGATATCATTTTTTGGGGTAATGATATGTTATGTAAATACTTTGCTAAGTAAATGAGAAATTTTTTTGACATGTCAATGTTTGGGGAGATCAAATTCTTTCTTGGTCTACATATTCTTCAACAAGATGCAGGCATATATATCACACAATCCAAATATATCAAGGAAGTGTTGAAGATATTCAAGATGGAAGATTCCAATCCAATTGGAACACCTATGGCTATTGGATGTAAGATGAAAAAGGAAGACAAGTAAAATGAGGTAAACCAGACCTTGTATAGATCAATGATTGGCAAAATAATGTATGTTGTTCATACTAGACCAAATATAGCACATGCAGTTGGAATAGTTGCAAGATTATCTGCTAATACCAAAGAATCACACATGACTATTGTCAAGAGAATTCTGAGATATCTAATGAACACCAAGGACTATGACTTATGGTATAAAAGAGAAGGCAAACTTGAGCTTCAAGTCTATACAGATGTTGATTGGGTTGGAAACTTAGATGACAGAAAGAGCACAAATGGAGGAGCATTCTACATGGGTGACAGACTTGTCACATGGATCATTAAGAAGAAATGATGCATCTCATAATCTACTGTAGAAGTAGAATATGTGGCTGCTACTGCAAACTACTCTAACATTGCATGAATCAAACAATTACTGGAAGGTATGAATATGAAAATTATTGAACTAGTGATTATCTATTATGATAATACCAGTGCAATTAACATTTCTAAGAATCTAGTCATGCATGCTAAGAAAAAACATATTGCTATCAAGTATCATTACTTAAGAGAACAAATGTAAGAGAAAGAAGTGATACTAGAATATGTTAAATCAAAGGAACAATTAGTTGACATATTCACAAAGCCATTGCCTAAAGATACATTTGAGTACCTGAGACAGAGACTAGGGGTCTAACCCTTCTCTATTGGTCAGTAAGCTAACTAGGAGGCTGCATCATCTTACAAATAATCAGAATATTATTCATGTTGATACAAGAAAAGAGATGGACTGCAAAGAAACATCACTACACAAAAGGTACATATCTACACCGAACACCAGAGTCATTGTATTGCTGATAGATAGGGAAATTCAAGGAGTATATTATAAAAAGGTGAAAGGATATAACTTTGGCATGATCAATGTTTACTTTGGCATTGTTGTCAAAGGGAGAGAGTATCCTAAGAATTCAAAGCGAGAGAGTATCCTAAGAATTCAAAGGGAGAAAATATCTTGAGAAGATCCAAAGGAGAGAGATTATATACATAGAAATATCTATCATGACTATCATAAGGGAAAGATGTAACCTATAAGGGAGAGGATATCGAAAGGGAGAGAAGTATCATGAGGGAGAGATAACTATATTTCTATCAAAAGGAAAAAGAGTTGATCAAGGAGAGGAATAGTCAAAGGGAGAGACAACATTAGAGAAAGAATCAGAAACTTCTACATCTATCCAGTGAAGGGATTGAAGATTAAAGATAGCACTCTGCAAGAAATAAATCTAAGCTATATGAGCTTATTGAGAGCCAGACATTTGTATTGGTTATAGTACAAAAATTGGTAGATTCATGAACTAAAACTGATATATTTCATATTGTATTAGTAATAATATAGTGTGTTACCATCAATGTCAAAGGGAGAGATTGATGAACTATAACTAATTGAATGTTTGAAGATGTTAAGTTGATGACCACCAAGCTGCAGAAAGTTAATGCAAGACATTAAATTAGTTAATGAATTGTATTTTCATTGATGTCAACTTGATATAATCTGATTGGTTATATACATAGTATCAAAGACTTCAGAGAACCAGAAAGATTAAGGTTATGCTATTAGTAATGCATAAAAGTTTAGTATGCACTAAGTGACTACAAACACTGATGGGTAGTGCACCCCGATGGATAGAGAACCCTGAGAAGAAAGTGACAATGATACCCAAGAAAGCATTACTGATGAGATGAATCACACGCATTATTGATGAGCAAAACATCATAGTGTTACCCGATAGACAGACAACTTCAACAAAGATGCCCGAGGAGAACTGAAGTGTTGACCAAAGCTAACAAAGAGTTAAACACCAAAAAGAGATAAAGAAAGAGTTAACTAGTTGTTAATATTTTTTTCATCAACAAGTTAAAAGCTAGAAATAAGAGAAAGATTTAAAGTTGTTTTATTCCAGTTGTCAAAGATAAATCTACAAGATAAAACTAAAGTAAAGCTTTAAAGCAATATTGTCTAGAATTGCAAATCGCGCCAACAACAAGAAAGTCAAGAACTAAGAAATGGTGAAATCATGTCTATAAAGAGACAAGATAATTCATTGTGAATTAAGGGGTGAATAGAAGAAGAAGGATGTTGAAGAGAAACTGCTGAAGGAAGACTTCATATAGTCTTGATCAATCAAGCTGAAGAACATAGCTAATTATGTGGATATCAAGCAACAGAGAAGCACAGCGTCATCGAGCAGAAAGAAGTGGAGAAAAGGTATTTAAAAGATACATTGATCCAAAAGGTATTATGAGATTAAAATAGATCTAAAAATCTACAAAGTACAGTTGTATATGTGAACAGATCATTTACTATTCCAATTTAACCATTGGGTCAAAAAGTCTCTTAACCAAGCAGGAATTAACAATCCTTTCTATATTGAGATACATCCTAAGGAGTATCAAAAGGTTTGGTCATGAAGATATAATAGAGATGCCAAATACCAAGTGACAAACCACACATGGTTTGGTCATAAAAGGTAGCATAGAGATGTCAGATAGCAAGTGACAAATTATTCTATTTAAATCCTCTACCAAGGTCACACCTAAAAGTGTGTTTGTAACCTTTAATAGGGTTGGCTCTTCACCGAGGTCACTTTAGAAGAGTGAAAATTTTGGGTTACCGGTCCCAAGTGTTTTTTCCCTTAAAAAGGTTCCCATGTTAAAAATTCATGTGTCGATGTGTTTATGAGTCATTACTTTAGTGTTTTGCATTACACATAACTAATCTGGATAGATCAATATACACTAAGTTATTTACTACATTTCGATAAATGAAAGACTGCTAATTGGTAAACAGTAAGAATAAGGTTTAACAGTGAACTCTGAGCAGTAGTTATTTGTTGAGATTATTTCACGACATTCATCTTGTAGGACTGAAGATAACTAGAGGCTTATAATTGTGGTAATAATTTTTTGGGTTAATTTATTGAAATATTTTTGAGGTCACTGATTCACCCCCCCTCTCAGTTATTCTGACTATATATATATATATATATATATATATATATATATACACAGTTATGACAGACTAAAAAGATTGAACATAATTCTATTTTGTACATTAATAAATATTCTGCTATAAGGAGTAAAGAATAATATGACTGTGGTGCATTGCAGAAAAGAACATGTCATGATATCACACCAGAATGTAAGATAGTTCATATACATTTATGTTATGCATTTCTTTTGCAATTTTAAATGTAGGTTTACATATAAAAAGGAAATAATTTTTTTTTTTTTAAAACAAACTTATGAAATGATACATTTGTAAAAAAACAGAGATATTTTTGTAAGTATACAATAAACAGAATTTAATCTACATGTATAAAAACCTAATTCATGTATTTTTGTGCATTTGTATAATCAAAAGAAAAACAAAATTAAAGGACATATTTATAAGAGAATAATATTTTAAAATCTAGTAAATTTTCAACATGAGAATTTACAAGGGAATTTAGACATAATAACCCCAAAGCTTGTCCATTTCTTTTCTTTTGAAGTCAATAACCAGAAACCTTGCACTTTACTAATACAATACAAGAACCAAGAAATTCAATTATAAGAGGTTCTTCAACATGGAATTATGTTCTTCTTAAGCTTTTATTGCTTCTCCTATCTAAACATAGCTATTTCCTTCCTAAAATGAGACATAATCACAAGGAAAAATTCAGCCTTATGGATTTACAATTACAAATTTTGCTAGAATGCACAATATCGTCTTTTCCATAAATGCTGCTCACCAACGTCCAATAGTATGAAGCAGCCACAAAATATGCAAATAACAAGGGTTGAAATAAACCATGGGAGCTCACCTCCCATCCTAGGTCTCTATGAGACCACCCCCAAACTAAGGGAAACAAGAGTGGGTTGGGTAACATTCAAGCAAGCCACAATACATTCACAGAAGATCTAAAATAAGAAACACCCTTCCAAGCTTTTACACATTTGGGTCACCTTGGACTCATTAAAGGGGTGAAGGTGGAAACAACCAAGTAGGAGAAATATCAAATACAATGAAAACCAAGATTTATATGCCTTCACAAGGCTATCAAACTTCTATCAAATCCTAATTTACTCACAACCAACTTCCCTTATCACCCCCAAAAATAGAAATACAATGGCTCATGGATGCCCATACATCCATGCATTTTCCATCCTCTACTTGAGAGGAGACTCTACCACTACAATGGTTTTCCCAACAAAGCCCTTCACCCACAATGACTCTATTCCCTCCCAAGGGTGAGTTTGGTCATTCATTCCAATAACATTCACAACACAAAAAAAATAAAGGAAACATGAAATGTAAAGAAATCTACAACAGAAACTACTACATTCCAAAGCAAGGATTCATACAAAGATGTATTACAAAAACATGCTTCATACAAAATGAAATGCAAGATCACAATAAATTTTCAAGCCTTCGAAGCACCAACCTTGCTCCAAGAAACTTTCAAATGAGGTAGAGTTGAGCACTTTTCCCCTCCTTTAGGTTTTCCTTCTCTAGGTTAATCTCCCAATTTCCTCCAAGTCAACTAGTGGTCTCCAAGTATGGAGAGTGGTCAATCAACCCCAATTCTCCTCCCAATCTCCCATAAAAAGGCTCCCTCTCAACTCTCACCAAACCAATATAATGAGAGGTGACTTGATTCACTCTCCCCTTCACACTTTTCCTCTCTCTTTCACACATGTATTCTCTCATGCATGAAAATAAGACCCACTTTCTTGAAGAAAGGAGATGGTCTTCCCACATTCCAATTTTTGCCACCTTTCAAGATGGTACTTTTGGAGGGTCATAAATGTGATTTAGATACTCATATCATCAAAATCTAACCCCTAACCCATAGTATACCTGATGCAAGGAGGGAAAAGAGAAGGGGCCAAGGGCTCACCCAACTACCAAACCACCTTGCAGAACCAATGGGGAAGCCAAACAACACATAGTGAGAGAAGAAACAATAGAGTTCCTTTATATTAATTTGATCAAAATCATTACATGTCGGGCGGTAAGGCCTTCCCAGTTTCAGCCATATGTTCAATGAATTACAATAAGATCTTCATACAATAGAGATCACAGACCCTCGATCTCAATATCTAAACATTTGCTTTCTTGCTCTAAGATTGATACCTAAACTAAGAACATATAAAAGAATATATACAAGAGACCAACAAGAGAGGTCGGCGCTCAAATCCATAAGTGAGACCTAGATTTAGGTCCACACACATCCAAATGAGAGACCCCAAATCAATTAAGCCTGAAGAAGTCGGCCACTAGATATATGTAATACCCACCTCTTAATTTGCTTTTCAGTTTGTGGATGCCAAGCTATTTTAGGCCTTTTTATGTATGTGTGGTTTATTTCAGTTGATCTTGAGGATATTTATGTATTGCATTTCATTATGTTCTGAATCCATTTCTAGTACATTATATATTTTGTGTTCATGTGATCTATGGTTACTTTATGATGATTATGTATATGTTAGGATTTTATTTTGATTATGGTTTTCTGACAATATTGACCCTAGATTTATATGCACATGAATCATTGTATGTTTTGCATTACTGTTTGACATTCTTGGTATGGTATGGGGCAAAGTCGCAGTTACTTGCTTTGGTGAGATCCACACGATAACCTAGTCTCAACCATTGTTTGCTATATGATATATGCATGTATGTTCATCTTTGCGATGACAGGGTTACAGGTATCGGGCTACGTCTTCCCTGAATTGGCAGGAGTGAGCGTGCCCTATCGCAATAATCTCAATGGTAAGAGAGGGGAGATAGTATTTAGGTCCAAATCCTACCCTAAACCTAATTGTTCTAAGTATTGGACAAGTATCAGTTTGACTACCCTACCTGGATTCGTCTAGTTGACGTGAATTTGTGGACCCTATTCTTGTGTGTGTGTTTGAGTTGATTTTATTAATTTTAGTTTAATGCATTGATATTATGTGATTTATTTAAATTGAATATTATTGGAATTAATTATTAAATATAGGGTATTTAATTAATTGAAAATTAAATTAAATGCCTATGTTTAATTGAAAAGTTAATTAAAGTACAATTATTGAATATTAATATTTAATTGAAAATTAGAGTAAATATGCTTTATTAAATAATTAAATATTAAGTTGCATGGATTATTGTGATTTAAATATTTAATTTATTTAATTTAATATTTTATTAATTACATGTGCATGATTTTGTTGAAAAAGTATTTTCAAAACTCAAAGATTTCAACTTGATTTTAGGATTCAAAGTTGAGTTGTGGAATTAAAAGATATTTTAATTATTTAATTGTAATTTTCTTTCAATTTCAAGTGGAGTATTTTCAGGGATTGACTGAGTGTGTTGTCATGAGGGTTTGCATGTTTAGGGGAAATTGAATTCCTTTAGGAGGGAATTGAGGTTCAATTTGGATTAACAAGTTTTTGGAGATTTTGGAAGAGCTTTGTGTGTTCTTGGCTTTGTGGAGAATTGGAGATTTTTGTGGTTGCATGTTGGATTGGAGATTTGTGTGATTTCGCGGTTTGCATGTGCTTGGATCCTCATGGTTTCCAGATTTGTGGTTGATTCATGCTTGGAGGTTTCAAGGTTTTACAATCTTCAAAGGCATAATCTCAGTTTTTCTTGGATTGGTTTTGAGGTAGGTTTTGTGATCCCTAAATTGGTTTCAATTTTGCAATTCTATGGTTTTCTATGTTTGATTAGATGCATGTCGATTCTTTATGGCTTATAGGAGTTATTTAGTCTTTCTGTGATTTTGGGTATTTATTAAATCTTTAGATCTGAATTTTCTATCATTTCCTAGGACTTGGCATAGTACAGTTATGTTATCCAATTTTCGTAGGAAAATTCATTGTATAACTCCTAGAAAATAAAAAATTAAAATGCCTATAGTTAGAACTATAGAGAAGGGGAAAATAAACCACCTTAGGAAAAAATTAGTCTTTGGAAAAAAATAATTTCTCTTAAAAATTAAATGGTTGAAAAAAAACACCTCTTTGTAAAAAAAATACAGAGAATTAAATAAACACCAGTCAATAAAAAAGATGAGGAAAAGACAAAAAGGAATAAAACGACAAAAAAATAAAAGTCCTTTTTTAAATTTCAATTTTCAGAAATATTCATTTAAAAAAAATACATTGTTTATGTGTTAAAAAAAATTGTATTGTAAAAAAAAAATTATAAAAATATATATATTTTTTTAAATTTAAATTGGATGAGGGAGGGGTGGGACCCAACCCTACCACCTCCCGCGGCATAAGCCGCTGCAGCCGGGCTATGCAGGGCAGGCCAGTGCTGCCGCACGACTCCTGTGACAGCCTTGATTGCTGTGAGTTATAGAGGAGAGTGTGTGGGGGCCACGGGGACCCCCCACATGTATTTTATTTTGTATTGTTTTTTAAATATTAAAATTTTAAAATTGTTTTTTTTTTTAAATTAGATTTTTTTTTAATTAGTTTTAATTTAGTTTTTTTAAATTTAGTTTTTTATTAATTTGTATCTTAATTAATATTTAGATGTATATTTTCTTAATGGGATTTATCTTTTATTATTATTTAATGTAATTGTTAAATAATGAATAAAAGAAGGGTTTTTTTGTTCTTATTAATAATCTAATTATTATTAATCAGTTATTTATGATGTGTTCCAAGTGATTTTGTTATTTTAGATATTTTTTTCCTTAAAACGTATGGGGTAAAATATGTGTTAATATTACTATTATGGGACGATCGGTATTAATGTCAATTAATAATGTTGCACTTATATTTGTGTAAATTTTGTAATTATAGCTGAAGTTGGTAATTATTTAGTAGATTCATTTATATATAGATTTTATAAATAAATCTATAAGAATTGTTAATGTTCATCTTCAATGAATATTTAATTATTTTTGGATAGTAATTTTAATGGATGAACAAATTTGTATAATATCAAATTATAAATTTGTTTATCTGAATGTTATCATGATGTTATCTCGATGTTGGAAATTATATTATTACCTTGATTGATTAAGTGCTTTCTGAATGCATTATCATACCATGATGTATTTTGTGTGATTATAAAAAAAATTAGCTATGCTTTCCTTGTATGTAATATTTTCATTCATGGGTATCTGTTTGGGATAGATGACCTTTAGGATGTAAAGCGAGAGGTTTTGGGGTTTTGATTTCTGCATGATATCTTGTATGATGTTAGTTCGTGTTTTGTGATGATGTCATGGTCTTGATTTATTATACCCAACCTGATTCAGTTATGATGTGATGTATGGTCTTATGAGGATACTGTAGTTATTGTTTAGTTAATTGAGAACCTATGTGCTCCTGAATAGGCAGGATGTGATTTGAGAACTAAGTATACCTTCATATGTTGATTATGAACCTAGGTCGGTTAACTAAGTGTATAGAGGGGAAGTGGCTTGCAATGAGTCCAGGGTCCTAAGTGGCTACTAGGGCATCTCATTAGTAAGTTACTTAATAAGTGATAATATTAAACATTAAGGGGTTTTAAAATGTACTAATAAGATAACTGAACCTCTACCCATGCCTTGAGTTTATTATATTCTAGGATGGGAGAGTTGGGATCCTTGTCTTCACGAAGGGTTACTGAGAAACATAGACTCACTTGGGGGCTAGTGTCCAAGAGAGACTACTAGGGTAGACTTATGTGATAACACTTCCCTATATACAACTTAGGTTATCCTACGTACGTTGGTTTCCTTTGGTACTATTTAGTATTTCTTATTATGGTTTAGAGTGCTTCTAGGATCTTCCTATGCATTGAGTATGATGTCATGTATACCTTGGTGTTTTCCTTCATGTTGTATACCCCGTGTGTGTGGGCCTGTTACTATCTCATTAGCACGGTGGGAGTGGACCTTTGGTTCCACGAGGTCAGGTGGTAGTTATTCTTATTACCATTAAGATTATGAAGGTTCTTCGTCATGCTTGGATGATCCTTGTTGCAGTTCTATGTTCTTAGTCTTTTGGAGACTTGTTCAGCTATATGAGTTGTGTACTTGTACCATATGTGGATATTTGTTATCATCCTTTGGAGGATGCATTGTATTTCTTTATTATGTATTATTACATACCCTGCGACTTATGCATTGAATGTTGATTAGGTAGTATACCTTTGTTATCAGTTGTATATGTAATCTTTTATCATGAGATGTATGTTATTGGATTCAGATGATGTATCTCTTATCTTAGTTTTTTATAATTGTTTTCATAGCTTATTTTGCTTAAGTAATTCTACGTTAAGGAACCCTCAAGAAATGTTATCTATGCTGTGTTATACTTATGTGTATGTCATGTACTTCATTATATTGCTTCTGCATTGTTATCATTATTATTTGTAAATATTTAAAGAAAAAAAATTATTCTGTAAACTTAGTGTCATGTTTAGGTTAAGTTCTCCTGAGTTCCCTGGCGAGGCATCACACTTGGTATCAGAGCCCATGTTTCTACACTAGAAGCTCTTGGAGATTTGTGTGCCCATTAGTTGTCTTTTCATTTTAAAGCTTGAAACAAACATAGACATAAAACTATGATGTATTTAAAACCATTGCTTTATGATTATTTGATTTCTTTTGATGTTATTGGTTTTGATGTTGGTTCTAAGTTATGGTTTGGTTCTCTGGTTGATTCAGGAATCATGCCTGAAACTAGAGCTGCTAGGGGTCATGGTAGAGGCCAAAATGGTGATCGTGGAAGGGGTAGGGATCACAATCCTTCCATGAGTGTTAGTCATGACAGTGCTCATCATCACAGTAGAGATGAGCAGAGGGATGAGCGTCAGGCTGAGTCTGGAGAGCCAAACATTAGATAGTTGTTGCAAGAGTTACTGAATCATATTCCTGAGTAGGGTAGAGTGGAGAGGGATGTTCCACATCATTCTCAGATAGAGTAGAGAGAGAGGGAGAGATCTAGGAGCCCTCCAAGGAGGACTTTTACAGTGGATCCTGCGGTTGTGGTAGCGAACCACATGAGAGATCTCATGCGAGTGCGACCTACTCCCTTTGATGGGAAACGAATAGGGTTTGAGGCTGAGACTTGGCTCATAGCCTTAGAGAGGATCTTTGCTATGTACCCCTTTAGTAGCAATACTAAAGTGAGGTATGTTGTGATGCAGTTGTCACACTTTGCAGCTATATGGTGGAAGGTCGAGGAGGAAAAGATGGGTCTTCAGATGGACACAGTTACATGGGAACTCTTCCTTGAGCACTTTAGAGAGAGATTCCTCTCTGATCAGTGGAGACAACAGAGGGCTGATGAGTTCCATAACTTGAGGTAGTTAACCCTATCAGTGGTTGAGTATGAGTGTTGATTCTTCAAGCTCAAACAATATGCTGGATATGGACATGATTCAACCCTAATGATTCAACACTTTGTTAGGGGGCTAAATGAACACATCATTGGGAAGGTTAGACTCTTTAAGCCTACATCCCTCAGGGAGGCGGTCATCAAAGCTTCCCTTGCAGAGAAAAATCTAGCACTGGGCCATGGTAGTCATTTAGGAGGGTAATCTAGAGCACCTACTTCTGTTGTCAGAGGTAATCATTCTTAGGAAGCTAGGAATTCTAGAGGTCCTTCCACCATTCCAAATGGTAATCAGTCTTGGAAGCAAGGAGGAAACAATCCTTCTTCTTTTAGGGGTCCTCAAATTAGGAAATTTTGTGACATCTAGTGCAACAAGTGCAATCGGCCAGTTCAACCAGCGCAGAGTGTGTATCAGGATGTTAGTAGGGGCAATGTTTAGCAAACTAGTGCACCTTGGGTTAGAGGAGGTGGTAGTAGGGGAGCTTGCTTTGCCTCTCGATAGTTTGGGCACATTGTAGTCAATTGTCCGTAGCGTGCACCGCAGTTCTCAGGACAGAGGCCAATAGATTTTGAGCCTACAGTGGGTAATGTTGTTATGTCTCACAGAGCGTATGTAGAATTTGATCGTCCTCCACCTGTGTATCATGCTCCTATGAGTGGGGCTGTGAGTAGAGGTCCAACAACTAGTTTTCAGATTCCTATAGTGGGAAATGATCCTCAATGTTTGAATCAGAGACCTGGGAAGGGTCCTATGGGACACACACTTTAACTCTTTTAGGACTTGGTTGGATGTTTTTTTATGAGAGAGTGATATCTCTATCTTTGTTTCAGGCTTCCAGGAGTAAGCCTATTTTTAGGGGAGGAGGATGTAATACCCACCTCTTAGTTTGCTTTTCAGTTTGTGGATGCCAAACTCTTTTAGGCCTTTTTATGTATGTGTGGTTTAGTTCACTTGATCTTGAGGATATTTATGTATTGCATTTCATTATGTTATGAATCCATTGCTAGTACGTTATATCTTCTGTGTTCATGTGATCTATGGTTACTTTATGATGATTATGTATATGTTAGGATTTCATTTTGATTATAGTTTTCTGACAATACTGACCCTGGATTTATATGCACATGAATCATTGTATATTTTGCATTACTATTTGATGTGCTTGGTATGGTATGGCACAAAGTCGTAGTTACTTGCTTTGGCAAGATCCACACGATACCCTAGTCTCAACCATTGTTTTCTATATACTATATGCATGTATGTTCATCTTTGTGATGGCAAGTTTGCAGGTATCGGGCTACGTCTTCCCTGAATTGACAGGAGTGAGTGTGCCCTATCACAATAATCTCAATGGTAAGAGAGTGGAGATAGTATTCAAGTCCACATCCTATCCTAAACCTAATTTTTGTAAGTATTGGAAAAGTATTAGTTTGACTACCCTACCCAGATTCGTCTAGTTGACGTGAATTCATGGACCCTATTTTTGTGTGTGTGTTTGAGTTGATTTTGTTAATTTCAATTTAATGCATTGATATTATATGATTTATCATGTGATTTATTTAAATTGAATATTATTGGAATTAATTATTAAATATAGGGTATTTAATTAATTAAAAATTAAATTAAATACCTATGTTTAATTGAAAAGTTAATTAAAGTGCAATTATTGAATATTAATATTTAATTAAAAATTAGAGTAAATATGCTTTTATGCTTTATTAAATAATTAAATATTAAGTTGCATGGATTATTGTGATTTAAATATTTAATTTATTTAATTTAATATTTTATTAATTACATGTGCATGATTTTGTTGAAAAAGTATTTTCAAAACTCAAAGAATTCAACTTGATTTTAGGATTCAAAGTTGAGTTATGGAATTAAAAGATATTTTAATTATTTAATTGTGATTTTCTTTCAATTTTAAGTAGAGTTTTTTTAGGGATTGAGTGAGTGTGTTGTCATGAGGGTTTGCATGTTTAGGGGAAATTGAATTCCTTTAGGAGGGAATTGGGGTTCATTTTGCATTAATAAGTTTTTAGAGATTTTGGGAGAGCTTTGTGTGTTGTTGGCTTTGTGGAGAATTGAAGATTTTTGTGGTTGCGTGTTGGATTGGAGATTTCTGTGATTTCACAGTTTGCATGTACTTGGATCTTCGTGGTTTCCAGATTTGTAGTTGATTCATGCTTGGAGGTTTCAGGGTCTTACAATCTTCAAAGGCATAATCTCAGTTTTTCTTGGATTGGATTTGAGGTAGGTTTTGTGATCCCTAAAATGGTTTCAATTTTGCAATTCTGTGGTTTTCTATGTTTGATTAGATGCATGTTGATTCTTTATGGCTTATAGGAGTTATTTAGTCTTTTTGTGATTTTGAGAATTTCTTAAATCTTTAGATCTAAATTTTTTATCATTTCCTAGGACTTGGCATAGTACAATTATGCTGTCTAATCTTTGTAGGAAAATGCGTTGTATAACTCCTAGAAAATGAAAAACTAAAATGCCTATAGTTAGAACTATAGAGAAGGGAAAAATAAATCTCCTTAGGAAAAAATTAGTCTTTGGAAAAAAATAAATTTCCCTCTTAAAAATTAAATGGTTGAAAAAAAACACCTCTTTGTAAAAAAACTAGAGAGAATTAAATAAACACCAGTCAATAAAAAAAAGTGAGGAAAAGACAAAAAGGAATAAAACGACAAAAAAATAAAAGTCCTTTTTTAAATTTCAATTTTCAGAAATATTCATTTTAAAAAAATTACATTGTTTATGTTAAAAAAATTGCATTGTAAAAAAAAATTATAAAAAGATTTAAAAAAAAAAAATTAAATTGGATGAGCGCAGGGTAGGCCCATGCTGTTGCACGACTCCTGCGGCAGCCTTGGCTACCGTGAGTTATAGAGGAGAGTGGGTGGGGGCCACAGTGACCCCCCACATGTATTTTATTTTGTATTGTTTTTTAAATATTAAAATTTTAAATTTTAAATTTTTTTAAATTAGATTTTTTTTTAATTAGTTTTAATTTAGTTTGTTTTAAATTTAGTTTTTTTAATTTAGTTTTTAATAAATTTAGTTTTTTATTAATTTGTATCTTAATTAATATTTAGATATATATTTTGTTAATGAGAATTATCTTTTATTATTATTTAATGTAATTGTTAAATAATGAATAAAAGAAGGGTTTTTTTGTTCTTATTAATAATCTAAATATTATTAATCAATTATTTATGATGTGTTTCAAGTGATTTTTGTTATGTTAGATTTTTTTTTAATAGATGTTTTTTTTTAAAACGTATGGGGTAAAATATGTGTTAATATTATCATTATGGGACGATCGGTATTAATGTCAATTGATAATGTTGCACCTGTATTTGCGTAAATTTTGTGATTATAGCTGAAGTTGGTAATTTTTCAGTAGACTCATTTATATATAGATTTTATAAATAAATCTATAGGAATTGTTAATGTTCATCTACAATGAATATTTAATTATTTTTGGATAGTAATTTCAATGGATGACCAAATTTGTATAATAGAAAATTATAAATTTGTTTATCCCAATGTTATCATAATGTTATCTCGATGTTAGAAATTATATTATTACCTTGATTGATTAAGTGCTTTCTGAATGTGTTATCATACCATGATGTATTTTGTGTGATTATAAAAAAAATTAGCTATGCTTTCCTTGTATGTAATATTTTCATTCATGGGTATCTGTTTGGGATATATGACCTTTAGGATGTAAAGCGAGAGGTTTTGGGGTTTTGATTTCTGCATGGTATCTTGTATGATGTCAGTTCATGTTTTGTGATGATGTCATGGTCCTGATTTATTATACCCAACCTAATTCAGTTATGATGTGCTTTATGGTCTTATGAGGATACTGTAGTTATTGTTTGGTTAATTGAGAACCTATGTGCTCCTGAATGGGCAGGATGTGATTTGAGAACTAAGTATACCTTCATGTGTTGATTATGAACCTAGGTCGGTTAACTAAGTATATAGAGGAGAAGTGGCTTGAAATGAGTCGAGGGTCCTAATTGGCTACTAGGGCATCTCATTGGTAAGTTACTTAATAAGTGATAATATGAAACATTAAGGGGTTTTAAAATGTACTAATAGGAAAACTAAACCTCTACCCATGCCTTGAGTTTATTATATACTAGGATGGGAGAGTTGGGATCCTTGTCTTCACAAAGGGATTACTGAGCCACATAGAGTCACTTGGGGGCTAGCGTCCAAGAGGGACTACTAGGGTTAACTCAAGAGTAGACTTATGTGATGACACTTCCCTACATACAGCTTAGGTTATCCTACGTGTGTCAATTTCCTCTGGTATTGTTTAGTATTTCTTATTATAGTTTAGAGTGCTTCTAGGATCTTCCTATGCATTGAGTATGATGTCATGTATACATTGGTGTTTTCCCTCATGTTGTATATCCTGTGTGTGTGGGCCTGTTACTATCTCCTTAGCACGGTGGGAGTGGACCTTTGGTTCCACGAGGTTGGGTGGTAGTGATTCTTATTACTATTGAGATTCTGACGATTTTTCTTCATGCTTGGATGATCCTTGTTGTAGTTATATTTTCTTAGTCTTTTAGAGAATTATTCAATTATATGAGTTGTGTACTTGTACCATATGTGGATATTGGTTATCATCCTTTGGAGGATACATTGTATTGCTTTATTATGTATTATTACATACCCTACGACTTATGTAATGGATGTTGATTAGGTAGTATACCTTTGGTATCGGATGTATATGTAATCTTTTATCATGAGATGTATGTTATTGGATTCAAATGATGTATCCCTTATGTTAGTTCTTTATAATTGTTTTCATAGGTTATTTTGCTTAAGTAATTCTATGTCAAGGAACCCTTGAGAAATGTTATCTATGTTGTCTTATACTTATGTGTATGTCATGCACTTCATTGTATTTCTTCGGCATTGTTATCATTATTGTTTGTAAACATTTAAAGAAAAAAATTATTCCATAAACTTAGTGTCATGTTTAGGTTAAGTTCTCTTGGGTTCCTTGGCGGGGCATTATAATATTACTATTGGCCAGTTGACACTACAGATATTATATGACTAATTTTGTGTTGTCATTATGGCAAAAAAGTCATATAGGAGTTTTGACAATCATTTCATAAACCTTGAAGATGAATAATTGACTAAGTATAGAAGACAGTGCAGTTAGAGATATATCCGATGATCAAAGCACCTGCACACGTGCGTATGATCCTTTCATGGTCTGCATCTTTGGATATAAGCATATGGATACAGTATTATGCTAAGTCTACACACACAAGTTCAAATATATCAGTATGGTGAAGTTACAGCAAGTCCAAGTGCCCTAGCATCTCGGCAGAACAAAGCATGGAGCCGACTCCAATTTTTTATTAGCGCATATTAAATTTTTTTCCATTAGCTATGCACCTATTGTAATATGTTTTTTTATTATTTTATTAGCACTCATGTAAACATGCTTAAGCCAATTCATTTGGAAGTGTTGTGTATGTCGTTGTTGGGCCGACTAAGTCCTAGTTTTCGGTGCATCTATTGAGTATGTATATATACTTAACATGTATTTTTTATTAGAGTGTCGAATGGTTGAAAGGGAATGATAGGAAGTAAGATAGAAGAGAAAGAAGAATAAGCACTATGAGATAAAGCTCTACTAGTGATTAGAGTTTCAGTGCACAAAAGGAACTAATCAGACAAGCAGTGTTATAACAACAGTTCAACTTTCAGATATTGTGAGTATCTATTATCAGGAGGTTGTAGCCTTGTTCTTATTGAGAAGTGAGCTCTGGCAGTGTTCCATCCACCTTCAACAGGGTTTGTAAAAGACTCCTAATAGGGTCATTGTACTCATCATTGTAATGACTGTTCTTAACAGGGCAAATGAACTCTAACAAGTTCATAAAACTAGTACAATATTTGTGGGTGCTAATTCCCACCAGGGTTTTCCTTTAATTAAGGTTTCCCCATAAACATATCTTGTGTTATGTGCTAGTGTATTATATATGTTATCAATTTTTGTTTAAGTTACAAGTCATTGAAATATACTAAATTGTCAAACATTGATTCACCTACTCCCCCCCCTCTCAGTGATTCTAACAATCGGTATTAGAGGTTTGGTCCTCTGATAGAAGTTTAACCACTTGAGGAGATCATGGACTTTGCAGAAGTGAAACATCTAAAAAAGAATCTTGAAGCAGCTCTTGAAGATCTTGATAAATCTGAAAAATAAAATGAAGAACTGAAATTGAAAGTTGATGGCTTGCAATTCCTCATCAAAAAATTTAGAAAAGATTTGAAAGATTGCTCTACGAATGATTTGGGAAAAATGGTCAAAAAGATGAATGAAGAAAACATGTCTCTAAAAGATAAGATTGAAGATTTGAATGAACAGCTAGCAGATAACCTAACAACTATTGAAGAAAAGACCAAATAAAGTAAACAATTAAATGAAGAACTTATGCAAGCAAATATGAAGATCTTGGAGTTGGAGAACATCAAGAAAAAGATAGAATCCGAATTGACAGAAGCCAAGAATCATATTGAGAAGTTACACACAAGTTCTGATCTATTACAATCACAGCTTTATGCACAAAAGTTAAGAGGTGATACCACTGGTGTTGGATATAATGAAGTACAAATACAAATCAATACAATGCAAGAAAGAAAGAAAGCACAATAAGAGACTACAAAAGCAAAGGCAACTGAGAATCTTGCAGAGGCTAAAATAGAACCACCTAAAGATGAACGCAAACCAGTTAACCATACTTGTTATGTGTGTAACAAACAAGAAAATATGGAAAGGGATTGTAAAGAGGTAGGAACTTTAAATGGTTATTATTATTCATGCAACAAATTTGGACATAGAGCCATACACTATAGATCAAATCTAATAAATCTAACACAAAAAAAATCAAAGAACTTAGACTTAGTACAATCGGAGAAATTAATCACAACAAAATTATCATAACATTATATGTCAGATATGTAACTACAAGGAACGCATATCTAAATAGTGCAACATGGTTAATCATGTCAACAAGCCTCCAGTAATTTTTCATTCTTGTAACAAAGCTGGACACATCTCAAGGTTTTGCAGATCTAGAACACAAAGATAAGAAAGACCTAATAAGTCTCAAATATCTCTATTTGAAGAATCTGGAGAAGTCAAGTTTGTGAAAGCTACAAAAGATTCAGGAAAAATATGGGTTAAAGTAAAGAAATATGACAATGTTAACAAAGTAGTAGATGCATCCATAGTGGATGCTTCCACTTCTGGTTAGATGACCCTCATGGTCATAGGGGGTGTATGTGTTAATTTTGGCCTTTGTAATCAACCACACACTTCAACATAGTCCTTCTTCACCAGGTACAAACAAGATTGAATATGAGTTATTCATCCTGTCTGTCTGCGTGATTCGACTTGTTGCCTTTTATCTAGATGGGGTTTTTGAAATTGCTCTCAGGACGAGAGTCTCACAATCATGGACCAATCTAAGAACGAAGGATTTATCATGATAAGTGCAATGCAATGCAAGATTATACTAAGGAAATGAAATATGAGAGATTAAGCTAAGACATGATTTCAATGCAATTCAGTCTAGAAATTGAAATTATCTTATTTGCAAAATGAAGTTAATCTATATGATATTAAGAAAACAACAATTCAGTATTCTAACGATGCAAAAGTGAGTAAAGTTTTTCAGGGGGTTTGAATGAAGAATGAGAGTTCTTTTATAGACTCTGAGAGGATCAGAATAGAAACTTTCCTGTTTTGAAATAAAA
>MU225145.1:1087674-1099011 GCA_018584345.1 Thuja plicata | reverse complement strand
CACCTATTGTCACCAGTGTAGGACCTTCTTTTGTTCCTCTACATAGTATTCCTACTTACACTCCTCCTTTGATAACAAGTTCTCTCCCAAGCGTACCTATCCCTGTGAGTGTTCCACCGGTATCTTTATAACCTACCTCACAACCTTCATATCATAGTGTGCCTTTTACTTATACTAATCCTCTTCCAACTGTGGTCCCTAATGTTCCACCAGTTGTGTCTTCTATTCTTGCTTCTTCTTATACTTTTCTTAGTGTTCCTAATATTTCTATGCCACCTATTTCCTATAATGATTCTACAATTATTAGTTTGGCTCAAACTGTGTCATCTTTACAACAACAACTTGCATCTTTAACTCAATCCAAATTTAGCATTCCTACATGTCACATGGGTAGTCCTTTATCCCTAGACATCATACATGCTACAGTCCCTCAGCAAGCCGATATGCCTCATCTTGAGAATTATAATGGTAAAGGTGATCCTTTTAATCATGTTAAAACATTTCAAATCCTTTGTAGTGATTATGCTCATGATCATAGGATTTTAGCTAAATTTTTTTCTAGAACCTTTCAAGATAAGGCTTTACAATGGTATTGTTTCTTACCTCCTTATTCCATTTATTCTTTTCCCAAACTTGCTAATTCCTTTATCCAACAATTTCAAAATAACATTGGACCACAAGTGTCCTTATCTAATTTAATACATTGTAAACAAAACATTAAGGAAAAATTAACTAATTTTCTTGGTAGATTTAAGCATTTTCATACTAAGATTTCTTATCCTATTCCTGATATTAATATTCAACATATGTTTATTTCAAATTTACAAAAGGATATTAGAGATAAGATTCTTCTTTCTGAATTTACCTCCTTTCAACAATTGTGTGCAGCACTTCACCATTCTCAATTACAAGTGAGTCAGTTTGAGAGAAACACTCCAATGCATCCTATTCCAGTTGATAAGAGTGACAATGCTCCTATCCCTAATAAGTTTTAGAAACCTAAAAAATATGTCAAGATTAATAAACAGATGAATGTGGTTGCTGATCAAGTTGTGGCTACATCCAATAGTACTTCTGCATCCACTGCTTTCCGTATGAATCATACATTTACTCCTCTATCTAAAACTTTGCATTCTGTAATGAGTAGGTTGTTAAGTGCTAGTATGATTACCTTGCCTCCTATTCAACCTCTTCTTCCCACAATGATAGCTTCAAAATCCTTTTATTCTAAAGCTTTCTGCCAATGCCATCGCCAGAATGGCCATGATACTAAAAAATGTTGCTCTCTAAACCATAAGATTCAAGACTTGATTGATTCTAAAGATTTTTCTGTTGATAATTTTGATGGTAATGGGAATAAATCTATTTCTCCTCCTAATCAAAACCTTCAAATATATATGAATCCTTTACCTACACATGATACTAATAATATAGCTCAACCATCTTCTGTAGACATTGTTTATGATTCAAAGATGGATGATCTTAATCACATTGTTAATCACGTGGAGAGTGTTGTGCCACCTCAACTTACCATTCAAGATACTTCACCTCCACTTCAACTTCCAATTCCACCTAAAACTCAAAAACAAACTAAGGATAAATGACCTAGGAAACATTTAATTACCTTTGATGAATCTGAAATGATTAAAGCTGCCGATGGTCCCATTTATATCTATGCTAGGATTGCTAAGATACCTACTCGTGGTTGACTAGTTGATCCCACATCTTTAATAAATGTCATTACTGAAGAAAATATTTTTATGAAAGGCTTACAATGTGATTTCTATGATTCATCTGATGCGTGGACCCAAACTTGTAATGGATTTCTTTATCCTGCACTTGGTTCTATTAACTTACCTATTGAACTTTGTGGTAAGGTTGTAGATACTACCTTCATCATTATTCCTACTTCTGATCAATTTCAAATCAAATTTGGTTTACCTTAGATAACCTCTATGCATGCTATTGCTTCTCCTATTCATAAATGTCTTAATTTCACTCATAATGGAGAAGTCAAAACAATTAATCATAGTTTGTATCAACCTTCTAGGCCTAGAGATTGTGCTACTCTTGATTTTCTTTGGCCTTCATTACCTAACTCATGTCATCCTCGCCCTGATCATCTCTTTCACTCATACCATGCTTAGAAACATCGCAAAATTGCTGAGTTAAGTATGCCTCAGATTGATTCCAACTATGGTCTTTTGCCCACACCTTCCATACCTCCTTTATCAATTACTTCTAATTCTACTACTCAAACTTCTACTATTTCATTGCTACCTATTGAGAATCCTTCTATAGAACCTGTAAAGGAACCTATTGTTAGTCCTCTTAGTTCTCAATATATGCCAACCAAAGCTAAATGTAACAAATTTGATAATGAACGTCATAAGAAGCGTAGAGCTAATTCTACAGCCCGTACTTCTGTTATTCAAAAATCATTACCTACTTTTGATCAACCCATGCCTGATTCGTTAGATGTTAATATTCATAATGATGTTAAGATGAATGAGTATGATGATCCTATTCACATCTTGGATCCTATTTCAATCAACCTTGATGAGGAGGACACTCTCAATGATCCAATTGATCTTAGTGATGAATATGAGACCATTGACCTTGATAATGATTTACCTCATATAATTTCAACTCAAGTAACAATTACACCTAGTATTGAGCATTGTGATTCTCAAGAGGATCCTTGTTTGGAACTGGCTATCATCCCTACTGTATTGGATATAGTCCCTCTTGCGAGTTGCCCACCTTCCATTAATAACATCAACCAAGATGGGGAGGGTTGACAACATGCTTGATTGGCTCATCCTTTATGGTAGCCCTTTTTGTGTTTGTATGTTGTAATGTGCTTCTCCCGTAATGTATTTTTAAATGTTTTTTAGACTCTTTTATACAACCCTTGTTACTTTGTTTGTGCAAGGTGATAAAGGAATCAAACCTGTCGTACAATTCTTCTATATGTATCTATATTCTTATATATGTTATTTCATGTTATGTTGTACTTCTGATATTGTTTGTAACTATTTTCCTTGTATAATCTGCTTGGATCTATGACATGGTAGCACTAATTCATTTTGGTCTCTAGGTTGTGGTCCAAAAAGATTCTTCTTCGTAACTCTTAAGTTTCTTTCCTCCTTTATGATTGTAGTTCTAATTTCTTTGGGGAATGATGTCAATTCATTTGCAATAATATTATATTTCTATGTACATGTTATCTTATGATCATACTAACCCCACATTAGATAGATCCCTCTTGTGTTCTTATGTATGTTTATGTTTTATTTCCCTTGATTTGTCTTCCTTTGGGGGCATCTTGTAGTGGAAACATAATGCGTAGAGTTGTTTATGTTTCCATTAAAACCATTGCTCCTCTTAAAATTTTATAAATGACTTTAACATGGGGGCATACACTCTACTCAATTTTTGCACACACGCACATTCAAAATATTTGTCAAGACTTAAATTTTTTCCCTTTATGGATTAAAAAAAACTAATCCTTAAAGCATGGTCATTTTTACTTTTTAGGATCTCTTGATCCCTCTAGTTTAAATTTACATGGATCTCTTGATCGCGGAAGTTTTCAATTTACAATGTTTTTGATCCCTTTAAGGATGGATCTCCCTGATGGGTTGACTAGTGAGTAGCCACATTCACTAGGAAATTCAACTCCATCTTTCTAGTTACGCTTTTTTGTGTGGTTCACAATGGGACATAAGTTCTCATTGGGCAAGATAATCACACCCTTTCTCTCTCTTTTTAACTAGGTGATGTCTCTCTTATCGTGATCTTAGGGTTGATAAAGACTTAAGTCTCTTGGGGGATTGAGTATTTCTTTTGTCCCTTCTAATTCCAATAAGATTGTCTTTTCTATATGTTCTCCTTTACCAAGAGTTTGTGTTGAGCTCATACTCTTGCTAAAGTGGGGGCTAAATGTATAGTCAGAAAATGGAAGCACTTCCATCGTAGACTTGTTTATTCTTTTGAGTAAGTGGTTTGGGGTCATATCAAGCACCTAGAATGGGTTCCTAAGTTAGACTTGGATTGTCTCCTATTCTGTCCCTCTTTCCTCTTCTATCCAGCCTAATTTATGTATTCTGGACTGCAGATTTGAGAATTTGGACCTCAAGGTCAAGGTCGACCTTTTGGTTCTATGTAAACCTTGACCCTGACCTAGGTCAAGGTCAACCTCGACCCTAACCTAGGTCAAGGTCGACCTCGACCTTGACCTAGGGTTCAAACTTTAGGGTCTTACAGTTTTTGGATGTCGATCTTTGCAAAAGTTATTTCCCGCTTCCTGGTCAGTTTTTTTGGGTTTCGAAGCATCGATTCCTAAATTATATTTAATATAGGTCCTCTCCTAGGGGTAAAGGCTTTAATGGGTATTTAGTTATCCTATGTCGGCCTCCTTAGAAGATTGTTCCCTAGTTTCATATAAAAGAGAGCTTTCTCCTGTCATTTTCTCTAAGTCTTCTAATCATGATCAAGCATTCTCAAACTTTCTTCAAGTGTGATTCAAGAAAGCTATGGAGAAAGACTTCAAGAAAACATTCATCCATTCAATCATCCATTTTCATGAAGGAGATCCATTGGAGGCCATTGAGGGATTCAAGCTACATAGTGCCCTTTTGGTGATCTCTCCATCCACCTTCTTCCAAGCCTCTTCCAAGTTCAATAACCCATTCAAGACTTGGTGTTGGAGATCTAAAAGCAAGAGATTGAAGACATTTTACCATTCTACATTCAACATATTTTGTGCATACATACTTGTGGACTCAAGGATTTGAATCCTCCACAAGGATTTTTTTAAGCAAGGTGAATCTATGCATTTACTTTGTCTATTTTTGCAATTTCAATTACATATATTTGAGGTTAATTCCAAAACTGGGGTTTGACAAAGGCAAACCCCTCCCCCCAAAAAAACAAAACCTCTTTTTCTTGTAGGTACAGGTTTGGGACTGTAGATTTGGACATAGATCTAGATACCCTTTTCGACTTTCTATCAGGCTCCGCAAATAGATTCTCTATTCGACCTGTGCAGGTCAAGGTTGACATTATTAGATCAGGGTTGACATTTGTGGGTCAAGGTTGACCTTTTTCATAAGATGACATCAGAATAGAAAAATATGTTTTGGTTTTGTTCGTCTCTACGTTCCAGTTCCAGATCATACTTCAGTTTTTCTAGAAACAGTCTACAGACCCCAGAAAACAACATTCTTTGATCTGTAATTCTTTAAGGTTAGTACATTTCTCCTATTTCTTCAATTACTATCATATGTCATATCTATACATTCAATTAATAGAATTTAAGATCTCCCTCTTTGTTCTCTTTTCCAAATCATTGGATTCATTTGTGCATTAGCCCTTCCTTTGGGTTGACCAACTTGGATCTTTCATTTGTGCATTTGGGGATAAAGGTGGAACATCTTATCTTCTCCCTAATCACAATTACAAAATGCAATCAATCAAATTCAATTAAGTGTAAAGTAGGGTTAAGGAAGTCAACACACTTTAAGCAACTCAAACAACAATTAACAAATAATCTCCTTACCCCTTTCCACCTCTTTACATTTTGGTGAACACGTGATAGACAACTCTTTCTTTTGGTGTTAGATTTACATTGTTTATGTTAGATCTTGCATGTTCTTTCAAATTACATTTAAGTTCAATAGATCAACATTTTTTTTAGTTCATTTTCATTGTATTGGTGTATGAGCTTTACCACCTCTAGTCCTACTTATAGTATCCCAGTTAGAAGAAGTCGTAGACTTATGGGTTTCTTTGATCCCGAGTCTTCCTCTCCTTTCCTTAGGATTCCTGATGATAATTTGATAACTCATGATTCCAATCCTTCTATGGAGCATAACTCTTCTCACTCATCTCATGATGAAGATGAGGCTTTAAGAGTTCCTCCTAAACAAGTGCAAAACCTTTCAACCAAACTTGATAAAATGGGAAATTGGCTTATCTAAGAAAACCATAATCAAGATTCTATCCAAGCTATAGAGGCTCTTAAGAAAGTCCTCTGTGATAATGGTCAAGGTATTAATTTCTTGCATAGTATTACTCATCTTGTGAATTTGAATGTTAAACCTTTAGCTCAAGAGGCTCAAGAGTTAGGATTCACACCTATTGTCACTAGTGTAGGACCTTCTTATGTTCCTCTACCTAGTATTCCTACCTACACTCCTTCTTTGATAACATCTTCTCTCCCAAGCGTACCTATCTCTGTGAGTGTTCCATTGGTATCTTTACCTACCTCACAACCTTCATATCATAGTGTGCCTTTTACTTATATTAATCCTATTCCAACTATGGTCCCTAATGTTCCACCAGTTGTGTCTTTTATTCCTGCTACTTCTTACACTTTTCCTAGTGTTCCTAATATTTCTATGCCACTTATTTCCTCTATTGATTCTAGAATTATTAGTTTGGCTCAAGCTGTGTCATTTTTACAACAAAAACTTGCATCTTTAACTCAATCCAAATTTAGCATTCCTACATGTGACATGGGTAGTCCTTTATCCCTAGACATCATACGTGCTACTGTCCCTCAGCAAGCTGATATGCCTCGTCTTGAGATTTATAATGGTAAAGGTGATCCTGTTACTCATGTTAAAACATTTCAAATCCTGTGTAGTGATTATGCTCATGATCATAGGATTTTAGCTAAATTGTTTGCTAGAACCTTTCGAGATAAGGCTTTACAATGGTATTGTTCCTTACCTCCTTATTCCATTGATTCTTTTCCCAAAATTGCTAATTCCTTCATCCAATAATATCAAAATAATATTGGACCACAAGTTTCCTTATGTGATTTAATGCATTGTAAACAAAACATTAAGGAAAAGTTAACTAATTTTATTGGTAGATTTAAGCATTTGCATGCTCAGATTTCTTATCCTATTCCTGATATTGATATTCAACATATGTTTATTTTAAATTTACAAAAGGATATTAGATATAAGATTCTTCTTACTGAATTTACCTCCTTTCAACAATTGTGTGCAACACTTCACCATTATCAATTACAAGTGAGTCAGTTTGAGAGCAACACTCCAATGGCTCCTGTTCTAGTTGATAAGAGTGACAATGCTCATAATCCTAATAAGTTTCAAAAACCTAAAAAACTATGTCAAGATTAATAAATAGATGAATGTGGTTGCTGATCAAGTTGTGCCTACATCCAATAGTACTTCTGCATCCACTGCTTTCCGTATGAATCGTACATTTACTCCTCTATCTGAAACTTTGCATTCTATAATGAGTAGGTTGTTAAGTTCTAGTATGATTACCTTGCCTCCTATTTGACCTCTTCTTCCCACCATGATAGCTTCAAAATCCTTTGATTCTAAAGATTTCTTCCAATACCATTGCCAGAATGGCCATGATACTGAAAAATGTTACTCTCTAAAGCATAAGATTCAAGACTTGATTGATTCTAAAGCTTTGTCTGTTGATAATTTTGATGGTAATGGGAATAAATCTGTTTCTTCTCCTAATCAAAACCTTCAAATATATATGAATCCTTTACCTACACATGAAACTAATAATATAGCTCAACCATCTTATGTAGACATTGTTTATGATTCAAAGATGGATGATCTTAATCACATTGTTAATCATGTGGAGAGTGTTGTGCCACCTCAACTTACGGTTCAAGATACTTCACCTCCACTTCAACTTCCAATTCCACCTAAAAATCAAAAACAAACTAAGGATAAGCAACCAAGGGAACCTTTAATTACCTTAGATGATTGTGAAATGATTAAAGCTGCTGATGGTCCCCTTTATATCTATGCTAGGATTGCTAAAATACCTACTCGTGGTTGTCTAGTTGATCCCACATCTTTAATAAATGTCATTACTAAAGAAAATATTTTTATGAAAGGCTTACAAAGTGATTTTTATGATTCATCTAATGCATGGATCCAAAATTGTAATGGTTTTCTTTATCCTACACTTGGTTCTATTAACTTACCTATTGAACTTTGTGGGAAGGTTGTAGATACTACCTTCATCATTATTCCTACTTTTGATCAATTTCAAATCAAAATTGGTTTACCTTGGATAACTGCTATGCATGCTATTGCTTCTCCTATTCATAAATGTCTTAAGTTCACTCATAATGGAGAAGTCAAAATAATTAATCATGGTTTGTATCAACCTTCTAGGCCTAGAGATTAAGCTACTCTCAATTTCCTTTGGCCTTCATTACCTAACTCATGTCCTCCTCGCCTTGATCATCTCTTTCATTCATACTAAGCTTACAAACATCACAAAATTGCTGAGTTAAGTATGCCTCGGATTGATTCCAACCATGGTCTTTTTCCCACACCTTCCATACCTCCTTTATCAATTAATTCTAATTATACTACTAAAAATTGTATTGTTTCATTGCAACCTCTTGAGAATCCTTCTATAGAACCTATGAAGGAACCTGTTGTTAGTCCTCCTAGTTCTCAACATATGCCAACAAAAGATAAACATAACAAATCTGCTAATGAACATCATAAGAAGCATAGAACTAATGCTAGAGCCCGTGCTTCTATTATTCAAAACTCATTACCTACTTTTGATCAACCTATTCCTGATGCATTAGATGTTAATATTCATAATGATGTTAAGATGAATGAGTATGATGATCCTATTCACATCTTCGATCCTATTTTAATCAACCTTGATGAGGAGGACACTCTCGATGATCCTATGGATCTTAGTGATGAATATGAGACCATTGACCTTGATAATGATTTACCTCATATGATTTCAACTCAATTAATGATTACACCTAGTATCAAGCATTGTAATTCTCAAGAGGCTCCTTGTTTGCAACTGGCTATCATCCCTACTGTATTGGATATAGTCCCTCTTGCGAGTTGCCCACCTTCCACCAATAAAATCAACCAAGATGGGGAGGGTAGGCAACATGCTTGATTGGGTCATCCTTTATGGTAGCCCTTTTTGTGTTTGTATGTTGTAATGTGCTTCTCCCGTAATGTGTTTTTAAATGTTTGTTAGACTCTTTTATACAACCCTTGTTACTTTGTTGGTGCAAGGTGATAAAGGAATCAAACCTATCATACAATTCTTCTATATGTATCTATATTCTTCTATATGTTGTTTCATGTTATGTTGTACTTGTGCTATTGTTTTTAACTATTTTCCTTGTATAATCTTCTTGGATCTATGACATGGTAGCACTAATTCTTTTTGGTCTCTAGGTTGTGGTCCAAAAATATTCTTCTTCGTAACTCTTAAGTTTCTTTCCTCCTTTATGATTGTAGTTCTACTTTATTTGGGGAATGATGTAAATTCAATTGAAATAATATTATATTTCTATGTACATGTTATCTTATGATCATACTGACCCCACATTAGGTAGATCCCTCTTGTGTTCTTATGTATGTTTATGTTTTATTTCCCTTGATTTGTCTTCCTTTGGGGGCATCTTGATGTGGAAACACAATGCGTAGAGTTGTTTATGTTTCCATTAAAACCATTGCTCCTGTTAAAATGTTAGCAATGAATTTAACGTGGGGGCATACACTCTACTCACTTTTTGCACACATGCACATTCAAAATAGTTTTCAAGACTTAAAATTTTTTTCTTTATGGATTAAAAAAAACTAATCCTTAAAGCATGGTCATTTTTACTTGTTAGGATCTCTTGATCCGTCTAGTTTAAATTTACACAGATCTCTTGATCCTGCCAGTTTTTAATTTACAATGTTTTTGATCCCTTTAAGGATGGATCTCCCTGATGGGTTGACTAGTAAGTAGCCACATTCACTAGGCAGTTCAACTCCATCTTTCCAGTTATGCTTTTTTGTGTGGCTCACAATGGGACATAAGTTCTCATTGGGCAAGATACTCACACCCTTTCTCTCTCTTCTTAACTAGGTGATGTCTCTCTTATGGTGATATTAGGGTTGATAAAGACTTAAGTCTCTTGGGGGCTTGAGGATTTCTTTGTCCCTTCTAATTCTAATAAGATTGTCTTTTCTATATGTTCTCCTTTACCAAGAGTTTGTGTTGAGCTCATACTCTTGCTAAAGTGGGGGCTAAATGTATAGTTGGAAAATGGAAGCACTTCCATTGTACATTTTTTTATTCTTTCGAGTAAGTGGTTTGGGGTCATATCAAGCACCTAGAATGGGTTACTGAGTTAGACCTGGCTTTCCCCCTGTTCTGGCCCTCTTTCCACTTCTTTCCAGCCCAATTTCTATATTCTGGACTGCAGATTTGAGATTTTGGACTTCAAGGTTAGGGTCAACCTTTTGGGTCTATGTCAACCTTGACTTTGACCTAGGTCAAGGTCAACCTCAACCCTAACCTAGGTCAAGGTTGACCTTGACCTTGACCCATGGTTCAAACTTTAGGGTCTTTCAATTTTCAGATGTTGGTCTTTGCAAAAGTTATTTCCTGCTTCTGGGTCGGCTGTTTTGGGTTTTGGAGCGTCGATTCCTAAATTATATTTAATATAGGTCCTCTCCTAGGGGTAAAGGCTTTAATGGGGATTTAGTTATCCTATGTCATCATCCTTAGAATATTGTGTCCTAGTTTCATATGAAAGGGAGCTTTCTCCTGTCATTTTCTCTAACTCTTCGAATCATGATCAAGCATTCTCAAACTATCTTCAAGTGCGAATCAAGAAAGCTAAGGAGAAAGAATTCAAGAAAGAATTCATCCATTCAAGCATCCATTTTCATGAAGGAGATCCATTGAAGGCCATTAAGGGATTCAAGCTACATAGTGCCCTTTTGGTGATCTCTCCATCCACCTTCTTCCAAGCCTCTTCCAAATTCAAGAACCCATTCAAGACTTGGTGTTGGAGATCTAAAAGAAAGAGATTGAAGACATCCTACCATTCTACATTCTACATTTTGGGTCCATACATACTTGTGGACTCAAGGATTCTCTACCAGACTTGTGTAGGTCAAGGTCAACATTATTGGGTTAGGGTTGACATTTTTGGGTCAAGGTAAACCTTTTTCATAAGAAAACATCAGAATGAAAAATTATTAATGGGTTTTGTTTGTCTCTGCATTTCAGTTTTAGATCATACTTCATTTTTTCTAGAAATAGTTTACAGACCCTAGAAAACAACATTCTTTAATCTGTAATTCTTTAAGGTTAGTACATTTCTCCTATTTCTTCAATTACTATCATATATCATATTTATACATTCAATTAAAAGAATTTAAGATCTCCCTCTTTGTTCTCTTTTCCAAATGGTTGATTCATTTGTGCATTAGCCCTTCCTTTGGGTTGATCAACTTGGATCTTTCATTTGTGCATTTGGGGATAAAGGTGGAACATCTT
>MU225145.1:1053763-1087624 GCA_018584345.1 Thuja plicata | reverse complement strand
GGTTGATCAACTTGGATCTTTCATTTGTGCATTTGGGGATAAAGGTGGAACATCTTATCTTCTCCCTAATCACAATTACAATATACAATCAATCAAATTCAATTAAGTGTAAAGTAGGGTTAAGGAACTCAACACACTTTAAGCAACTCAAACAACAATTAACAAATAATCTCATTACCCCTTTCCACCTATTTACACTTGTATATGAATGTGCACGAGTTCTATGAATCAGAATGGAATAAGATTTTACTTGGCATGATTCGTGATGACTTATTCTGGATCAGTGAAGTCCCAATTTTTATTACAACTGATCTCATTCATGAAATGACTGGACTCTCTAAAGTTGGTCCTATTCTTCTCACTAACAAAGATGTAAAGAAGCAAGTTGAGCAGGCTTGCTTGTCTAGGAGTTATAGGCATGGAATGAAAGTTGATCCTATTATGGAGAAAGATATCAAACTCATCACTATGATCCTTGGATACAAGTTTTAGCATGCAAGCAGAGTTAACAATGTATCTGCTACTACAGTTCTGGCAGCTATAGGACTGTAAAAGACAAAACTCAATTCAATTTGTGTGAGATCTTGCATGCACAGTTATTGGAGAACATTAGGGCTATAAAACATGACAAAAGAAAAATATTTAGATTTGGGTCTCTAATCATATACATGTACTTCCACATTGTTGGTAAGGTTTCTAACCTCTACCTAAATAGGAGATAACCTACCCTACCTCAAATTTTATTGAAAGAAACATCTGAAAGTAGTATAAGGGATTCTATTGATATGGAAATAAAGACATTCAAAATTAAGATGCAGAAAAGGTTCAGGATACCTAAGAACATAGTCGAAAAATACAAGGACACAATATGTTTTATGGTGGAAATTGATTATACATGCATGGAAGCAGTAGAGCCTAGAACCAAATGGATTCACCCACTTGGTTATGAAGTAGAAGAACATGTTTTGGAGGGATATGCAGAAGTCCTTCTATCCATGCCTAAATATCCAAATGAGCCTAGATGGGGTACATATAGAAAAAAGACAAATCAAGTTGATTTTGTCCTATACAGTGCAGACAATAAGAGGAAAGCATCAAGGATTACCTCTAACATTCCAAAAGTTCATGGTGTCACCCAAGAAGACCTAAATAAAGATAGGGAAGCTAAAATTGGTAGAGAACCTAAGAAAACACCTACAGAAGTCAAAATAGAAAAATCTGATGATATCCACAAGAAGAAAAAGAAGTCTAATGAGAGCATATCTGTGCCCTCTACTACTATTGACTTGGAATCCTCTCCACCTTTTGTGCCAATCAAGATTGCTAGAAGAAGGAAGAAAGTCCCCACAAGCCACCCATCCTTAAGGACAACTCTTTACTCAAGCCCCTGCTGAGGTAGGATTCAAACCTAGTCTTGAAATATTGATAAACAGAATCATTAATGGAGGACTAGATTCAATTGCAAATGTCTATGATAAATATCAAGAGATCAAAAAATCAACAATTCATTCTAGGATTATCTCACATATGATCAAGTTTAAAAGGTCAGTTTTGGAACTTAAGACAGTCATTCCAGACAGATTATGGAACATACTTGACTTATTAAAAAGACAAGCAATAGAAGAAGATATGAGGATTAGAGAAGAAACACTAGATAATCTTCTTTGTTTTCTCACATGATGAGAATTCAATACTATTAGACCTGGTAAAACCTCATCTAAGAACCAAGACAAGAACTCTTCACATTATGAATAAAGAGTATGATTTGGTTGGAAAAGAGACTAAAAAATCATTTGAGCAAGTGTTTTTGGACAGACATATGTATCCATAATGGTGCCTACAACTAAAATGAATCTAGCTTCCTCCAAGAAAGAAAAAGAATCAGAGATTCTAAATGTACCTATGACAGGTCCACAGGATTCTACGCCCAAATTCTTGTCACCTTCTGATACAGTCAAATATTTAGATTAAACCATTGTGATAAATGATGTTGAGATAACCATGTCAGCCTCAGATAATGACTTGAATAAGTTTGAGGAAACCTTTGTGAGTACCAAAGAAGCTGAGACATTATGCACTGATAAAGCTTCTTTGCAGCAAGAACAAGTTCAAATAGAAGAAACAATAGGTCAGGATAAAGATAGAAAGGATGAACCTAATGAACTACTCTTTGTTGATATTCCAGTGAAAAATAAATGTATAGATGTAAGTCAAAATGCTATATTCACTCCTATCAAACCATCCATATCATTGTTGACAAGTTTGACCCCTGATACAGTAAGTCTTGATTCATGGGGAGAAGAAGATTTGATCAAAATAAGTGTATTAGCCATGGAGAAAGAAAAAGAGAAATAAGTAATGAGAAAACCTCTCTTTCTTGAGTTAGTGAATATTTTAAACAACCTAGTGTCAACAGAGAAAAAATTGGCAAATATTCAAGTAGTTGATGACGTCGATAGCATCTTGACAAGCTTCAAAGAAAACTTTACAAGTTTAGTAGAATCAGCTACTAAAATTGCAGAAGTCAAGTACAAAAAGGAAAGGTTGGATGAACTAATAAACAAATTCTCATTAGATCTTAACTCATTGAAGATTGGTCAAGCAATTCTGAAAGAGTTAGCAGCAAAAGGCAGAAATGTGATATCTAACTTTATGGACAGAGGCAAGCTCACTTCAGAACATACAAAGAAGATTGAGGAAGCAGACATCTTAATTGAAACCATAAGAAAATTAGTTGAAGTCTCTTCTCAAGACATCAATATCTGTAACAACATCTATCAAAGACAGATAGATAAAATTGAGAAAGCCAAGATAGAGATCAACAAGATAAGCACCACACAAACACAACTGAGAAATGCACTCACACCCTCCTTAGCTATACTAAATGAGAACATCAAGAAGATTGAAACAACTATTTTCACATATGATCAAGGCCCCTACATGGATCTAGTAAAGATGGAGAATCTCACATATGCATTATACGCCCATCTTCAGACTGTTGATGCACTTAAGACATTTTGGCAACAAAATCAAGAATCTGTAGATTGCATATCCAGATGTGTACTTTGAGTAAGTACTTACAGACTTTCAATTTTTGACACCTTTGTCATTATTTTCAAAGGGGAAGTATAGTATATAAAGGATATCAGTTTATATAAAGGAGATTGGTTTATATAGATGAAACTATGATGTATAGTTTGAAAAGATATAGAATTTTTGTGTTAAGTCAAATTTTAGTAACTTATCCACATTTGTTTGTTACCATTAATGAAAAAGGGGCAGAATTTTGGCAAGTTGAAACTACAAAGATTATATGACTAATTTTGTGTTTTCATTATGGCAAGAAATTCATATAGGAGTTTTGACAGTCAGTTCATAAACCTTGAAGACTAAAAATTGACTAAGTATAGAAGACAGTGTAGTTAGAGATATATCTGTTGATCAGAGCACCAATGCAGATGTGTATGATTGATTCATGGTCTAGGTCTTTGGATATAATCTTATGGATACATTATTATGCTAAGTATACACATGCAATTTCAGATATATTAGTATGGTGAAGTTACAGCAAGTCCAAGTACCCTAGCAGCTTGGCAGAACAGAGCATGGAGCCGACTCTAGTTTTTTATTAGCGCATATTAATTTGTTTTCCATTGGCTATGCACCTATTCTAATACATTTTTAATTATTTTATTATCACTCATGTAAATACACTCAAGCCAATTCATTTGGAAGCATTGTGTATGTTGTTTTTGGGCCGACTAAGTCCTAGTTTTCAGTCGCGTCTATTGAGTATGTATATATACTTAATATGTATTTTGTATTAGAGAGTTGAATGGTTGAAAGAGAACAATAGGAATTAAGATAGAAAATAAATAATAAAAATCAGTATGAGATAAAGCTCTACCAATGATTATAGTTTCAACGCACAAAAGGAATTGATCAGACAAGTATTGTCATAACAACTGTTCAACTTTTAGATATTGTGAGTATCTATTATCAGGAGGTTGTAGCCTTATTCTTATTGCAAAGTGAGCTCTGGCAGTGTTCCATCCACCTTTAACAAGGTTTTAAAAAGACTCCTAATAGGGTCATTTTACTCAGCATTATAATGACTACTCTTAACAGGGCAAAGGAATTCTAACAAGTTCATAAAACTAGTACAATATTTGTGGGTACTAATTCCCACCAGGGTTTTCCTCTGATCAAGGTTTCCCTATAAATGTATCTTGTGTTATGTGTTAATGTATTATATATGTTATCTATTTTAGTTACAAGTTGCTGAAATATACTAAATTGCCAAACACTGATTCACCCCCCCTCTCAGTGTTTCTAACACTAACTCCAAAATAAGCATCTCAGGCAGGAGTACACCAAAAATCAGTAATCATCAGTAAGGCATAACTAAGCATCAAAAAACCCATCAGTAAGAACATCAAAAAAACCCATTGGTAAAGCATGACCAAGAAAGAAAAGACAAAAATGCCTGAGAAACAGAAGACAATCATGCCCAAGAAACAGAACCCGAGTGACAAAGAACAAACTAAAGAACTAAAGAAAACATCTTTTTGGTTGTGCATGATTTCCAATGACACAAGATGATCATGCATCAGACACGTGGGGTAAATATAAATGATTCCTCAAATCATGTATTAGGTCCAACCTGAAATGAATCCAACTTAGATTGAGAAATATAAGATGAGTCCTTAATTGGCCTGTTCTTCCATTTTACCAGATATTCCATGTATTCCTTTCCTCTTGTGCTTCTACCAACTTTCTATTTCAAAATCCTTTCAAATTCCTCTATCTGCTTCTTAGGATAATCACATGGTATTGTCACTTCTTCATCAGGTTCATGATATTCATACAAGTCTGAAATATTGAATGTAGGTGATATATCCATGTCATTAGGTAATTCAACTTCATAATCATTTCCACTGTCAAATCTTCTCAGTATTTTTAAAGGACCAAATTTCTTCATCTTTAGTTTACCATATGTTCCAATTAGAAATATTCATGTCTTCAAATGAACCATTACAACATCACCAAATTCAAATGTTTTATATCTTCTTGATCTTTCCACATCATCTTTGAATTTCTGATTGCTTTTCTCTAGGTTTTGTTTTACATCTTCATGTAATGTCTTCATAAATTCTGCAAATTCTTCTACTTCAGCACTTCTTTTCTCTTCACTAAAAATATCTCTCAAATCTAATATACCTCTTGGTTGTGTGCCATGAACAATCTCAAAAGGTGTCTTTCCAATATTTCTATTCACTCAATTGTTGTATGCAAACTCTTCTTGTGCCAATATCAAATCCCAATTTCTTGGTGTGTCTCCAACTAGGCATCTTAACAAGTTACCCAAACTTTGGTTTACAACCTTTGTTTGTCCATCTATCTGTGGATGAAATGTACAACTAAACTTCAACTCAATATCTAACTTCTTCCAAAGTGTTCTCCAAAAATAGCTAAAAAACTTACTGTCTTAGTCAGAAATGATACTCTTCGATAATCCATGTAGTCTGACAATCTCTTTAAAGAAAAGATCTATTATATGTACTGCATCTAATGTTTTTGTACATGGTATGTAGTGTGTTATCTTCAAAAATCTATCCACAACAACAAATAGGGAATCATTACCTCTTGTTGTCCTAGGTAAGCCAAGAACAAAATCCATGTTGATATCACTCCAAGGTTTCTCAAGAATAGTAATAGGTGTATACAACCCAGTATTCTGACTCACTCCTTTTGTAACTTGACAAAATCCATATCTTTTCACAAATTTATGAACATCCTTATACAACTGAAGCCAAAAATACCTCTCCTTCAGCAAACTCAATGTTTTATCAATACCAAAGTGTCCAACCAATCCACTACTATGTTTCTCTTTTATCAAATTAGTTTTCATTGAACCTGTCGGTATACACAACTCAATACCTTTGAAAAACATATCTTCCTGAATGAAATAATATTAATACTTACTTGATTGATTTGAATTAGGTGCCCTACACATTCTCCACTTCTCTGAAAAATCAGGATCACTTTCATACAAATTCTTCATGTCATCAAAACCAAGAACTTCAATTCTCATTTCAATCAACGAAGATATTCTTCTACTCAATGCATCAAAAACTCTATTGGAAACTCCACTCTTATGATTAATCACAAATGTAAAGCTCTGCAAGTACTCTACCCATTTCATATGTCTCTGATTCAACTTATTTTGACTACCCAAATATTGTAAAGCTTTATGATCAATATACAACACAAATTAATTTGGCATCAAATAATGTCTCCATTTCTTCATAGCTTGCATAATATCATAGAAATATTGATCATAGATAGAATATTTCATTTTTGCATCATTTAAATTTTCAGTAAAGAAATCAGCAAGTTTACCTTCTTGAGTCAAAATAGCTCCAATTGCACTTCCACTTGCATCACATTCAACTTGAAATACCTTATTGAAATTAGGTAAGGCTAACACAGGTAATTTAGCAACCTTTAACTTCAAAACTCTTATCATCTCTATGTGTCCATTTGAATTCTGTTTTTTCTCCTCTCATTGTCTTAGTCATAGCATTATAGATAGAACTAAAATTTTTGATAAACTTCCCATAAAAAATTGCCAATCCATGAAATGATCTTACCTCAGTGACATTTTTAGGTGTAGTCCAACTCAGTATAGATTCAACCTTCTCTGGATCCATCTTCAAACCATCAGCTGAAATCACAAAACCCAAATACACAATTTCTTCTTTCATGAAGGAACACTTCTTCAGATTAATCAACAACTTTTCCTCTTTCAATCTCTTCAACACTTGCCTTATATGCATCAAATGCTCTTCTCTAGTCTTACTGAATATCAGAATATCATCCAAGTATACAATCACACATTTGTTCAAGAATTTCTTCAAAAATTTATTCATTAACCTCATAAATGTACTTGGTGCATTAGTTAAACCAAAGGGCATAACCAACCACTCATACAAACCTTCCTTTGTCTTGAAAGTAGTCTTCCATTCATCACCTTCTCTGATTCTGATCTGATGATATCCACTTTTCAAATTAATTTTGGTAAAATATCTTTCTCCACTCAAACAATCCATTATGTCATCCATTCTCGGTATAGGAAACCTATACTTCACTATGATTTTATTAATTTCTCTGGAATCAATGCACATTATCCATTCTCCATTCTTCTTAGGTGCTAATACAATAGGTACTACACATGGACTCAAACTTTATCAGATCAAGCCTTTGTTCAACAATTCATGAACTTGTCGATTAAGCTCTTCATTTTTGATAGGTGTTAACTGATGTGGTGCTTTGTTCGGTAAAATAACTCCAGGAATTAGATCTATACAATGACTGATATCTCTCATTGATGGAAAACCATTAGGTACATTATCTGAAATTATTTCCTTGTACTCAGTGAGAAACTTCACAACTTCTACAGGAATTTTATCTTTTGTATTCTTACTCGGATTGTTAAGAATCAAAGCATAAAAGATATCATTTCTTTTCAAATCCTTAACAAACTATCTACCTTCCATCAGAAAAACTTTCATAGATGTACATATCTCACCAACAGATTCTTCAACCAAAGGTAACAAAACTTGCTTCTTACCATCAACCCAAATAGAATATCTATTCAACCTTCCATCATGTATGGCATGTCTATAATATTGCCAAGGTCTACCCAACAAAATATGACAACAATCCATAGGCACAATATCACACAACACCTTATCATAATACTTTCCAATTTTTAGATTCACAAAACATTGTTAACTCACCATTAATGTATGATCATCCTTTATCCATGAGATCTGATAGGGTTTCATATGTTTCATCCTCTCTGACTACAAATTTGCAACCATTTCCTCATATTCCAGATTCTCTAAGCTTCCACTGTCAATAATCACTTTGCAAACTTTATCTGCAACTCTACATCTAGTCTTGAACAAACTTTTCATGATCAGATCTTTTTTATCCTTCTCACTCCATAGTATCCTTTGGATCATGAAATTTCCTTCCTTTTCAACTTCATTTGGTGACTCCTCTTGCACCAATGCATTTCTTCTACTACTACCTTTCTTTCTTACATGTGTACATTCAAAATATTTATGTCCTTCTTCACCATAGTTGTAAGAAGTTACTTTGAACCCTTTCCTGTTATAACCACCTCTGGAGTAATTACCTCTTCATCAATATGAATTTCCACCTTTCCATTCAGTCTTTCCTTTGTCTTGAGATGTGTCTGAAACTAACTTGTCTGGTTCAGATCTACTATTCTCACCATGAGATCTACCTCTTCCTCTAGGGATTCTACCTCCTCTACCTCTTTGTATTTGTTCATATCTTTTGTTCAACTTTTCTTCAGCTTTTAGGGCAAATTAATATGCCTCCTCAATGTTTTCAATCTTGACCAAACTAATATCATCTTGTATGGAACTTCTCAAGCCATTCAGTTATCTTGCTACTCTTTCTACTTCATCTTCACCATGTCCAGATCTGATGTCCAATCTATAGAATTCTTCAGTATAGTCTTTCACAGATTTGTCTTTCTAATTCAAACTTTGCATTCATCATATTAGGTTAATCTCATAATCACAAGGTAGAAACTTGCCTTTCAATTTTTTTACCATCTTATCCCATACCTTTATTTTGTCTTTACCTTTCTTCTTTTGATCTAATTGTAGGTGTTCCCACCATAGGGATGCATGTCCTTTCAATTTTGTACTTGAAATCTTCACCTTCTTATCCTCTGCCACATTTTCATATTCAAAAAAATTTTCCATCTTTGTTATCCAGTCAATTAATTCATCAAAATCCAACTTTCCACTATACTCAGGAGGATTGAACTGAGGCGTGGATTTCAAACTTGTCAAAGATCCAAGGAATCACTCTTCTTCCTGATTCATCACAGGTGCAGGTGCAGCTTCACCTTGAACCTCTTCAATTTCATCATCACTAACATCCTCAATATGTCTTCCTCTGCGTTGGGTTGTCTCAAAAGCTTCCAATCTAGCAGCCATCTATCTAAGCATATCAGCTAGACCTAGATCTGCATTTCCTCTCCCACAAACCATCTTGAATCTCTCTGCAATTGTAGGTTAGATCACAATCTGCTATCCCCAAACAATACCAACTAGGGCTAGGGTTTCAAGAAGGAACTTAGATCTCACCATGCTATGATACGACCTGACACAAGGAGGGCAAGGAGAAGGGGCCAAGGGCTCACCCAACTACCAAACCACCTTGTAGAACCAATGAGGAAGCTAAACAACACACAATGAGAGAAGAAACAATAAAGATCCTTTATATTTATTTGATCAAAATCATTACATGCCGGGCAGTAAGACCTTCCTAGTTTTGGCCATATATTCAATGAATTATAATAAGATCTTCATACAACAGAGATCATAGACCTTTGATCTCAATATCTAAACATTTTCTTTCTTTCTCTAAGATTGATACCTAAACTAAGAACATATAAAATAATATATACAAGAGACCAACAAGAGATTTCAGTGCTCAAATCTATAAGTGAGACCTAGATTTAGGTCCAAATAGATCCCAATGAGAGACCCTAAATCAATTAAGCCATCAAAATTAACTGAAGAAGTCAACCACCAGATCTAACTCCAAAATAAGCATCTCGGGTAGAACACCGAAAATAAGCAACCGTCGGTAAGGCATAACCGAACATCAGAAAACCTATCGGTAAGGACATCACCAAAACCCATCGGTAAAGAATGACCAATAAACAAAAGACAAACATACCCGAGCAACAGAAGACAAGCATACCCAAGCAGTAGAACCCGAGCGACAAAGAACAAACTAAAGAACTAAAGAAAACATCTTTTTGGTTGTACAAGATTACCAATGACCCAAGATGCTCCTACATTAATACCTATAGGAATAGTTATTCTTAACCTTAACTACCCCCTTGGGCTCATTTTAACCCCTCTAAAAATACTAAGAGTAAACCCATGAAATTCTATGATGGGACTCATGGTATAGGTTTCCAAGGTAAGTAACCCTACATGGGAACACTACAAGGTAAACCTAGGGTGAAACCTTAACCTACCTTAACCCTATGGTCATGCCAACTCACAATTACATGTGTCAATTGGCACCACAAAGCACATCACTTTTACACACATTGGCATGCCTAGTTCTAATGAACTAAAATTGATTATATTTTTGAAGTCATTTTTTGATATTCATCTGAGTTGCAGAAGTGATGATAAACATTATCAGTTAATGTATTATCATTGATGTCAACTTATTTGAGTGTTATTATGGTGGTTTTTTTTTTTACATATTGAAGATTTGGAACAAACAATATTTATATGGTCGGTAAATGAAGAGTTATGTATACACCAAGTTTCAGTGTAAACTAAGTAAAATACAGTGTATAGTGAGCACTAGTAATAACCGAGCAAGGGATTGCTAACACAACTATTGATAACACAATTTAATTATAATCAAGGCCGACTTGGATGCTGAGTTGGAAATTGATGATTTTGAGTTAAAAGATAAAGTTTTTTATTTGATCAATCGGTTATTAAAATTCAAGGAAGATTGGACAACAAAGATTGAAACATATTTTTAACACAACCCTCGAAGATGGATCAAGTGGGAAAATGAACGATGGAGATTAAGCAGAAAGATTTTAAGGATGAAAATTAAATGATACATGATGTCTACAAAAGAGACAAGACATTCATTATATCATATTCATGACACTTGAAGCATACATGCGAATTTACACATGACTGATCAAACTGGTTAAAGACAGAACCGAGGATATTTCTACAGACATCATCGAGAAAATAGAGGAAAGAGAATAACTGAGAAAAAAAAAGATGAAGAATGAGATGAACTGAGAGGTATTATGTACTTAGAATAGATCTGAATATCTGCAAAAATATAGTTGTATTTGAATCAGATCATTACTGTATCAGTTTAACCATTGTTACAGATAAATTTCTTAACCGAGTAGGACTGTGAGTCCTTATTATAGCATTCAGAGAATGTTGATTGTTGTCTTGTTGACCCCATAGTGGATGCATGGTCAAGAGAGAACTGGTAGTTTTAAATCCTTTAACAAGGTCACATTTAACAATGTGCATTGTAACCTTTAACAGGGTTGGCTCTTCACTGAGCTCACTTTAGAAGAGTGAAAATATATTGGGTTACCAGTCCCAGGTGGTTTTTACCTTAACATGGTTTCCACATTAAAAATATATGTACCAATGTGCATGAATGTTGTGGATTGTTATTTTACTTTACATTTTATTTTCTTGACCTAGATCGGTAATCACAATATTAATTTACGAATACTCGGTAAACACTTGATGAAAGTTTAAGTTTACAAAATACATTTTAATCGAGTTGAATTATATGATTGAACTTGTTTTGATATGCATCTGGAGAAATTTGGGACTGTAGGATAATTATGTGATAGAAATGAGTCTAACTGATTCACCCCCCTCTCAGTTATTCTAAAAATTGGTATTAGCGCTACAATGCTTATTGGTGCAGGAGTGCTTATAAGAAAGTTTTAAAGGAATTGAGCTAAATATCACAAGATGTATAAAATAGACGCACCTAAGATGAATAGGGATAAATTCCAGACATGGAAAAGTAGAATGAGATTATACCTATCAGGAATTGCAAGCAACATTGAAGATTTTCTGGATTTTCAATTCATTTTACCTACTGGACCTTTGACGGTAAATAAATTGAAATAGAAACATGAACATAACCTTATCATGGTGGAGATTGCTTCTTCACTTACAGATTCATAATTTGAAGACATCAAGTCATGTACTACTTCCAAGAAAATGTGGGATCAACTTACAATAGTTATGGAGGAGATGTAAATGTACTAAGAGCCAAAGCTGAGAGTCTTCATGGAAATTTTGATGACATGCAAATGAAGGAATGAGAAAACATCACACAATACAGTAACCAACTTAAATAAGTTGTGAATGCTACTTGAGGATCTGGTAGAACCATTGATGAAGACACAATTGTGAGTAAGATTCTTATAACTCTATTTCCTATCGATTCTATAAGAGTCTCTGCAATTCAAGAAATGAGAGCTACACCTGGAAATAACATTACTGTTGATAGTCTTGTTGGAATATTGATTTCCTTTGAGCTAAATAACTTTGACAATAGTATTGTACCATCTATGGAATCTGCATTTATGTCTACTTTCAAAATTGGTAAATCTAGTAGCAAACACATAATCATAAATAACAGTGACAGTGATAGTGATGACAAAGAACTAGATGAACTTAAAGCTTTAATGGTTAGAATATTGCACATAGGTAAAGGAATATATAAAGGTAAACTACATTTGATAAGCTTTAGCTATAAAGAGATTGGCTATTTTTCTGCAAGATGTCCTAACAAGAAGAATGATGATAGAAATGATAGATCTAATGATAGAAAGGATGACTGAGACTTCAAAAGCAACCGACAATATGACCGAAGAAATAACTGAGATTACAAAGATAAAGGTAAGAGAGCTTGTTACATTGATGAAGATAAAGTTAATAATAGTGGAACTGATAGCAATGAAGATATTGAGATAGTGTTTGTGGCACTTAAAGATGATTCAGATGAAGATGAAAGATATGTAGAGACAACACTTATCTCTAATGTTAGTAAATATGATATTTGGATTATGGATAGTGGTTGTATACATCATATGAATGGTGATAATGGAAAATTTGAATTTCTTGAACATTATGATGGAGGATCAGTGAGAATGGGAAATGATACACCATGTCAAGTAAAAGGAAAAGGTACTATTATGTTGAACAATCAAATCAAATGTGAAAATACTTATTGGGTAAAAGGACTTAACAACAATCTGTTGAGTGGTTCACAGTTGAATAACATAGGTCAATGATTTGCTTTTGAGAACAAAAAAGTAAGAATATATAATGGAAAAGGAAAATTGATTGGTACTGGTGAAAAATATAGAGGTGACCTATTCTATCTTGACACACCTAAAACTACTTGTTTATTGGAAAAGAATGAAGATATATGGCTATGGTATAAAATACTTTTTCATCTAAATTTTGAAAACATGGTTAAGATTAGTAGAAAAAGAAAAGTTGAGGCTTACGGAGCTTAACTAAACTAGACCATGTAATGTGAAAATTTTTTCAAATAGGTAAGATGTCAAAATCTAGTTTCAAGAGGAATAATTTCTCATCTAATGACATTTTGGAGTTAGTTCATAGAGACTTATGTGGACCAATGAGAATAGAGCTATTTTGGGGATAGATATTTTATTCTATTTTTTGTTGACTACTCTAGGATGATGACTATAATGTTTCTAAAAGAAAAATTTGAAGCATTTAAAATGTTTAAGTGGTACACAGAAAAAGTGGAAAAAGAAACTAGTAAAGATCTGAAGTGTTTGAGATCTAATAGAGGAGATGAATTTATTTCAGATGAGTTCATTGACTTTTGTAATGAGAATAGAATCAAAAGACAGGTTTCTGCACTGAGGACACCACATCGGAATGGTATTGCTGAAAGAAGGAATAGATCAATTGTTGATTGTGCCATAACATTGATGATTGAAAAGCAAGTTGCACAAACATACTAGAGGGAAGTAGTTAGCACAGTAGTTTACACACTAAACCGAGTACAATTGAAGAAAGATTGAATCAAAACACCTTATGAACTATGGTATGGTAATACTCCCAATGTGAGCTATTTTAGAATTTTTGGAAGCTGTTGTTTTATTATGAAAGATGATAGACATGGAAAATTTGATTCAAAAAGTGATGAAGGAATATTTCTTGGATATTCTACTAAGAGTAAATGTTACAAATGTTTGAACAAAATAACTAACAAAGTCATTGAGAGTGCAAATGTGAAAGTTGATGAATTTTCTGAGCTAAATGATAAAGACAACATGAAAGAACCAGAGGAATACAATAGATTTGTTTACTAGGAATAACCTGATACAACACTGACACCGATGCCTAGCATTACCCTGCAATAGGCTAATATCACCGAGCAATAGGTAGCACAGACCAAGAACCAGGAAAATGATGAAAATGTTGAAATAGAAGATCATGAACCTAAAGAAAATGAAGATACAGAAGAAGATAATGAAGATTAGAGAATTGAACCTGTACTTGCTAGATATGTGAGAAGACACCATCCATGAGATCAGATCATTGGAGACAAAAGAGAAACCATATTGACAAGAAGTAAGTTAAGATATGACACTTGTTTAATTTTTGAATTTGAGCCTAAGAATGTTAGAGATGCATTAGAAAATGAATAATGGTTTAATGCTATGAATGAAGAAATTGAGCAGATACAGAAAAATAAGACATGGACGTTAGTACCAAGACTGAATGACAAAAATGTCATGGAACCAAATGATTTTTTAGAAACAAATTGAATGAATATGGGAATGTAATTAGGAATAAAACAAGGTTAGTTTGCAAAGGGTATGCAAAAGAAGAAGGAATTGACTATGGAGAAAATTTTGCACCCGTTACTAGACTTGAAGGAGTAAGAATACTACTTGTGTACATTGCATATAAAGGATTCAAGGTATATCAAATGGATGTGAAATCATCATTTCTGAATGGAATACTTGAAGAAGAGGTATACATTGAACAACATGAAGGATTTGTTCATCCTGATCAAACACACATGGTATGTAAGTTACAAAAATCTTTATATGGACTGAAGCAAGCACCGAGAGCATGGTATGAAAGATTGCATTCTTATCTCATAAGTATTGGATTTATTAGAATAAGTGACAACAACAATTTTTATTTAAAAGGAGAAAATGATGATAAGACACTTATTGCTGAGATATTTGTTGATGATATCATATTTGGAGGTAATGATAACTTATGCACATCATTTGCTGATGAAATGAGGAAAGAATTTGAGATGTCAATGTTTGGTCAGATCAATTTTTTCTAGGATTGAAAATATTACAACAAACTATAGTTATCTACATCACTCAATCAAAATGCATCAAGGAAGTACTAAAGACATGCAGAATGGATGAATCAAAACCAGTCGGAACACCTATGGTGACATGATGCAAATTGACAAAAGAGGAAAAGACACCTAAGGTAAACCAAACCTTGTACAGTTCTATGATTGGAAAACTGATGTATGTTTTACACACAAGACCTGGCATAGCACATGTAGTTGGAATAGTTGCAAGATTTTTTGCTAACCCCAGAGAATCACATATGACAGTAGGTAAAAGAATTTTTAGATATTTGAAGAATACTGAGGATTATGGACTATGGTATAACAAAGAAGGAAAATTTGAATTGAAAGTTTATACATATGCTGATTGGGTGGGAAATATAGATGACAAAAAGAGCACTACTGGTGGAGCATTATTTATTGGATAAAGACTAGTTACTTGGATTAGAAAGAAGTAAGGATGCATATCACAGTCAACTATAGAAGTAGAGTATGTTGTTGCTACTGCAAATTTTTCTAACATAGCATAGATAAACAATTATTGAAAGGAATGAATGAAGAGATCACTGAACCAGTGATGATTTATTGTGATAAAACAAGTGCTATAAATATTTCAAAGAACCCTGTGATGCATGCAAAGACAAATCACATTTCTATAAAATATCATTACTTGAGGGAACAAGTACAATACAAACAAGTAATAATGAAATATGTATAATCAAAAGAAAAGCTTGCAGAGATATTCACAAAACCCTTACCGAAGGATACATTTGAGTACTTGAGAGGTAGACTAGGGTTTCATCCCTTGTCTATTGGTAACTAAATAGATTAGGAGGTTACATAAACCTACATGAAAATAGACTATCAATCATGTTGATGCATAAGCTGAACTGGAGAGAAACTAAGATATCAGTACAGAGAAAGGCACTTACTACACCAAAAATCAAAGATATTTCAGTTTGGCTACTGAAGAGCTACATATTTCTTATTGGCATTGTTTTCAAAGGGAGAGAGTTTCATGAAATATAAAAGGGAGATATATCTATCCAATAAAGGGAGAAAAGAGAAAGGGAGAGACATATCTAATCTATAGAGAGATTCAAGAGCTGAAAAGTCAAAACTACAAGGAGAGTGTGCATATTGAATATTTTTCTTATACTGACACTGATTATATTCAAGCTAAGGAGAGCTACTGAATTGTTGTAGTTGTAGAAAAAAAAAATGGTATTTTTTGTATGACATTTTATATTGCATATTTCATATTTTGTTGTCATCAATGCCAAAGGGAGAGATTGATGAACTACAACTAATTATATGTTTGAAGTCATTTGTTGATATTCAACCGAGTTGCAGTAGTGATGATACAAATTATTAGTTAATGTATTTTCATTGATGTCATCTTATTTGAGTGTTATTATGGTGGAAAACATTTTTTATATATTGAATATCTAGAATAAACAATTTTTACGTGGTCGGTAAATGAAGAGTTATGTATACACCGAATGATAGTGTAAACCAAGTAAAATACAGTGTATACTGAGCACCAGTATTCATAAAGCAATTTAATTATAACTAAGGCTGAGTTGGATGCTGAGCTGGCAATTGATGATTTCGAGGTAAAATATAAAGTTTTTTATTTGATCAAATGGTTGTTAAAATTCAAGGAAGAACGAACGACAGAGATTAAAATGTTTTTTTAACACAACTGCCGAAGATGGATCAAACAGGAAAATGAACGATGGAGATTAAGCGGCAAGATTTGAAGGATGAAAATTAAATGATACATGATGTCTATAAAAGAGACAAGAGATTCATTATATCATATTCATGACACCTAAAGCATACATGCAAATTTATGCATGATTGATAAAACTGGTTAAGGAAAGAACCAAGTATATTTCTACAAACATCATCGAGCAAACAAAGGAAAGAGCATAACCGAGAAGAACAAGGATGAAGAATTAGATGAAATCAAGTGAACAAAATTGATCACAGGTATTATGTACTTAGAATAGATCTGAGTATCTGCAAAATCAGAGTTGTATTTGAATCAGATCATTATTGTATCAGTTTAACCATTGTTACAGATAAATCTCTTAACCAAGTGGAACAATGAGTCCTTATTATAACATTCAGAGAATGTTGATTATTTTATTGTTAACCCCATAGTGAATTTATGGTCAAGAGAGAACCGGTAGTTTTAAATCCTCTAACAAGGTCACATTTAACAGTGTGAATTGTAACCTTTAACAGGGTTGGCTCTTCACTGAGCTCACTTCAGAAGACTGAAAATATTTTGGGTTACCGGTCTGAGGTGGTTTTTCTCTTAACATGGTTTCCACGTTAAAAATCTATGTGTCAATGTACATGAATGTTATGGATTGTTATTTTACTTTACATTTTATTTTCTTGACCTAGATCAGTAATCACAGTATTAATTTACTGATGCTCGGTAAACACTATTGATGAAAGTTTAAGTTTATAGAATACATCTTCACCGAGTTGAATTAGATGATTGAATTTGTTTGATATACATATGGAGAAATTTGGGACTGTAGGATAATTTTTTGAGGGAACTGAGTCTAACTGAATCACCCCCTCTCAGTTATTTTATCAATTGGTATCAGAGCTACAATGCTTATTAGTGCAGGAGTGCCTATAAGAAAGTTTTAAAGGACTTGAGCTAAAGATCACAAGATGTATAAAAGAGATGCACCTAAGATGAATTGGGAGAACTTATAGACATGGAAAAGAAGAATGAGATTATACCTATTAGGAATTGCAAGCAACATTGAAGATTCTGATTAATCAAAAAATCCTTTGAATCACTTATCTAACATTCAAAATTAACCATTATAGATCATTTGCATAATTCAAATCCGTAATCCACATTTATATGTCACATGACCTAATTGAAAATTCCAAAACATAGAATGGAAAACTTTTTAAAAAATGTCATTAAGATATAAAATCATAAGCATATAACACTATATCCAAACATCATCAAAATAGTGTCATCACATAGTATCTATACTATCAAATCCCTGTCAAATAAGTCAATGTGTAAAAGATAATGTATCATCTTGATAAACATAATATAAAAGTGTTAGCTTTGAAAAGAAGGTCAGGGTAGGACCAAACATCCTCCCCCTCTACGCATGAACTTACTCCTAGAGTTCATCAAAAAGGTGGGGGTACTCATGTCTCATACATGTTTCATCCTCCCATGAGGCTATGACCTCATCATAACACTCCCATTGGACCCTAACTTAGTCCATCTCTCAGCCTCAAAGAGACAATGTCCATCGAGCCAGTATGCAGATGGGCTCTAGGGCCAACTGTCCATCTGACTCCACCTATATAGCATCCCAATCAATAATGTGACACTCATCATAAATATATTTTTGAAAAACAAATACATGGAATACATCATGGATGTGTGATAGGCTAGGTGGAAAATCTAGATGATAGGCAACTAGTCCTATCCTCTCCAAAATCTCAAAAGGTCCTACAAATTGAGGTGTGAGCTTAGATCCTTTTCCAAAATGGATCAGACTCTTATGTGGACACACTCTTAGAAAAACCATGTCTCCAACCATGTAGACTCTATCAACCCTCTTTGTGTCTGCATATTTCTTCTATCTATCTTGAACCTCTTTGAGATGTTTCCTAATCAACACAACCTGCTACTCCATATTCTTGAATAACTCTAGCCCAACTGATACCCTGTCCTCAATTTTGTCCCAAATCAGTGGTGTCTGACATGGCCTTCCATACAAGGCCTAATAAGGAGACATACCCAGGGATGTGTGATTCCCATTATTGTAGGCGAACTCTGCAAAGTGTAGGTACTCCTCCCATCTAGAGTGGTGATCCATAATATACATCTGCAATGTTTCCTCTAAAACTTGATTAACTCTCTCAGTCTACCCATCTGTCTTAGGGTGATAGGTTGTATTAAAATGAATCTTGGTGCCTAATGTTGTCTGTAACTCTCTCCAAAATGAAGAGGTAAAGAGAGAATCACAATCAGATACAATCTTATGAGGAATGTCATGGAGCTTGATAATGTCTCACAAGAATACCTGTGCTACTACAGGTGCTGTGAAAGGGGTATGTATGGGTGAGAAGTGGGAAACTTTGGTCAACCTGTCCATTGTCACCATGATGGCATCATGGCAGAAAGAAGACATCAGTAGACCAAAAATAAAGTCCATGGAAAGAGTGTCCCACTTCCACATAGGTACCTCATGTGGCTGAAGAAGTCCACTTGGATGGTTGTGCTCTTCCTTAACTCTCTGACATTCTAAACATCTGGCCACAATCCTAGTAATGTGCAACCTCATGCCTTGCTAGCGATAGAGCTACCTCGCATCTGCATGCAACTTCTTGACTCTAGGGTGTACTACATATGGTGATCTATGAGCCTCAAGTATAATAAAATCACACAACCCACCAGATATGGGGACATAAATTTGGCCCCTATGACAAACAATTCTATTATATTCTAAGGAATATCCATAAGATTTCCCCTTAAGGGGCCTTTTTTCTCAATCCAACTAAACATACTCTTAATAGAACTCATCACCAAGAAAGTGCTAAAGTATGAAATCCCTCAAATCAGTACCAGTAGTCATGGAGGAGAGTTCATGTCATCTCTGACTCAAGGCACATAAAAATCATACTCACAAAGGAACTCCATCCACCTCCTTTTTCAGGAATAAAGATTCGGCTGGGTGAAAATGTACTGGAGGCTCCAGTGATCTGAATGGAGATCAAAATGGTGACCCAAAAGAAAGTGTCACCACCTCACCAATTCATGAACCACTGTTGCTAACTCAAGGTCATGGGTAGTATAATTAAGCTCATGAGTCTTGAGTTTCCTAGACTCATAGGAAATGGCTCATCCATCCTGCATAAGGACTAATCCAATTCCATCTAAGGATGCATATGTGCATACCACAAAGTCCATTGAAGGATCAGGCATAGCTAGGATAGGTGCACTAGTAAGGGCTCTCTTGAGCTCCTAAAAAGATCTCTCACACTTCTCCATCCATTTAAATCTATTTCCCTTTCTTTGAAGGGATGTGATATGGTGTGCCACTCTAGAGAATCCCTCAACAAACCATCTATAGTAGAGTGCTAACCCCATGAAGCTCCTGATCTCAATCACAGTGGTAGGTGTTGTCCAATCCATGATAGCTCTAACCTTTGATGGGTTGACTGTGATCCCATCATCTGATCTAATATGGCGAAGGTAGTGGACCTTTATCCTAAAGATAGAACACTTTGACAGAATTCCATATAACCGATTATCTCTCAAGCACTGCAAAACATGTCTCAGGTGCTCCTCGTGCTCCTCTTCATTATGAGAATATATCAATATTTCATCCAGGAACATGATTAGAAATTTTTCCAAGAAGGTACAAAATACTCTATTCATAAGACTCATAAATATTGTTGGAGAATTCATGAGGCAAAATAGAACTATGGTAAAATCATAGTGGCCATACCTCCTACAGAAAGCTATCTTGTGGATGTCACTCTCCACAATCTGCAACTAATGGTACCCTAGTTTCAGATCTATCTTATAGAATACTCAGGCACCCTATACATGATCAAATAAATCATCGATCCTAGGGAGTGGATACCCATTATTAATGGTTACTTTATTAGTCTGGCAGTAATCCATGCACAAACTAAGTGATCCATCCTTCTTCTTGACCAAGATGATAGGTTCTCCCCAAGGTGAAACACTGGGGAAAATATGCCCTTTCTCTAAGAGCTCCTCCAACTGAATCTTGATTTCATTGAGCTCGTGATTAGTAATCATGTAAGGGGCTCTAGATACTAGCTTAGCTCCTAGCACAAGGTCTATATGAAAATAAACTACCCTAGGTGGGGGCATACTAGGTAGCTCTGAGGTAACTACATCTACATGTTCCTATATTATAGGAAAGTCATCAAGGGAGGTTCCCTTATCCTCCTCCTCCTCTCTGTCACTAATGGTGATAGAAAATAACTGACATCCCTTATGCATGCAGCACTTGAGCTGCATGGAGGAGATCACACAAAGAGATATGGGTCTCTGGACTCCTAAAATGACCATGGGTAAACCTAAATCATCTACACACTTGACCCTCTTTTGTCTACAATCCATCTTGGTGTTGTGGGTGCAAAGCCAATCCATGCCAAGAACTATATAATAATAACCAAGAGGTTTGATACATAGATCAATAATAGAGGTCATATCTCCTATCTGCATCTAACAATTTCTAACTACTAAGTCAACTGATACCCTAGCACTTGAAGCTAACTCAACTTCCCAATTCACCTCTTGTCTAGCTTCCACTAGCCCGTAATGCTCCACTACAAATGGGGAAATGCAAGAATTAGTAGCTCTTGAATCAAATAGGATAGTGATGATACTACCTTGAATCATACCTGCAACCTCAATCACTATGGCCTGATGCTTTTCATGGTGATTATCAACCACTAAAAAGACTCTATGGGACTTATCCAAGTCCCCAATTGTGGCCTCACATTCTACTGAACACTGACCACCTCCTTGAGGGAAGTCGATAGAAAAATTCCCTATGGCACCACAAGTGAAATAGTACCCTCAAGACTGAATCTATATACCCTATGATCTAGTGTACTATGATTTTCTTGTCTTACTAGAACTGTTGAACCCACCACAAGAGGTCTTCTAATTCCTCGCTAGAGGTATGTATGGTGCCTGTGACCTATGATCTCATCTAGGCCCTTGTACCTGCCACTATTTGGGGTTAAAGCCCTGATGTCGCTATGGTGGCCTAGATCTCTAACTCTATTGTGGCTAAGGCTCTAGGGATCTAAAGGTCCCCAATGAATTCCTTTGATTCCCCTTCCAAGGGGGTCTCTGATATCCTAAACTCTGGAGTGTGGAACTTTGGTACTGTGACTGATCTCGTGTATCTTGTCCTTTTCCCTGTACCTCCTCTATAATTAAAGGATTCTCTATGGCTTCCCATAGGTTCTCTAGTTCTACCATGTGCACCAGTCTAGATATAGCTGTATTCAACCCCTTAACAAAGTGGTTGACATGGAGCTTCTCATCCTTCATGTATTCCATGTAAGATAGAAGCTCGAGAAATTTACTCTCGTACTGAGCAGCAAATAGGCATCTTGGTGTAGGAGCACCTAGGCAATCCTCAAAGCCCTCAAGATTTGGCTTGTATCTGAACTTAGCCAAGTCATAGTGTGTGTTTAAATTGGACCTTATAAGGTCATGCAATATGTGTTACTAGGTGGATAGATAGTTAGTATCCAATCCAACCTAGTTTAGATAGGTTTCTTTATTGCAATTTTGGTCTAAATGGGAAATATGGCCTAAATGTGTCCTAGACCCTAGCATAGAAGGAAATATTATTTTATAGGAATTTATGAGGTTGGTTCATCTATCTATAGGGGTTAGATTACCTAAAAGGTAGGGAGGAGGCATAAATGCAAAGATTCCAAAAGTTGCTCAAAAGTTGTCATGACAACATTTGCAACTTTTGCAAATGTTGCATGCAACTCGACAACTTTGGATTCCCCTCATTGTAGGAGTGGGAAAGTAATGAAAAAATCCTATAAACAAGGAGGAAGAATCTTAAGGGTGTATTGGACTCATTTCATGAGGCATGATTTTTTGTAAGCAAGTTTTGAATAGTGAAAAGTGACTGCAATTCTGGGTTAGTATAATTTTTGAGTATTTGGTGTTACAGTGCATGTTAATGGATTGAATCCTAAGATCAAACTATGGATTCATGTAGAGGGGTGTGTTATAATAAATTTTCATTTAGGGTGTTATTCTTTTTGAGTTAGTTTGTTATGTATAGAAAAATAATCTTAAACTAGGTAGTTTGCTGGTGTGATTCAGGATAAATTTGCTTTCATGGCTTCCCCATGAAATTAAACCATGGAAAACATAAAGGGTTGAATTAAATTCTTAGGGGAGCCACTTTAAATAGTGTATATAGAGGTAGGATGTTAGGAGATTTGTTTTACTATTTATAAGGTCATGCCCTAGGCGAGTTAGGACATCCTAGTTAGGAGCATGGCAGGGATAAGTCCATTTGCAAAGACAAGGGAGTGTAATGGAGGACTGAACCAAGTGTGGTATTAGTGTTATTAGGGTCTCATAGGTCCCTAGTGTTGAGATCAGATCTTAACCAATCCATCTAGATGGAGCTTTGAGTAGAAATTAGAGAGTTGCTAGTAGAGAGCCAAAATAGGCCTAAAAGCCCTACTTTTTAGGACAGTGACGTAAAGACAGTTTGGGAACCTTAGACCTTAGAAATATTTTAGGTCTCCCAAAAGGGTATCTAGATCCTTGATTATTTTTTAGGGTTGTGAGTAATTTTTGAGAGTTAATCCAGAAAAACCCTCTGGATAGGGCTAATAGGATCATTAGGCCTAATAGGACATTTTAAAGACAACTTGTGAACTCGACCAAATTGGGTTTGAAGGATTATGGGAATGGAGTGGAATGGATGTAGAATAAAAATTACAAACCTATACATGGCCCTCGTTTCAAGAGAGAACTTGGTATGAAGGATTTGGCATAGAAATTCTTCAAGCCATAGAGAGCATTGTGACAAAACTATGAGATAGTTGTCCCTTAGATTGAAACACAAAATTGAAGACTCCTAGAAAAGAGATAGGAGTGGTCTTAGGTTCAGTACCTAGAGACTAGAGAGGTCCTAAAGAGCTATTGGGATCCTAGTTGGAATAGAAAGAGCAAAGTCTAGTCTAGAAGCATTTGTGTAAGCACACTATACAAGGTTACTTCTATCAGATTGGTATCAGAGCCTCTTTGATTAGGCTTGTGGTTAATGTTACAACCAAAGCAATGCATTAGAGAGTCAAAAATGGTGACTAATTCTTAATTATCAAAGAATGTGGATGAATAAGAGGAGGAGAACAGATTACTCTGAGATAGGCTTGCTCAATTGGAGAAAAAGTGGATTAAGTTTATGTAAAGGAAGATGAAGTGAAGGCTAGAATGGAAGGGAAAGGAAAAGAGGTTGCCCTTGAAGATGAATTCCCTGAAGCTAATCTTGTACTTCAAGAGGAACCATTTTTGAAATCCCTAAAGGTTATGAGTGGTAAAACATTGGAAGGAGTTCCCATTTTCAGTGGAAAAATGGAACTAGAAGTAGTCCTTGATTGGATAGAAGGACTAGAGAACCATTTTGAGTGTGATGGAATCATAGAGGCTCAAAAGGAGAAGATTTCTAAAGAAATATTGAGAGGATCTTCTCTCACTTGGTGGAATTTCATCCAAGATGAAAAAGAGAAGGAAAGGAAAAGACCCATTGCTTCATGGAAATCTATGGAAGCAAGAATAAGAGATGCTTACATCCCTGAGTATTATAAAATCCAACTCCACAAGAGAAGGAAATGTGTAAGACAGAAGGACCTAGATGTCAACTCATACATTGAATTGTTTCAAAGACTCTGTATAAGGTGAAGGATAGCAGAAGATGAGAAAGTGAAAGTGGCAAGGTATCTTAATGGCCTCAAATGGACCATTCAAGATGAGATGAGTCTTTTAACTCTAGATACAGTTCAAAAATGCCACCAAATTGCTATCAAGGTGGAGGATAAGTTGAAGAAGAAACAAGAATCCAATACTTCAAGAGGAAGAGGTAGAGGAAGAGACACCAGAGGACAAAGAAGTGGTTATGGAGGAAGAATCTCTGAGTCTAAAGGAAAATCAAAGACTAAGCTCACTGAACAACATGAAGGAAAATTCAATAGGGGAAGTTCAAGTAGAGGAAGGAACTCTAACAATAGAGGAAGAGGCAGTAGTCAAGGGAGAGGCAACTATTTTTCCAACATGAAGTGTTATCACAATAATCAGTTAGGACATCCAGCCTATAGGTGTCTAGAGAAGGAAAGTACCTCTCAAGGAGGTGACAAAAGAGTGAACTATGTCCATGAAGAGACAAGTGGGAACAAGAATCCTGAAGTGCCATTGGAATCAGAGGAAGGAGAAAACCTTATGATGAGGAGAATTCTCATAAAAGAACCAGTGAAGGAAGAAAGTAGTCAGAGGAGAGCATTGTTTAGAGTAAAGTACAAGATGATGGGTAGGGTGTGTAGAGTCATCATAGACCCAGGATCAACTGAAAACATAGTGTTAGAAGAGGTAGTCAATAAGATAAAATGAACAAGGATACCTCACACCAACCCTTATAAGGTCACTTGGCTTAAAAAAGGACAACATGTCATAGTTAATGAACAAGCTTGGGTGGAATTCTCCATTGGGAGATATAAAGATAAAGTTTTATGTGATGTCTTACCTATGGATGCATGTCACTTTATCCTAGGTAGACCATGGAAATTTGACTAGATGGATATGCATAACAGAGTGAAAAACTCCTACACTTTCAAGAAAGACAATGTGACATACAAAATCCAATCACTATTGGAGGATGCAGAAGTGAAGTCTACTGGTCCCAATGTTCTCATGGTGGGTGAATAGGAATTATTGGAGACTCTAGATGAAGGAGAAGGAGTTGGATTTTCACTGGTGTTGAAGCCAAAGGAAGTTGCAGACAAAAAAGAGAAGAAGACGGAGCTACCAAAAGAAGTTCAAGAGATGCTAGTAAAGTATCAAGGGATAGTGAGTGATGGAAATCCAGCCACCTTACCATCTAAGAGGTTAGTAAGCCACCAAATGGATCTAATCCCTAGAGATACCCTACCCAATAAGGAAGCCTATAAAATAAATCCCCAACAGAATGAAGAGATTTCTAGACAAGTCCAAGAACTTTTAGAACAAGGTCTCATAAGAAAGAGAATTAGCCCTTCTTTCGTACCCACAGTCCTAGCACCTAGGAAAGGGGGAACTTGGAGATTATTTATAGACACTAGAGAAATAAATAGGATTATCATTAGGTATAGGTTTTGTATCCCTAGGATAGAAGACCTAATGGACTATCTAGGAGGGGCTAGATACTTTACAAAGATAGACTTAAAAAGTGGTTACCACTAGATAAGGGTGAATGAAGGGGGTGAGTGGAAGACAACCTTTAAAACCACAGAAGGACTGTATGAATGGTTTGTCATGCCATTTGGGTTGTCAAATGCCCCACCAACATTCATGAGGTTGATGAATGAAGTACTTAAAGAGTACAATGGGAAGTTTATAGTGGTCTACTTAGATGATATATGCATCTATAGTAAGACAAGAGAGGAGCACCTCAAGCACATGGAATTGGTTTTTAAGAAGTTTTAGGAAGAGAAGTTGATGATCAACCTAGAAAAGTGTGAGTTCATTAAGATAGAGTTGGTGTGCCTTGGTTTTGTAATATCATAGGGTAACTTAAAAATGGATCCAAGCAAAGTTGAGGCCATCCTCAACTAGCCTACTCCAAGTACAAGCACTGAGGTAAGGAGCTTTCATGGTCTTGCACAATACTATACAAATTTTATGCAATATGTGCTCCTATGTTAGATAAAATTAAGGGAGGCATGAAGACCAAGTTTGTTGGGAATGAGAAACCTAACAATGGTTTTGAACTACTAAAAAAGAAGATAGCAACCCAACCAATTTTGGTGTTGCCAAGTTTTGAAAAATTGTTCACAGTGGAATGTGATGCCAACAATGTGGCAATTGGAGCAGTCTTAAGCTAGGAGGGAAGGCCAATGGCTTTCCATTCGAAGAAGTTGAGTGAAGCTAAGAAGAAATATTCTTCTTATGACCTAGAGATGTATGCCCTGGTCCATTCATTGATAAAATGGAGGCATTATCTATTGCTAAAGGATTTTATTGTCTATTCTGACAACCAAGCATTGAGTTTCTTGAACTCACAAGACAAATTGAGTCATAAGCATATGAAGTGGGTTGAATACCTACAAGCATATACATTAGACATCAAACACAAGAAAGGGTTGCAGAATAAATTTGCATATGCTTTGAGCAAAAGAGCATTGACCATTCAAGAGATTCAAGTGTAGAGTATGGGAATTGACAACTTCAACGACATGTATGATGAAGATGAGGACTTTGCAAACATCTACAAGGTATGTCAAGAGTATAAAAATCACTTTCATAGTCAATAATCTGAGTCCACTTTGTAGTCTAGTTTATTATTTAAAGGGGGTCAATTGTGTGTCCCTAGGGGGTCTATTAGAATGAATCTCATACAAGAGAAACACAATGGTGCACTTAGTGGTCATTTTGGGGTTAATAAAACTCAAGAGTTAGTCTAAAGGTTCTATTTTTGATGCAAGATAAACTTGGATGTGAAGAGATATGTTGAGGGTTGTGTTATATGTCAGAAGGCCAAAGGAACATCTACAAATGCAGGCCAATATCAACCCTTACCCATTCCAACTAGGCCATGGGAATGTCTAAGCATGGACTTTGTGGTAGGTTTGCCCAAGACTACACAAGAAATGGACAGTGTCTATGTGATTGTAGATAGATTTAGTAAGATGGCTCACTTTGTGCCATGTAAGACAACAAATGATGCCATTCAAATAGCTTATTTATTCTTCAAGGAAGTTGTTAGAATTCATGGTTTACCACTGAGTATAGTGTCTGATAGAGACACCAAGTTTATGAGCCACCTTTAGAAGACTCTTTGGCTGAATTTGGGCACCAACTTATCATTTGGATCTACCTACCATCCTCAGTCAGATGGTCAGATAGAGGTAGTAAATATGAGCCTTGGAAATCTCCTTAGATGTTTGAAAAAGGAGTATGGTCAGACATGGGACCAACTCATTGAACAAGAAGAATATGCTTATAATGATACTATGAATAGGACCACAGGGAAAAGTCCTTTTGAAATTGTATATAGAATTCATCCTACAGGTATTCATGAACTCAGAGAAATCAAGGATGGAACTAAAGGAAGTGGATATGCTAAGGATTTTTCATATGCTATGTAAGAGGTTCATGAGATAGTCAGGAAGACTCTCACTAAGAATACAGAGAAGATAAAGAATAAAGTGGATGAGAGAAGGGATGTCCAATTCAAGATTGGAGATCTAGTAATGGTTCATCTTAAAAAGGCAAGACTTCAGAAAGGAACACCTCATAAACTTTAGATGATGAGAATTGGTCCATGTGTCATCCTAGACAAGTATGGAGAAAATTCCTACAAGGTGGAACTTCCAGAAGATTTGGGTTTATCACCAGTATTTAATGTTGTAGACTTGGTACTATACAAAGGCCCAATCCCTGATGTTTATCAGATTCTAAATGAAGTAATATAGGAGGTTGAAGAACTACACTTGCCATCAACACCAATCAAACAAGAAGAGAGCATTCTAGATTCTAAAGTCTATAAGAAGACCAGAAAGAAGGATTAAAAATAAAAATTGATCAAATAGAAAGGACAATCTGATGCAGATGCAGTACGAAACAAGGAAACTAAGTTTAAGAAGCTGGGTGTGGACCTCAACTTAATCAATCCAAGGGTGGATTGAAGTCTTTTGTTTAGGGGAGGATGGTGCAAGAGAACCTAGGAAATCCTCAAAGACCTCATGTTTTGGCTTGTATCTGACCTTATCCAAGTCAGATTGTGTGTTTAAAGTGGACCCTAGAAGGTCATGCACGATGTGTTACTAGGTGGATAGATAGTAAGTATCCAATCCAACCTAGTTTACTTAGGTTTCTTTATTGCAATTTTGGTCTAAATGGGAAATATGGCCTAAATGTGTCCTAGACCCTAGCATAGAAGGAAAGCTGATTTTCTAGGCATTTATGAGTTTGTTTCATTTATCTATAGGGGTTAGAGGCCCTAAAAGATAGGGAGGAGGAATAAATGCAAAGATGCCAAAAGTTGTCATGACAACATTTGCAATTTTTGCAAATGTTGCAAGCAACTTGATAACTTTGGATTCCCCTCATTGTAGGAGTGGGAAAGTAATTAACCAAGCCTAGAAACAAGGAGGAATAATCTTAAGGATGTATTGGACTCATTTCCTGAGGCATGATTTTTTGTAAGCAAGTTTTGAATAGTGAAAAGTGACTGCAATTCTGAGTTAGTGTAATTTTTGAGTATTTAGTGTTACAATTCATGTTAATGGACTGAATCCTAAGATAAAACTATGGATTCATGTAGAGGGGTGTGTTATAATAAATTTTAATTTAGGGTGTTATTCTTTTTGAGTTAGTTTGTTATCTATAGAAAATAATCTTAAACTAGGTAGTCTACTGGTGTGATTCAGGGTAACTTTTCTTTCATGGCTCCCCCATGAAATTAAACTGTGGAAAAAATAAAGGGTTGAATGAAATTCTTAAGGGAGCCATTTTACATAGTGTATATAGAGGTAGGAGGTTAGGAGATTTTTTTTACTATTTATAAGGTCATACCCTAGGCAAGTTATGACTGCCCGGTTAGGAGCATGGCAAGGATAAATCTATTTGCAGAGAAAAGGGAGTGTAATGGAGCACTTAACCAAGTGTGGTCCCAATTTTATTAGGGTCTCATAGGTTCCTAGTGTCGATATTAGAGCTTAAATAATCCATATGGATTGAGTTTTGAGTTGAAATCAGAGAGTTGCTAGTAGAGAGCCAAAATAGGCCTAAAAGCCCTACTTTTTAGGACAGTGATGTACGGATAGTTTGGGAACCTTAGACCTTAGAAATATTTTAGGTCCCCCAAAAGGTTATCTAGATCCTTGATTATTTTTGGGGGTTGTGAGTAAGTTTTGAGAGTTAATCCATAAAAACCCTTTGGATAGGGCTAATAGGATCATTAGGCCTAATAGGACATTTTAAAGACAAATTGTGAACTCGACCAAATTGGGTTTGAAGACTTATGGGAATGGGGTGGAATGGATGAAGAATGAAAATTCCAAGCCTATGCATGGCCCTTGTTGCAAGAGAGAACTTGGTATGAAGGATTTGGCATTGAAATTCTTCAAGCCATAGAGAGCATTGTGACAAAACTATGATATAGTTTTTGTTAGGATGAATTCAGAATAACTAAGAGGGGGGCGAATCAGTTATCCTTAGGTCCAAATGTGCCCATATAAAACTTTAAACCAAACTCAACAACTCAAATCTGCTCAGCAACAATAAACAACAAAAGTGTATAGTTTACTGTACTAATGAAATAAGCTTGCAAAAACTTAACAGTAAAACACAACAATAACATTCACACATTTTGACACCATGATTTAACGTGGAAACCCAATATGGGAAAAACCACCAGTAACATGCTACCAAAATTTCACTCTTCTGAAGTGATGCCCTGTTAGGAGCCAACCCTGTTAAAGGTTACAAAACACATTGTCAAATGTGACCTGGTTAAAGGATTTAATCACCCTATCAGGAGTGGCCTTGTTAGAGGACTTAGAACATTCCAATCTAAATTTCAGCTTGTTCAAAGGATTTAAACAATGATTGTTAGGTCAACCTAGTTAAAGGATTTGAACTGATACAATGGTTAGAACGCAATCAACAGGTGTGATCTGATACATACAACTTACTTTGCAAATCCAGATCCAATTTCAGCTCTAATACTAATTCACTGAGTGGCCTCCATTTTCATCTCAAACTTCAGATCTGCTTCGAAATCCATCAAGAAATCACTTCGCTTCTCTGCTCAACCTTCTTTTCTAGGTCTTTACTAATCAGTCAATTAACCATACAATACTTTTTGCATTCAACTTCTCCTTGCTTGGATTCTATAACAATAACCATAGTAGGTTATAATATACCTCTTCATCTAGGTCAAATAAATCTTTTGCCACTTAATCAAGATCGTAGATCTTAGGTTAGGTCAGATCTAATGGATCTTTCTATCATTACATTTAATTTACTTCTCCAATACATTCATGAATTAAACATTGAATCCATGCACTAATAATGGTTTCCCATGCATTAAATGAGTGTGGACCAATCTTAATTAACAATGCATATCCCAATAAAATCAACTATGTCGGCCATAGATCTAAAATCTCATCAATTAAAAAAATACTACTGCTCGACTTTATCTGTCTCTCTTGGCATTTCATTGGTGCTTGCATCATCTTTACTTTGCTTGGCATCACCTTTTTATTCTCTCGATATTGACTTTTCTTCGCTCGGCATCAACCTTCTAGAGAATTTTCAGTGATAGATAAACAACATATCACTTTGCCAAAGTGCCAAATGATCAAGTACCCTAGTGTATACTCACAACTCAACCATTTCCTTGGTCTTCTTGTTATCCCATTCTTTCAAATATTCATCAATCAATGGATAAGGTATTCAAACATACAACAATAGTCTCACCAGTTAAGGTTCGACATCAATGAAAAAATAACAATTGTCTACATTGTAGCAATCTTTCCAACAATCTCCCTCTTTGGCATTGATGGAAACACTAAACTGTAAAACAATAATTTCCAACCAAAGTTACCATACAATCCAAAAAAAGTGCATGTGTTCCTCATATGAAAAAATCTTCAATAATGTCTTTAGCTTCATTCTGACTCCCTATGTGTCTATAATCACACTGAAAATTTTTTCTGTTACTATTCAGCTCCCTCTTTAAGTAATATCTCCCTTGTATCAGTTGTTTTAGCAATAATCTCCCTCTTTGACAACAATGCCAAAGATGTTGACATCTTCATTATGCAGATTCTTTTGTTCTAATATTTGTATCATGTTGTTCCTATCATCTTTGTGTATGATTGATCTTCTTTTATGTTCTTTTCTTCTACTTCACAGTTTTAGGCAACATCCTAAAAATATGACTTATTGTGCATCAATGTGTCAAGTGTTCTGATTAAAACATTTGATGCAACAGTACCATTTAGCACTAGTTATCTTCTGCTAGGGGAATCACCCCCAATTTACCTCTTAGGTACTCATAAGCATCCTTGGGTAATGCTTTTGTAAATATGTCTGCCAACTATTCCTTAGTGTTCACATATTCTAGTCTCACTTCCTTCTTCTGAATTAGATCCCTCAAGTAATGATACTTGATAGCTATATATTTTGTCTTAGAGTGCATTACAGGATTTTTAGAAATATTAATGGCACTCATGTTATCACAATATATGACAAATAGTTCTGTGATCTCCTCCTTCATACCTTTCAGTAGTATCGTCAACCACACAATGTTTGAAAAATTAACTGCTATTGCCACATACTCGGCTTCAGCTATAGATTGTGAGGTACAATTTTGTTTCTTGCTTGTCTAGGAAACCAATCTTTTCCCCAAAATAAATGCTCCTCCTATGGTGATTTTTCTATCATCAACATTACTAGCCCAGTCAAAATCAGTATAGACTCTGAGTTCAAACTTGTCATTCCTTTTGTAATATAGGCCATAGTCTTCTGTACCTTTCAAATATCTCAGAATTCTTTTCACTACCATTATATGTGTCTCTTTTGGATTAGCAGAAAATCTAGAAACAATTCCAACTGCTAATGCAATATTAGGTCTACTGAGTACAACATATTGCAACTTACCAATCATTGATCTATACAGTGTTTGATTTACCTCTTTGGTATCATCATTCTTTGTCAACTTCTATCCAGTAGCCACGGGTGTACTCACTAGTTTTGAATCTTTCATACCAAAAATTTTCAGTATCTCCTTGATATATTTTGATTGAGTAATATAGATACCATTCTTCATTTGATGTATTTGTAAACCAACAAAGAATTTTATCTCACCAAACATAGACATTTCAAATTTAGTTTGCATCTCTTTTGAAAATGTGTTACATATCATATCTTGTCCACTGAATATGATGTCGTCAACAAAAATTTCAGCCAATAAAATTCCTTTACCTTGCTCTATTTTCAAATAAAAATTGTTGTTGTCATTTGTTCTTGCAAATCCAATCTTCATCAGATAATTGTGCAATATTTCATACCATGCTCTAGGTGCTTTTTTTATTCCATATAATGCCTTGTGCAATCTTCAAACCATGTTCCTCTTACTTAGGTCAACAAATCCATTAGCTTGTTCAATATATACTTCCTCTTCTAATATCCCATTTAGAAATGTTGACTTCACATCCATTTGATAGACTTTAAATCCTTTGTAGGCTGCATACGCAAGTAGATTTCTTACACCCTCCAATCTTGCAACTGGGGTGAATGTCTCTCCATAGTCAATTCCTTCCTCTTGTGCATACCCTTTGCATACCAATCTTGCTTTATTCCTTGTCCTCTCTCCATGTTCATTTAGCTTGTTTCTAAATACCCAATTTGTACCAATTACATTTTTGTTGTCAGGTCTCGGTACTAGTGTCCATGTCTTGTTCTTTTCAATCTGGTCTATCTCTTCATTCATGGCTTGAATTTAGTCTTCATTATCCAAAGCATCTTTTACTATCTTGGGCTCAAAATCACATAGAAAACATATGTCTTCTCTTAATTTACCTCTTGTCATAACTGTAGAATCCTTTTCTCCTATGATTTGATCATGTTTATGGTGCCTTCTTACGTATTTTTCCAAAGTAGGCTCTTTCTCAGCTTCAGTTTGATCATTCAAGTTTAGTTTAGGGTGAAATTATAACTCAACATCTCCATCAGATAGCTCGGCAGTCACCTCCTGTTTCCCAGCAATTTCAATTTGTGTCTCGGCAGGTGCAGACTATTGCTTGACAACTTCATTTCCATTTTCATTAGAATCCTCCTCTTCAAGATAAGTGAATGATATGTAACTTTTAGGCTCAATCATGCTTTCAGCTTCATTTCTTTCTGCATATTCATCAATTCTAACATTTGAACTTTCCACAATTTTGTTAGTGTTATAATTCAAACATTTGTATGCCTTACTCTTAGTAGAATATCCAAGAAATATGCCTTCTTCTCCTTTAGCATCAAGTTTACCATTTCTGTTATCCTTCAGTATA
>MU225145.1:1005556-1047225 GCA_018584345.1 Thuja plicata | reverse complement strand
AGATAGCACTTTAACACTTCCTGAACCAAGACCTAATAGATATGCAGAAATCGGGTTCAGAATCGGCAAAGAAAAGTGATCAACCGGATCGGTCAAGGCTTGGGAATCTTCAAAGGAGTTCACTCCTAGGTCTATAATTCAAATCTATATTCAATTATGTCTGACCTCGAACGGGGTGCAAATGGGAAAAGGACAAAGTATGCTATTTAAATCTGGATTCTGCACTTAGTGAAACTTCAATAAATTGGGAACGGAAAGGCTCTGGAAAAGTCGATAAATGGATTGGTAGGAGTCTATAAATCTTCAGGTAGGTGCACTCCTATGTCTACAATACGAGGGACAAGCCAACTATCCAAAAAGTTCACCTGGGTATAGATTTTGAAAAGCTCAAAGTGGGTCACTTACCAATTCTGAATTTGAATACACAGGAAATCAGATTTAATCACTGTCAGAATGGGTCATGAAAACTTATCATCTGATTTCATAAAGATCTGCAGACTAGAACATATGGAGTGTGTGACCACTGAAACTCAGTGCAAAAGGAATTTTCTTAATTGGGGCAAATGGTCAAAAGTTATAATGTGTCAAACTGGGCTATTCAGATTTCTAGGTAGGACAAAAATGCAGACAGTTCATGAACAACCAACTTTGGGAAGTATGAAATCTTATCAAATGGATTCAGAATGATCTGAGATCTGAAACATAAGCTCTCTGATATGCATGGAACACATTCCCAAAGTGGTGAACAATGAAACTTAACAAGGTGTAAGATACTCAGAAGCAAAGTAGGCTCCGGACAGCAAATTGACACTTGGCAAAATGCAGAATTAGGTGACCCCCTCAAAATAACTACTCCATAAACATGTCAAAACTGAAACTCAGGAGCTGGGACCCACTGCATACATCAAATGAAAGGCATTAAAGCCTCTTCCAAATTTGTAACTCATAAAAATCATCCGGACACCCTTTTCAATCACTGGCACTGAGTCTTCTCAAACAAATTTTTCAAGGGTACCACTTTTGCTTGACTGAAAAATTTCACATGGTCACTCCAAATTTGTTCCAAATTTAGGAGTACCAACAAAATCACCAATACCAGCCAAGTGAAGTTTCATCAAACTTTGCCATGCAGGAAAGTTTTCCTTGTTAAGCTTCGGTCCGTCCCTTTTATACATCTTGATCTTTATCTCTAAGTACCTTCAAACTTATTCAAGAGAACAAGTGCTCTAATACCAAATGTTAGGATGAATTTAGAAACTAAGAGGGGGGAGTGAAATAGTTATCCTCAGGTCCAAATGTGCCCATATAAAACTTTATACCAACTTCAACAACTCAAATCTGCTCGGTAGCAATAAACAACAAAAGTGTGCAGTTTACTGTACTAATGAAATAAGCTTGCAGAAACTTAACAATAAAACACAACAATAACATTCTCACATTTTAACACCATGATTTAACGTAGAAACCCAATATGGGAAAAACCACCAGTAACATGCTACCAAAATTTCACTCTTCTGAAGTGATGCCCTGTTAGGAGCCAACCTTGTTAAAGGCTACAAAACACATTGTCAAATGTGACCTGGTTAAAGGATTTAATCACCCTGTCAGGAGTGGCCTTGTTAGAGGACTTAGAACATTCCAATCTAAATGTCACCTTGTTCAAAGGATTTAAACAATGGCTGTTAGGTCAACCTGGTTAAAGGATTTGAACTGATACAATGGTTAGAAAGCAATCAACAGGTGTGATCAGATACATACAACTTACTTTGCAAATCCAAATCCAATTTCAGCTCTAATGCTAATTCACTGAGTGGCCTCCATTTTCATCTCAAACTTCAAATCTACTTGGAAATCCATCAAGAAATCACTTTGCTTCTCTACTCAGCCTTCTCTGCTAGGTCTTTACCAATCATTCAATTAACCATGCACTACTTTTTTCATTCAACTTCTCCTTTCTTGGATACTATAACAATAACCACAGTAGGTTATAATATACCTCTTCATCTAGGTCAGATAAATCTTTTGCCACTTAATCAAGATCATAGATCTTATGTTAGGTAAGATCCAATGGATCTTTCCATCATTACATTTAATTTACTTCTCCAATACAGTCATTAATTAAACATTGAATCCATGCACTAATAATGGTTTCCCGTGCATTAAATGAGTGTGGACCAGTCTTAATTAACAATGCATATCCCAATAAAATCAACTGTGTCATCCATAGATCTCAAATCTCATCAATTAACAAAATATTGTTACTCGGCTTTCTCTGTCTCCCTTGACATTTCACTGGTGCTTGGCATCATCTTTGCTTTTCTCGGCATCACCTTTTTCTTTTCTCGGCATCGACTTTGCTTTTCTCGGTGATACCTTCCGATGAACTGTCAGTGATAGATAAAAAACGTATCACTTTTCCAAAGTTCCAAATGATCAAGTACCCTGGTGTATACTCATAACTCAACCATTTCCTTGGTCTTCTTGTTGTCCCATTCTTTCAAATCTTCATCAGTCAATGGATAAGGTACTCAAACATAGAACAATAGTCTCACTAGTTAAGGTTTGACATTCATGACAAAATAACAATTGTCTACATTGTAGTAATCTTTCCAATAGTTGTCCCTTAGAGTGAAACAAAAAATTGAAGACTCCTAGAGAAGAGATATGAGTGGTCTTAGGTTCAGTACCTAGAGACTAGAGAGGTCCTAAAGATCTATTGAGGTCCTAAGTGGACTAGAAAGAGAAAAGTCTAGTCTAGAAGCATTTGTGTCAGCACACTCTACAAGGTTACTTCTATCACATCTCTGCTGGAGATCATGGAATTTGTCTATACGATGTTGTCTATAATGAACTGAGATGTATTGATCCCTGAATCTCTCTAAAAATGTATCCCAAGTGAGGGAATCAATAGCCAGGTTACTCTTGAATACTTCTTTTTTCCACCAAGTCGAGGTTTTCCCTCTCAAAAAGTTGATGGAAAAATGAACTCTCACATTTCTCTAATATGAGCACAAACCAAAACATTTCTCTAAGCTTAATAACTATGCCTCAACCTTGATCCCATTCATGGACCCTGAAAAAGGTGGTGTCTTGAGGTGAAGAAAATCCTTAATTTGATCTCCCACATCCTGGGGTGCTCCTCTACCCATCTAAGGTACAAATCCTAGTGGTGGATCTGCCATGTGTATAGATTCACCCACCTACTCTTCCTACTCCTTGATTCATCAAGGAGGAGGACTCCTACTATGCTCATGGGCTACCCCCCCTGGACTCGCTATCTGGTCCCTGAGCGGTAACCTATCCATAAGTATCCCTACAAGGTTTTGGAGGGAATTCAGTACTTGCTGATTTGGATTTGATGGTTAATTGGGAGGAGGTTCCTGCTCCTCACCTGCATCCACCCTAGCACCCTCTACCTCTTTCTCATCATGAGCTGGTGCCACATGAGCACGACTATGACCTCTTCCACATTGGTGAGCCTATTGAGTAACGAGAGGCATCCTACAAGTTCAAGCAAGGTTTAAAGGTTAATAAGGTTAAACATAATGGGTTTAAGGTTCCAAGGTTTGAAACATGGTTCTGATACCAAAATGTCATGCCCAAATTTTCATGTATAAACACAACATATTTTTTTGAAAAGTATAGTTAAAAGGGGTGAAGGGTTAGTTAACCCATGCTTACCAAATACTTTAACGATCTAATAGGTATAGGTAAAGGATTTAGGTTAAGAGAGTTAGTTGGTTCATTGTTGATATTAGGGTTGAGGGGAAATCATGACGTAATTCAACGTCCCTCAACCCATGAGTTGCAAAGATAAGTTTATTTAGATGGGTTTCCAAACCATCATAAGTTTAATCCCTTAATTAAGTTACAAGTGTATGTTTGACAACATTTTTTACTAAACGCAAATTCTATGACCTATATTTTATTAGGTCAGAACCTACCCCATTAATGACATCATTCTCTAGGTGAGAAAATAACAAATTCTTGCTAATTAATGTGTGCGATAAAAATCACATTTCTCTAAACATTCTTTGATTAACCTCCCTAGAGTTGTATTAAAACTAGGATTTCCACTTTCACTACGCCCTAGTTCATAATTAAACTATAATTAAAATTGTATAGTTGTTTTTGTTGTATAATAAAATTATTTTTACATTGGCCAATACAGTTGCCATATATATTGACCATGTAAGAATAACATTACCAAGTTAAGTACATTTAACTAGTCTTGACCAAACATTTCTTAGGTTTTTAAATTAATTTTGATTAAACTATAATAAAAAACCTATAGACCTCTAATAGATTAAAGTTCATTAGATATTCACCATCACCTATAAATGCATTTTAGCATAATTATTTAATGATCCTATCTTACATTACTTAACGATGATACTATAGTAATTTTAATCAGATTAAATTTATTCTTGTAAGGTTCCTAGGATATAATCTTCTAATCAAAAAGATAATAATGTTAATTTTTACATAAGGGACTCATTAAAGTCAATAATTTAATTAATTTAATAAAGGTTAATACAATACTTAAAAATTCACTGGATTCAGACATTATAATGTCTTACATAAATGTTAACATCTTTGAATAACCATTTAAATCTCCTATTTTTTATTAGTATACTTAGTAAAATTATTCTAATAAACTTTATTAAAATTTGTTATTATCTAACTCCCAAAATTAAATATATTAGAGTACTCTTATTGGTAGACTCTTAAATTTTATAAATTCCTTAATGAGTGATATTTAATTTAAACTTTAACTTATAAAGTTAAATTTCTATTTGAAAATCTAGAGTACAAAAAAATAATGGTCAATCACATTTCTTTCCTAAATGAAAATTTGAAATTCAATTTTATAAATTAAAAAAAAAGAACTCCACTAAATGTAAATATAAATAAATTGGAAAGCCAACTCTTATGGGAGAATCCCTAACCCTAATTCAAATTAGGGTCAGAGCTCCAATAAGAGAGTCCAAAAATATGACTTTATCTTTGTTTCTCTTTCTTTCTTCTTCCAAACCCTATCTTCTTTCTTTATGTGTTTGCAGGTTGAATCCATGAGAGTTTACATTCAGGAATCAAGTTAAATCTTAACCATTTAAATGTATATACACATCACTATGTATATACATTTAAATATTTAAGCATTTATACATGTTTCATGGCGGTAGCCCTACAAATGAAGGTTTGTCTTATTTTATTCTTTTAAAGTTGTTGGTCTCTTTTTTTATTTATTATATGACAAACTATATTTTTTTGGGGGTTTTAAATAGTGTTTCATGTTGTTTCAAGGAGGGCGAAGGGGATCAAGGAGGGGAGGTAAGATTGGGGTTATGGGGGGTAGAGAGGGCTCGGCCCCCACCCCACCTGTGGTGGCGGCGACCACCACGGGTGGGAGGGTCGCTACGGCCTCCCCACCCACAATACATACAACATGGGGGATGGGGGAGGAGGTTGGGCTACGCCTAGTCCCTCCCCATTTCGTTTTAAATTAATCTATTTTTTTTATATTATAGTATTTTTATAAAGGAATATATATATATATATATATATATATATATATATATACTTATTTATTTAGAAATTTGGTTACATTTTGGTATATACAGTTATTATAGACTGAAAAGATGGAACATAAGTCTATTTTGTACATTAATAAATATTCAGCTAAAATTAGTAAAGAATAATATGAAAAACATAAATAAAAATAGAATTAAATGACAACTTTATAAGAGAATAATATTTTAAAATCTGGTAAATTTTCAACATGAGAATTTACAAGGGAATTTAAGACATAATAACCCCAAAGCTTGTCCATTTCTTTTCTTTTGATGTCAATAACCAGAAACCTTGCACTTTAATAATACAATATAAGAACTAATAAATTCAATTATAAGAGGTTCTTTAACATGGAATTATGTTCTTATTACGCTTGGATTGCTTCTCCTATCTAAACATAGCTATTTCCTTCCTAAAATGAAGCATAATCACAAGGAAAACTTTAGCCTTATGGCTTTACAATTACAAATTTGCTAGAATGCACTATCTCTTCCTTTCCATGAACTTTTCTCACCAACATCGAATAGTATGAAGCAACCACAAAATCTACAAATAACAAGGGTTGAAATAAACCATGGGAGCTCACCTCCCATCCTAGGTCTCTATGAGACCACCCCCAAGCTAGGGGAAACAAGAGTGTGCTGGGTAACATCCAAGCAAGCCACAACACATTCACACAAGCTCTAAAATAAGAAACACCCTCCCAAGATTTTACACATTTGGGTCACCTTGGACTAATTAAAGGGGTGAAGGTAGAAACAACCAAGTAGGTAAATGCCAAATACAATGAAAACCAATATTTATATACATTCATAAGGCTATCAAATTTCTATCAAATACCAACTTTCTCACAACCAACTTCCCTTATCACCCCCAAAAATAGCAATATAATGGCTCATGGATGCCCATACATCCATGCATTTTCCCTCCTCTCCTTGAGAGGAGAATCTACCACTACAATGGTTTTCCCAACAAAGCCCTTCACCCACAATGGATCTCTTCCCTCCCAAGGGTGGGTTTGGCCATTCACTCCCATAATATTCATAATACAAAAAAAATAAAAATAAAGGAAATAATAAATGTAAAGAAATCCACAACATAAACTACTAAATTCCAAAGCAAGGATTCATACAAAGATGTATTGCAAAAACATTGTTCATACAAAATGAAATGCAAGATCACAATAAATTTTCAAGGCTTGGGAGCACCAAACTTTCTCCAATAAATTTGCAAATGAGGTAGAGTTTACCACTTTTCCCTTCCTTTAGCTTTTCCTTCTCTAGGTAAATCTCCCAATTTCCTCCAAGTCAACTAGTGGTCTCCAAGTATGGAGAGTGGGAAATCAACCACAATTCTCCTCCCAATTTCCCTTAAAAAGGATCCCTCTCAACTCTCACCTAACCAACATTATGAGAGGTGACTTGAGTCACTCTCCCCTTCACACTTTTCCTCTCTCTTTCACACTTGTCTTCTCTCATGCATGAAAATAAGACCCGCTTTCTTGAAGAAAGGATATGATCTTCCCACATTCCAATTTTCACCAACTTTCAAGAATGGTACTTTTGGAGGGTAAAAAATGTGATTTAGACACTCTAATCATCAAAATATAACCCCTAACACATAGTATACCTATATGAATAGTTATTCTTAACCTTAACTACCCTCTTGGGCTCATTTTAACCGCTCTAAAACTCACTAAGAGTTAACCCACGAAATTCTATGATGGGATTCATGGTTTAAGCTTCCAATGTAAGTAACCCTACATGGGAACACTACAAGGTAAACCTAGGGTGAAACCTTAACCTCCCTTAATCCCATGGGCATGCCAACTCATAATTACATGTGCCAATTGGCACCACAAAGCACATCACATTTACACACACTGGCATGCCTAGTTGGAATTTACATAAATTGAACAAATTATATTTACATACATGAATAATCACAATTAGAAACATAAATTACATTATAATGAGGTTATTTTCCTCTTTTAGGGTCAACCTTGGCTTAACAAGAATTTTAACATTAATCCAATCTTGTTTCCCCAATTTGAATCCATGGTTTATTCACTTACACAACTTGAACAGAGCATCAGTAGTCCAAGGAAGAAATAATACATACATTATAATACATTTAACTAACCATGAATTAAACATTACTTCCTTAATTAGATCATCCATATACATATAACTAATCAAGCACAAAATCCTTCAAATCACTTATCTAACATTCAAAATTAACCATTATAGATCATTTGTAGAATTCAAATCCATAATCCACACTTATATGTCACGTGACCTAATTGAAAAATTAGAAACATAGAATGGAAAACTCGTTAAAACATGTCATCAAGATCTAAAATCATAAGCATATAATAATATATCCAAACATCATCAAAATAGTGTCATCACATAGTATCTATGCTATGAAATCCCTATCAAATAAGTCAATGTATCAAAGATAATGTATCATCCTGATAAACATAATATAAAAGTATTAGCTCTAAAAAGACGGTCAGGGTAGGACCTCATAGATAGGTCACTATGTCTCTAGTAAGCATAAAAAATCCAAAAATAGAAAAACCCTGATCAGAAAAGAATTCAATGCAATTGATCTAGCATTCAATGCAATTTCACATTTATACAATGAAATTTTACTTTTTTGCAATGAAATTGCAAGTTTTGAAACATAATTGCATGGTAAAACACATATAATTCAACATGTTTGACTATTCTAGAAACAATGTGCAAAAAATGAGCATTAATATACCTATGGAAACAAAATTAGCTCGAGACCTAGTTGGTATCTCTATGTTTCCTTCCTACAAAGTCAACCAATTTCAACCCTAGACTTAGGAAAACAAAATGAATAAGGAATTTAACCAAATAGATTGGAAGAAAAACTAGGAAAACATAGTGAAATGCATCAAGTTTCACAAACACTTCTACATTCTTCATGAAATAAAAATTACAGATCCAACACATAATTACAACTTCAAAAAAAAATCAAATAACAAAAAAAAAATTGATTTCAATGAGGGATTAAATTCCTTCCTTAGTTCACAAAGAGATTCAACCAATAGATGAAGCAAATAAATGAAGAGCAATCCTTAATCTCCAATGAACAATAACTCAATCTTCACACAACCTCCTGTAATTCCAGATTTTAAAAAACAATGAAATCTAATGAAAATTCCTCACTCCACAAGAAAGAAGAAAACTTCTCCAAAAATGCCCTCAAGATCAATAGTCATTCCAAGAATATTCAAACAAAAACTCTCCTCATACTTTCACAATTGTCTCTCCATCAAACTCTAGCATGGTGCCCCAAAAATGAAAATTCAAAACATTCAAACATCCTTCCAAAGGATTTTTATGAGAATGAAACCAATTCCCACAAAAGCTAAAACTAAAACAAAGATTATATTTATTAAAACATGTAATATGCTCTCAACAATATATTCATCCACTTATAAGTAAAATTTATATTATAATACACACCCACCCATAAATATGTTATAAATAATTGCAATAACAAGGATACATACTATATTTAACTTGTAATCTCTTATTAAAAAGGATATTCATAAAAAACTATTTAAGAGAGAATATTAATAATTATATATTAATTGAGGACACTAGTCCAAAAAGGGAAAATAATATTTAAAATGCCAATAATTACCAACATGATCCATAAAATAAAAAAAGATAATACATATATCCTGAAACATAAAAAAATCTTTACAAATTACCCCAAATAAGAATGCATCATCAAACACCATTTAACCATTATAATCATACTCTCAAACCAAACCATACACGAGCCAGGTAATTAGTATTTGTCACCATGAGAATTTGACAAGGTATCACAAGATCATGATCATTCCTCAAATAAAATTATAGTAAGGCTAGATTTGAATAGGCTTTAATGCTATTTCCCTTCAACCACCATCGAGGAATGTAAAGGCATGCTCAGGCATGTGAAGTCAGCGGAGTTGATGTTTGGTACCTACACAATCACCTACACAATAGGAACCATATGTGTTTGTGTGTGTATCTCTGTGTGCATATATATGTGTGTGAGTGTGTGTGTGTGTGTGTACACACACATATATATATACACACATATATACACATATATACATATATATACATATATACATATATATACATACATACATATATACATATATATACATATATATACATACATACATATATACATATATATACATACATATATATATATATATATATATATAAACATATATATACATATACATATATGTGTGTGTGTGTATTCATGTGTGTGCATATGTATGTATGTGTATACGGTAAATTTGGTTCGAGTGCATTATTAATTAAATACAAGATATTTCATTAAGATTCTAAGTCTTCTATTATGTTATTAAATTCAATATTTAAGTATATAAATCACACTTCTATAAATTCTTCATAATGTATTTTATTTTATTTTAATATATTTTCCTTCATAAACCTCCTTTTTTGAATAGATTTTATTTATTCAAATTATTCTTAAGCCTCCATAAAATCCCTTTTGAATATTTTTTTTATTCAAATGCCTCCATTTTCCCATTCTTATCAACCCATAATTTAAATTAATCTAATTTAATTTAAATCCTAAACCTAGCATAGATTCCTAACCTACACCCATCACCCTCATCCCACTAAGCCTACATTTGGAATTAATATTTGATTAAGTCCTAATCCCTTTGATTCCTAATCTCATTCTTACACATATCCCCCCTTTCCTCTTCCAAGTGTCTTGAGCCACACATCTCTTACACCTTGTCTCCATGTCATTGACCCATCACTTTCCCAAGATTCTCACACATGTGAGAAACTCTCACTCTTTCTTGGCCTCCCCTTTTTCCTACATATCTCCTATGTGGCATCCACATAGGATCCACTTCATCAAGGCCTCCCAAAAATCTATAAATAGAGCCTCCTCTCAATGCATTTGGATCCATCTCTTGTTGTAATATCATAATTATCCTATTTGTATTCAAGATTCATCTTTAGCATCATAATTGCATTTTTTCTTGTATTCATAGTAGAGTTGATGCTAAATTTCATAATATTTACATTTCTAACTGACTTTTACATTCATATCATGTTTGGATATCATAGTAGTTTATCATCATTTAGCTTTAAATCTATAGTTTAAATATTACATTTGTATGGTCCATGTTGCAAGCTAGTTGTCTATACTAGTCTTGCGATTTCTTGGATCTTCATCATAGTTTTTGCATAATAGTATCAACTTCATTATCTCATTTTAGTTTATTATCATCTTAGTTTGCACTATTATCATGGCTCTCATAATAGAACAAATTTTGCATCTTTGCACATCATTTTGAATCTCGTTCATCAAGTTGTCATCTAAATGATCTTAAGTGTTGCTGAGAGAAATTTTAAAAAGATCAAATAGGTCCTTGGTGATATAGGACCATGGGACAGTTTTGGAAACTAACAACCTTGCATTTGATTAAATCTCTTTAGTTTCTAAGTTAATGTTTCATGGGTGTGTTAGTTAAGCTGATTTTTGAATAATCTAATTTCTAATATACATTTTTGGCACCTACCATGGGGAAGAATTGTCCCTTAACATTAGTCATTTTTGTAGGTGTCTGACTTAGATTTTGGAAACTTTGTATGCAGATTAGTGGATATGAGACCTTACATATTAGTGCATAAGACCATTCTTTCAGTGCATACCTTATGTATCCCAGCACATACATCATGTCTTCTAGCACGTATTGTCTATCTTCCAGCGCATGCTTTCTATTTGACAATGCATACTATTGTTGTGCACACAAGGAGACATTAATTTATCTAAATCAGACTTTGTGTTTTACATGGATTTAGCACATACATTTCATATTTGGCACATATCTTCTATCTTTTAGCGCATAGTCTTTGTCTTTTAGCGCGTCTTTTATTTTCATTAGTGTAATGCCCCGCCAGAGAACCCAGGAGAACTTAATCTAAACATGACACTAAGTTTACAGGATAATTTTTTTAAAAATGTTTACAAACAATAATGATAAAAATGCAGAAGCAACACAATGAAGTACATGACATACATGAAATACAACTCATACATAGATAACATTTCTCGAGGGTTCCTTGACGTAGAATTACTTAAGCATAATAATCTAAGAATAAAAAAATATAAAGAACTAACATAAAGGTTACATAATCTAAAACCAATTACATACATCTCATAATAAAAGATTACATATACATTTGATACCGAAGGTATACTACCTAATCAATATCCACTACACAAGTCGCAGGGTATGTAATAATACATAATAAACAATACAATGCATCCTCCAAAGGATGATAACCAATATCTATATATGGTACAAGTACACAACCCGCATAACTGTACAAGTCTCCAAAAGACTAAGAAGATGAAACTACAACAAGGAACATCCAAGCATGAAGATGAATCCATCAGAATCTCAATGGTAATAAGAATCACTACCACCTGACCACGTGGAACCAAAGGTCCACTCCCATCATGCTAAGGAGATAGTAACAAGCCCACTCACACGGGGTATACAACAAGAAGGCAACATCAAGGTATACATGACATCATACTCAAATGCATAGGAAGATCCTATAAGTTCACTAAACCATAACAAGGAACACTAAACAACACCAGAGGCACTGACACACGTAGGATAACCTAAGTTGTATATAGGAAGGTGTCATCATGTACGTCTAACCCTTGAGTTTTTTCCTAGCAATCCCTCAATGGATTTTGGCACTCAAGTGACCATACACGGCATCAATGACCTTTTAAATAGACAAGTTCACTAACGATGTTGTACCCACACCCCTCAAGGCAGTAAGCATCATCTCATCCTCCATCTTAGCCTATACTAGCGCTCAAGCATGGGTGAGGTATTATCTTATTAGTTTATACTAGGGTATCCTAATTAATTTATTATGTTATCACTTGTTACCACCACTTACAATAAGCGATCCTAGTAGCCACTTGTGGGCTCTGGCACTTATTGCAAGCCACCTCCTACTATACAACTAGGTAACCTACCCTAGGTTCACAAAAGAGTGTCATAAAGATATATCACAAATCAAATCGCATCCTACCCATTCAAGAGCACATAGGTTTTCAATAACCATACAATAATCCACAGTATCCTCGTAAGACCATACAACACATCATAACTTAATTAGGTTGAGGTATAAGAAATCAAGATCATGACATCATCACAAGCTACAAACTGACATCACATAAGATAACTTGTAGAAATTACAACCCCAAAACCTTTGGATTTATGTCCTAAGGGTCATCTAACCCAACAGATACTTGAAAGCATGATAACGTAAAAGAATACACAATTCATTTAATCACGCACCCAAAACACAACATGGTGTAATCAAATCATATTCAGGATACATTAAAACAATTACAATGTTAACATTGGGACAAACAAATTTATAATCCCTAATCATGCAAATTTATTTATCCATTACAATTACTATCCACAAATAATTAAATATTCCACATTGATAAATGTTAACATTTCCTATAGATCTATTTATAAAATCAACATATAAATACATCTACGAAATAATTACCAATTTCAGTTATAATTATAAAATTATAAAATTTCTAGGTGCAACATAAGCGTCAATATTAATTGTTCAATAATATCTCTAATAACCAATTACACCATAGAATTTGTTGTTTAACAATAGTCAATTAATAACAGTGACAAAATAAATCCCCCTTGGCTTATAAATTAATAATAATATTAATGTCCCCTTTTTAAAACTTCTCATACCACAAATTAAGTAATTTAAAACTAACTAAAAATTAATTCCAACTAATTTTGAAATTAACCTTAAATTAATTAAAAGAAAACTCTTTAAAACTAATTTAAAATTAACCATAAACTAATTTAAAAATTAGTAATAAACTAATTTATATATTAATAATAAACTAATTTTTAAAAAACTAATAAATAAAAATTTAACTAAAATTAAAAATTAAATTATAAATAAGAAAGAGAATCATAAATTTTTTAAAACAAATAAAAATTAAGCTTTGTTTAGGGGGAGGGTCTCGGCCCCACCCCACGTCACATTCACGGGGTACCACGGCCCAAGGCCTGCATCCCCACTGCCAGTGGGTACCATCGCGGGCCCACTGAACAATGGCTACATAGGTCCTTGGACCTGCGGCCCCACAGTACATGTGGTACTGTGCGCAGGGGGTGTGGTGGCCCCCGCCACCCACTCCCCCATAAATTATTTAATTTTTTTTTGTAAAAAAATCATTAACGTTAAAACAATGCACTTTTAATAAAAAATGAAATCTTATATATATATTTTTGAAATTTTTTATTTCAGAAAAGGGAAATTAAACAATTTATATATATTTTTTCCAAACACTTATATTTGTTTTGTCTTTTCTGGGTTTTGATTTTAACCCACTGTATAATTTTTCTTTTTGACTGGTGTAAAATCCAGAGAGCTAATTTTTTTTTTCCAAATTGATTTCTTTCCACCATTCAAATTTAATTTTCAACCCCTATATAGTTAAACTATAGTCCAGTTTAATTTTTCATTTTCTAGGAGTTATAGGATGAATTTTTCTACAAAATTTGGATAGCATAACTGTGCTATGCCAAGTAGAAATAAATAATGAAAATAACAGATGTAAGGGTTTTCTAAATACCCAAAAACAAAGAAACTCGAATAACACCTATAAGCTATAAAGAATTGACATGCAACCAATCAAACACTGAAAATCTCAGAATTGTAAAATTGAAAACCATTTTAGGGATCACAAAACCTACCTCAAATCCAATGCAAGAAATTGAGATTATACCCTTGAAGATTGCAAAACCCTGAAAACCTCCAAGCACAAATCAACCACAATCTGGAAACCACAAATATCTAAGCACATGCAAACCATGAAAACACACAAATCTCCAATCCAATATGCAACCACAAGAATCCTCAAATTCTCCCAAAAGCTAAGCACACACCAAGCTCTCCCAAAATCTCCAAAACCTGTTATCTCAAATGAAACCCTAATTCCCTCCTAAAGGAATTCAATTTCCCCTAAACATGCAAACCCTCGTGACAACACACTAGTTAACTCCTAAAAGGACTCCACTCCAAAATTGAAAGAAAATAACAATTAATTAATTAAAATATCTTTTAATTCCACAACTCAACTTTGAATCCTGAAATCAAGTTGAAATCTTTGAGTTTGAAAATACTTTTTCAACCAAATCAGGCACATGTAATTAATTAAAATATTAAATTAAATATTTAAATCACAATAATCCATGCAAGTTAATATTTAATTATTTAATAAAGCATAAAAGCAAATTTACTCTAATATTCAATTAAATATTAATATTTAATATTTGCACTTTAATTAACCATTCAATTAAACATAGGTATTTAATTTAATTTTCAATTAATTAAATACCATATATTTAATAATTAATTGCAATAATATTAAATTAAATAAATAACATTATATAACACACAAATAACCAAATCAAGCACTTGAAATCGAACACAAGCAAAATCAAACATGCTCAAGGAAAGGGTTACTCGAATTCCTATCAACTATACAAATTTGGTAAGGTAGCCAAATAGATACTTGTCCACTAATTAGGACAATTAGGTTTAGGATAGGATTTGGACTTGAAAACTATCTCCCCTCTCTTACCACTGAGATTATTGCGATAGGGCACGCTCACTCCTGCCAATTCAGGGAAGACGTAACCTGGTACCTATAAACTTGTCATTACAAAGACGAACATACATGCATATATCATATAGAAAACAATGGTTGAGACTAGGTTATCGTGTGGATCTCACCAAAGCAATTAACTACGAATTTGTCCCGTACCATACAAAGCACATCAAACAGTAATGCAAAACAAACAATGATCTATGTGCATATAAATCTAAGGTCAGTATTGTCAGAAAACCATAATCGAAATGAAATCCTAACATATACATAAGCATCATTAAATAACCATAAACCACATATACACAGAAGATATAACATACTAACAATGGATCAATAACATACTGAAATGTAGTACATAAATATCCTCAAGATCGACTGAAATAACCACACATACATAAAAATGCCTAAAAGAGTTTGGCATCCACAAACTGAAAAGTAACCTAAGAGGTGGGTATTACAATTAGCGCATATTTTTTTAGCGCATTATGTTTTCGAATAAAGATACTTTTGTGATATATTCTGATTAATGTATTATGTTGTTGTTTGTAGGATATCTGATGATAGAAGATAGTAAATTTAGAAAAATAATCAAACATATTCTGAGAATTTTCACTAGAAAGGATTTGAAAAAGAAGATTGCTCATCAAGCACATCAAGAATAGGTCTTTGTACAAATTTGAGTGGAAGAGGAAAGGGAGAGTATAAATAGATATATCTCTATCCTCAAGCTTATCAATTGAACTATAACGTTTGAATAAACATTCTAATCCTCATGTCGATTCCTTATTTTAGAACTGAACCTTATTATGGTTGATGAGAATTGAGTTTTCTTTTTGTGGATTTGGTGATTGAAGCATGCTAACAACTAACCTATCAAGAAATTAAACAAAAATTTTAGAAGGATTCCTGGTTTCAAGTTGAGGAAAAAATTGAAGAGAAGATGTGAGCACACTTTTAAACTTGAGTGGACAAGATCAATTGAAAGGAATCAAGAAGAAGGAAAAGCTTAATATCGCTACATACATATTGTAAATATCTATAAAGAAAGGTATAATTTATCAGTTGATGGCAATGCCCCTTATGAATAAATTATTAATTTAAAAGGTATTTTATTTTTTCCTAATCATGGGATACTGACCCTTAATCACAAGCTTGTTTCCATTGGAGAAGCAAAAATAAAAAATAAAATTGATAAAATTTCCAAAAGGGAACATTCTAAAATATTCCAATATCATGTGTGGAAATTTAATTTTGAAAAGGATATGCTCTAAATTGAAAACCTAGATTGATTAGGGACCTGTTTTGTTTGTGGACTAAGGTGATAGGGATATGCTCTCCACTTAACTGGATGACCAAAATACCACACTCATTAAAGTCCCCCTAGTTAGTAAAAGGTCAAGGAAATTAATCTTGTGTGTGAAAATATTGAAGATTTAATGTGATAGGGATATGCTCTCCCCCTAATTGGGTAACCAAAATACAAGACCAAGTTAAATTTAATTTTCATTGCAATAGTGCATTTAATCCTTATCGGGTCTGCCTCCCGAGATTTTACTTAAAAGGGCCAATGACAGGGAATGACCAAAGTGGGATAAAACCAAAATCCATGGAATTATAAACCACTATAAAATAAAAAATGTTCATCCTTAATGGGGTGAGAAACAAAAAAATCTTGAGAATAGTCCTCTTCTACTAGTCCTTCGAGATTGCACAAAATTATATTTTTATGCGTCTGAGAGGCCTCTGTAATGGAGCTCATACTCATATTTTTTATAAATGGAATCATAAATACAACTTGGTTAGTTAGAAATCCTACCCATTTATCCATGGAGTATCAGTCATGGTGCAAGGGGATTGCATTGTCCCCTAAAGCTACTCATCATACATGCTCCACTAGTCATTTGGAAAAGGTTTTTGTTGAGGTGATTACCAATAATAATTCCCTTACACCATGAAGGCCTTATTATGTGTATTATTTTACCTTCATCTCCACATGTGGATCACCCCTTTTCTAAGGGGGACATAGTGCATGAGGGTCAGGAGCATCAAGTTTGGTTAATTCTGAGTTCATGTGCCTATGATTTATACATTGAAGCAAAAATTCTCTAGGTAGATTACTGAATTTTTTTTTTGTGTTATACCTATGGAAATAGTTCAAGATCATATAATATTTGTTTTATAAATCTAGGTGAAAAACAAGTTCCTGAAGTATGTGTTTTTCTTGAATTCAAAAATGAGAAATCATCCACTACCAACATCTAGAAAATGAGTGTTTGAAGTCTCTTACTTATTCCCAATGGGTTACCAACTTGAGATGTTTGAACATATTCTTTAAATTTTAGGTGTTTAGGGAACATTTCGCAATTATTTTTCTACAATATTTGGGATAACTATATATAAATCATCCAAAAAAACCCCAAAAAAACTTAAGTACAAATTTATAAAATGGCTAAAAATTCCTAAATTAGTAATAGATTATCACATATACTATTAGGGCTTCAAAATTTAGTTATAATATTTAGTTTTTCATCTCCTCAATAATTTCAATCCATGTCACCATTACCCTACATTCTTGCATTAGTCCTTCACTAGTCAAACTAGGTCTTGATCATATCATCTCCTAGAGTTAGCATACCCCTCATGGTCTTAATCTAAGCTTCATAACATCCTTGCATATTATAAACTAGTATCATATGTTCATTCCATAACATGTCTTAAGATCATATATTCCTTAACTTCATATCATATCCTTACTTCTTATCATGATTGTGTCTTAGCTTCATATTATATCATTTCTTCTTATCATAGTCATGTCTTATCTCCATATCATATTCATGATTCTTATCATGATCATGTCTTAGCTTTCATTTCATGTTCCTTATTCATATCATACCATATCTCAAAGTTATCTTCAATCCTCAGAGATTGAATTGAGTCATAACCTAGGGTATCATATCACTTCATCATTCATGTTTATCAGGTCAAGATCAAAACTATCCTACATGCCCATGGCCTCCTTGGCTCAACAAATTCAAGATCTTAAGAGACAAATTCATAACATGAAATCTAGAGAACAAGAAAGAAATGAACCAACAACAACTTTTGATAAATACCTCTAAGAAACAAATGACATAATATCTAATGCACAAATCCAAGGGATGCAAAATTAAATAGCCAAAATAGAACAACAAGTGGATAAGAATCAAAATAAAAATTTCAAATCCAACCCTTCTTATACAAATACAGGTGAGCCCAAATATCCATTGGATATAAAATTTACACCTTTGGTAAAATCTCATGAGTCAACATTAAACAATCTTCTTGAGTGCAACCTCGTAACATTGTCTCAAGTGACCTCATGTGGATTTACATTTTTTAGTACCTATTAAGCATATCATCTACATAATAGGCATAAAACTTCACATCGCATAGATTTGAAACATGAAATCCAAGATCTTATTGATAATGGCATAATTGAAGTGGAAGATATCAATGAAGAATAAGACATTAATCCCAAGCATGATCAAAATCAAGACCCTATGTCTAACAATGGTCTAAATTTAACCTCTACTTCTTCCACCACTCCTTCATCTCATAAAGCCACACAACCAGTCACATCTCTTCCCCCCAAAAATTAACTTTCTGATGACATATTTCATGTTGAAGATGTTAACCATGTTTACCCTCAATGGATATCTCCAAAATAAATCCAAGCTAATCCAAGTCTTGATATAAATACCTACCATAGTTGAAAATTCTAAATCCTAATTCATCATGTGCTTCAATCCCTATTACACCCACTCAAAATAACCCCCCATTATGCCAAGCCATTGAGTCATTTCAATAAATCCTCATCCATATCCAAACTCCTATTCCTTCCGTAGAAATGGCTTCATGTCAAGAGGATAAGAAAATAAATGAAGAAACATGTTCTAACATAAATCAAGTTCAAAACACCATCCCATCTCCTACAACATATGAGAAAGAATCCATATCTATAACATCTTATGATGACTCCATCATACCCTTTCACTTCATTCGAGATGATTCCATTCCACCTTAAGATAAATTTATTCCTCCCCCTCTTATACCTAATCCACCTCCCAATAAATATCATGATATTCCTTCCATCACTACCAATGATACACCTTTCATCATTTCCAATGAACCTATTAAAAAGAAAGATCACAACATCCCTCTCATTTTGTCCAATGGTCCTCTTCCATGTAAAAATGAAATTAACCCATCATCTCCTTGTCACAATCCTCCATTTTTACCCCAAGATACCATAGTTTCTCCTAATTCCTCTCATGATACTAATTTTTCTCATACTCGCATTGTTCCTATCAAAGCTGGTGAGAAAATCCTTAATATGAAGAAAAATCTTAAAGATCATAGCTTGACCTGCATGACTCAAACTCAAGATGTTTTTATCCCTCATAAGTCCTAAATTCCCCCATCTAAATCTTGTAAAACTAAGAAAAATAAAGAAACCTTGAAACTATCTGACATCTTAGAGTAAAAGTCAAAATCTGAGTGAAACACTTTGGATAACAAGTGACTAATTTTAACAATAAATCAACTTGAAAGTTCTGTAAAACCTATATAAATTTTTTCTTTAAGAAAGTTCAGCATCAAATGATTACATGTCCTTTTCTTAGAACCCAATAAATCAAAATCAATCAAGAGTCTTTATCATAGGGATAGATCTTTTCCTATTTAGACTCCACCCTGACACACTTCATTTTCGATCAAGACACAATTGGGACATTTTTATCCTGTATTTTTTAAAACTTAATCACAACCAAGTTATAACTCGAAAAGTGACTCAAGAGTAGTTTAATGCTTGTGATGACAAGGTCCTATAGATTCACAAATATTCATAATCCTAATGGAGAACCAATTATAGAAGTAGAAGACCAAGAGAAAACACAATCACCACTTGATCCATCACCACAAGTTGACTCAACCCAGTGATTTAATTAATAAAATTTATTAAAAATGAATCAAGAGGAGAATGATTGGGGTAGGTCTAATAGAAAAAACAACAATAATTTCCATAATGAATGCAACACCCTACCAGGGAACCCAAGAGAGATTAACCTAGAACATGATACTATGTTTGCTGAATAATTTTTTTTTAAAAAGTTAACATAAAGAAACATACATTCATGCAGAAGAAATTACCATTTATACACATGTCTTACACTCACATAGATTACACAACTCAAGAGTTCCATGATGTTGAATTACTTAAAGAAAAAAACAACTAACAATATAACAAAATATTTCATTTGGATAGATAAATCAAATACAACTTACATAACCATAATTACAAACCTCATGGATAACCATGAAACCACCATAAACTCACATCCACTGCACATGTCACAGGGTATGTAGTAATCACTCTAATCTACTTAATATTATAATTTCTAGATTAGGTATAAAATGTGATACTCTAATACAAGATTTACAATAATGAAACTACATAATAATGATGAAGGAACATAAAGAGCTCATCTGCAAGAACCATCAAGTACCTGGTACAAGGATGTTGAATCTCAATGGATAAAGAATCACTACCACCCGTCCATGTGGAACCACAAAGGTCCACCCCACCATGCTAAGGAGATAACAACAGATCCCAGTCAGATATCCAATACCAAGAAGGAAAACCACTAAGCAAGGGATCCTGATAGCTCTCTAATTCAGTGTACTAATCATCATGATAGGTAAGACTCACTAATCCAGAGGCAACTGACAACATAGGAAATCTAGCATGTGTAAAGGAAGGTGTCATCATGTATGTCTAACCCTTAAGTCTCATCCTAGTAATCCAATGGATTCCGGCACTGAAGTGACCATACACGAAGCTAATGACCTCTCGAACTGACAAGGCCACTAACTATGTCAGGTACCTAACAGGGAAACTAACATCTTCTCATCACCATCTTAGTCTGTACTAGCACTCAAGCATGGGTGAGGAAACATCGTATTAATCCATTTTAATATCTCTAAATATGTCTTTAGTTATCACTTATTAATTAAACTCCACAATAAGCAATCCAGTAGGCTCTTACAGACACAACACTTATTGCAAGCCACCCCCTACTACACATCTAGGTAACCTACCCTAGGCTTAGAGATCCTAACAGATCTAGCATAGGCCACAACCCTAGTGTACCCCAAATCCAGTATCCCACACAATCAAGAATGGTCACATAGGTACACAAACAAATAACAAAATCGAAAGGGTCACATGGTCAGTTTAGGGTAAAAGCATAAAACACACACGTCATAAAGTGACAGAAATGATAAACACTCCCCCCAGCCTCTGTATACATCCTACGTCATCTAATGCCCCCATAGTAATGTATTTAAGTAAAAGAGACCCATAAGAATGCGTAGAATACAAAAACATCCTAAAGGACTGAAAAATGAACTATAACCATGTAAAAATTTATAGATAACTCAACATAACCTCCATTTAATTAATAACTCAATCTGAAATAATTAAGGTCACTTGAATTACTCCATTTAAGGACTACCTCTAGTAATTAAATAATCTAACCAAGGTAACCATTAATTAAATCAATTTAATCTATCCAATTCTAAAGTCGCGAGTTACCTCATATTTACATAATTAAAAATCATACTTGCACCGCTTATTTAAACAATTACATAATTACTAAAGTAATCAATAAAACATATTAATAAATTAATTACATCTAATAATCAACATATTAATTTAAAATTAATAATACCCCAAGAAATATTAACTTAAATTAATATTTAATACATTAAATAAAAACTATGAATAAAAATATATTAATTACTTGGCAGATTAAATCCAAATAATAATTAATATTCATTTAAATAAAAACTGTTAACAAATTAATAATAATCAATTTACCTATTATTAAACTTTAATAAAATCTAAATTAAATTAAATAAGTTTAAGTTAAATTAAATAAATTCAAATTAAATTAAATTAAATTAAATAAAAAAATACAAATTAAACATTGGGGGGGTCCCGTGGACCCCACCCGTCCCCTCCTAAACTCCCGTGGGGGACTGTCCCACGCAGCCCACTACTTACGCAGTGGTCACCGTGGGGACCACCCTTGGGGTGCCTGCGTGTGAGTATCGCAGGTCCCCTGTGGCCCACTGACACACAGTGGGTACCGTAGGTCCTGCGGCCCACGTGACAGGTGGTGGTCATGGGGTTGCGGGGAGGTGTGGTGGCCCCCGCCCCCACTTCCACCTAAAATAATATTTGTTTTTAAATAATTTTTTTTATAAAACTGCGTTTTTTAACCTTTAAGAAGTCAATTTACTAATTTTTTTATATTTAAAATTTTCGTAAACGGAAATCCAAAAAGGAGGATAATTTTTTTTTCTCCTGTATAATTTTTTTATTACAAAAATTTTCACCAACCTGTATAAAAATAGAGACTTGTATTTTTACAACTATTTTAATTTTCTCTTTAGCAAATACAAGAAACTCATTCATTTCAATTTTTCTATAGTTAGGACTATAGAGAGGGCTTAATTTTTTGATTTCCAAGAGATGTATACGAGATCTATTTATGAAATTTTGACAACATAACTGTACTATGCTAAGAAATACATAATCATGAAAATGATAGATCCAAGCTTCTAATAAACCCCCGAACATATCGAAACACAAACAAACAATAAATTTTATTTTCTCTATAGTATAAACTATACAAAGGATTAATTTTTCATTTTCTAAGAGATCTAGAGAGAATTTCTTTCTAAAATTTTGACAGCATAACCCTACAATGCTAAGAATACATAGAATAAAAGAAATTCAGATCTAGGGTCCTAATGAACACCCGAAAATGTATAAACAACAATAAAGCCATTTAAAAGCCAAAATAACAAACATGCACTAATCCAATAATGAAAACCTCATATCTACAAAATTGAAACCATACATGACAAATGAAACCTACCTTGATTCCAATGCAAGAAATGGAAGAATGTAGCTTGGAAGATGAAACTAAATCTGAAAACCCTCAAGCCCAATTCAATCACAGATCTAGCAACTATGAAGATTCGAGCACACACACAAGCAAGAAAAATCCCAAAAACTTCAAAGAAACAAGGATCCACAACAATCCACAATCCTTCAAAAATCTCAAATCACCAAGAGCTCTCCAAATCCAAAAACCTGTTATGAGAGAATGAATGACCAATTTCCCCTAAAAAGATTCAAATTCCCTTAAACATTCAAAGCTTGATGACAACTCCCAAGTCAATCCCTCAAAAGACTCAACATGAAAATTGAAAGTAGATCCAAATTAAATAAATAAAATATACTTTATTGTCACAACTCAACTTTGACTTATAATTTCAAGTTAAGATATTTGAATTTAAAATTACTTTTTCAACACATTCATGCACATGTAAATAATAAAATATTTAATTAAATAGATTAAATATTTTTGTCACAATAATACATGCAACCAATTATTTAATTAATCATACAAGCACATTTACTATAGTTTTCAATTAAATATTTAATTAAATCAAAATATTCAAATATTTCAATTCAATTAATTATTTAAAATAAACTTAGGATATAATTAAATAATTAATTCAACTATAATCCATTAAATCATAGAATATGAAAAATCATTCAATAATCCAAAAATCACTTGAAAGCATAATCAAGCAAAACACACACATACTCAAGAGAGAGGGTATTCAAATTTTGTCAACCTAGACAAATCTGAATAGGGTAGGTATACTGAAACTCATCCAACATTAGGATGATTAGGCTTAGGTTAGGGTTTTGGATTTGTATGTTACCTCCCCTCTTTACCATTGAGATAAATATTTATGGGCACGCTCACTCCTGCCAATTCAGGGAAGATGATGCCATGTATCTGCAATCTTGTCATCAAAGAACATGCATGTACATACATCATATAATATCACAATCAATGATAGGGATTTGTCAAACGTGTGGATCTCGCCAAAGCAAGTACCTATGTCTTCATCCTCTACCACAACAACATGCAAATAGATACATAAACATGATAACCATACTCATGCAAGTATGGGGTAAGTACAACATAATCAAAACATAAACCATCACATCATGATAATATCCATAACATCATAATCAATAGTCACCATCAACTGAAAGAATAGTAGCTCTCATGAAAGTAGCCTAAAATAATTCGGCCAATCAATTGAAACCAATGCCTAAAAGAGTATGGCTTCACAAACTAAAAAGTAAAACATGAGTGGGTATTCCATCCACCCCTCCTAGGATTAGGCTTACTCCTGGAAGCCCGTAAACAAGTAGGGATATAAATCCCATAATCTAGCTGCATCCTCCCAAGTCGCTGAAGACTCATCATTTGGGTCCTATTGGACCCTTACCTGCTCTATGGTGCGATCCCTGAGGGTCACACCCCGCTACTCTAGAATATGTATTGGCTCCAAAGCCAGCTGCCCTTCCTCGACATGTAATGCATTCCAATCAAGTACATGCATAATGTCAAGTATATATCTCCTAAGAACTAAAACATGAAAAACATCATGGATGCGCAAAAGGCTAGGTGGCAAAGCAAGTTGATAAGAAATTGGTGCTATCCTCTCTAGGATCTCAAATGGTCCCTCAAAATGAGGTGCCAACTTTGAACCCTTTCCATAACAGATTGGACTCTTCCATGGTTGCACTCTCAAGAACACTCTATCTCCAACTACGAACTACCTATCCACCCTGTAAGCATCTACATACTTCTTCTATCTATCCTATGTAGTCACTAAATGCTCACAAATCCACACTACCTGCTGCTCCATGTCATGAAGCATCTCAGGACCAAGAAGAATATGGTCCTCTAATTTGTCTTAGCTTAAAGGTGTATGGCAAGGATAGCCATACAATGCCTGAAAAGGTGCCATGCCAATGGAAGTATGATATCCATTATTATATGCAAACTCCACTAGGTACAAGTAGTCCTCCCAGTGAGTCTGTCTGTTCATGACATACATCCTCAACATGTCCTCCAGAACCTAGTTCACCTGCTCCATCTGTCCATTAGTCTCAGGATGATACACTGAATTGAAATTTAGCTGAGCACCTAAATAATTTTGTAAAGATGTCCAAAAGACTGAGGTAAAAATAGGATCTCAATTTGATATAATACTGAGAGGAATGCCATGAAGTCTCACAATGTCCTGCAGGAAGACTCAGGCTACAGAAGCTGCTGTATATGATGACCTCATCGGTGAGAAATGATTCACCTTGGTTAACCGATCAATGGTCACCATGATAGCATCATGTCTGCAAGGATTCATAGGCAATCCAACTATGAAATCCATAGATATAATGTCCCACTTCCATGATGGAATGAGATTAGGCTGAAGAAGCCCTGCTGGATGTTGGTGATCCGTCTTGACCCTCTGACACTCTAAACACCTAGCCACAAAGTCTACAATATCCCTCTTCATACTAGCCCAATGATAGAGCTATCAAAGATCTGCATGCATCTTCTTAACACCTAGATGTGCCAAATAGGGTGCACGGTGAGCCTCGGATAACACTAATTTATGCAAATCATCCAATGGTGGTACATAGATCTAGCTCATATGATGCAATAACCCATCTGACTCTAGAACATAGCCAAAGAATCTACTCTCTAATGGTCTCCCTGACTCTATCTTAGCTTTCACCTCCTGATACAAGGTATCTCTAGGAAGTGACTGGAGTATCCTACTCCTCAAGTCCACACCAAGAGTCAAAGCTAGAATGGCCTATCACTTGCGACTCAATGCATCTGCAACCATGTTTTCCTTGCCCTGAATATACTTTATCTCAAAGTCATATTTGCAAAGGAATTCCATCCACCTTCTCTGTCTAGCATTCAGATTAGGCTGGGTAAAGATATAATAAAGGCTACAGTGATCGCTATGAAGCTCAAATCGGTGTCCCAAAAAAAAATGTCTCCATCGTACCAAAGCATGGACAACCGTAGCTAACTCTAGATCATGAGTAGGGTAGTTAAGCTCATGATCCTTGAGCTTGCAAGACTCATAGGAAATCACTCGCCCATCCTACATGAGAACTACTCCAATACCCTCTAATGATGCATCAACACACACTAAAAAATCTCCCACTGGGTCAGGCACAGCTAGGATAGGTGCACTGGTCAAACACACCTTGAGACTCTGAAAAGCCTCCTCGCACTTCTCTATCCATACAAACTTCTTCCCTTTTTTCTGAAGAGAAGTGATAGGATGTGCCACCCTAGAGAAGTTATTCATAAACCAGCGGTAGTATTCCACAAGGCCTATGAAGTTGTGTACCTCAGACACATTAGTGGGTGCTGACCACTCCACAATAGCCTGAATCTTTGAAGGATCTACTAAGATACCTTCTCTAGAGATAACATGACCAAGATACTGAACCTCAGTCTGGAAGAAATCACACTTAGCTGGATTGGCATAAAGATGATTCTTCCTAAGGCACTCTAGAACCTGCTGAAGATGCTCTTCATGCTCCTCCATGGATCTAGAATAAATCAGTATATCATCCAAGAAGACAAGCACAAAGTGATCAAGGTACTCTCAAAATACTCCATTCATCAGACACATGAATATCGATGGAGCATTTGTCAACCTGAAAGGAACCACTGTGAACTCATAGTGTCCATAGTGTGTATGGAATGTTGTCTTGTGGATATCAGCATCCTCAATCCATAACTGGTGGTATCCTAACTTAAGATCAATCTTAGAGAACACCTTGGCTCCCTTAATCTGATCAAACAAGTCATCAATGTGTGGCAATGGGTACCTATTTTTGACTGTTACCTTATTCAACTGTCTATAGTCGATAAACAAGCATAATGATCCATCCTTCTTCTTGATGAAGAGGATAGGTGCACCCCAAGGAGAAACACTAGGGAGGATGCTCCCCTTTGTCAACAACTCCTCTAACTGCAGCTTCAGCTCACTCAACTCATGAGTAGCCATATGATATGGTGCTCTAGATATAGGCTCTGCTCTTGGCACAAGCTCTATGTGAAAGTCTATGTCACACTTTGGTGGCATGCCTGGAATCTCATCAGGGAATACAACAATAAAATCCTGTAGTATAGGATGATCCAAAGCCTTGACTTTTCTCTCCATACCATCTATCTCATACATAGATACTACATACATCTGACAACCATTTTGCATACATCGCTTTAGTTGCATAGCGGATATCATGCGAAGGGATATGGGTCGAGGAATCCCCACAATGCGATACTCCTTGCCAGCATCATCCTTGCAAAGAATAATCTTCTCTCTACAATCGATCTTAGCTCCATGAGATCCCAACCAATCTATTCCCAAGATAACCCCATATGACCCCAAAGGAATCACACGTAGGTCAAGCAAGGTAATGAACTTCCCTAGGTTCAGTTCACAACCATGAACCAAGGAATCTATAGCTACCCTAGCCCCTGAGGCTAGTTTCACCTGCCAACCTAATGCTTGCTTTGCATCCACTAGCCCACAACGCTCAACAAGGAAAGGTGAAATGAAAGAGTTGGTCACTCCTAAATCAAATAATATAGAAATGGAAGTACCTCAGATAGTACCTGAAGTCTCAATGGTTGTGCCCTGATGCTTTTCCTGCCTCTAATCAAGAGCTACAAACACTCTATGTGAACCTCCTCCTACAGTAGGCTCTGAGGCTATTGGCCTCTGTGTAGAAAATTGTGGTGCTCTTTGTGGACAATTCACCGCAATGTGGCCAAACTGACCACAAGTGAAACATCCCATGCCTCTAAAATTGCCTCTCCCATTGGAGGGCGCACTAGACTGCTAGACACTCCCTCTACTCACACTAGGCTATGCACTCTAAGCTGGCCGGTTGGACTGATTAGGCCTATAGCACTGTCCACTCCTCGCACTCTTACCACTCTAGGTAGGAGGTGCAACCTTCTACTACTGCTGCTACTGATGCTAACTCTGGCTCTAGTTCTTATTACCTCTATAATAACTGAATGGCTTCCTGAAGTTCCTAGCACCCTACGACTGGTTACCTCTATAGCCTACTCCAAAAGCTCCACTAGCCTAACCACCCTATTGACTCCCATGGCCTGCTGCCAAATTAGCCTCCACTAGGGTGGCTTTAATCACTGTAGCTCGCAGGTTCGTAGGCTCAAAGAGCTTTACATCACCTATGATGCAGCCATTAAGCCCTTGCACAAAGTGTTGTACCAATAATGCGGTATCCTCGCTATATCCAGGGTACTATTTGAGCTCATAAAAATGATGCTCGTACTGCTCTACTGTCAAAGTCAACTATCTAAGATTATGAAACTTGTCAGCCCTCTGCTGCGTCCACTAATCAGATAGGAACCTATCTCTAAAGTTCTTGAGAAAGAGTTCCCAAGTAATAGTGTCCATACATAGTCCTAGCTTTTGTTCCTCAATCTTCCACCAGATAGCCACAAAATGTGTCAATTGCATCATGACTTATCTCGCTTTAGTATTACTACTAAAGGGATGCATCGTGAAAACTCTATCCAAAGCTATCAACCAAGACTCTACCTCTAAACCAGAATCCTATCCAGCAAAAGGAATGGCCTTTCCTCTCGTCAAGTCTCTCATGTGATTGGCTGCAACCACTACTGGATCCACTGATATAGTCCTCCCATGAGGGCTCCTCAATCTCTCCCTCTATCTCTCCTCCTATTGGGAGTGATGAGATGCCTCCCACTCCACTCTGGCTCTCTCAGGAAGGTGATCTAGGATAGCCTGAAGGATCTGCCTAGTATTCATACCCCCAGACTCATCCTAATCCTCTCTCCTTTGTTCACCCCTATCTTAATGCTGCTCACTCTCCTATCTAACACTAGTGGAGGAGCTAGCCTATCAACCTCCCCCATGGGAACCAGACCTACCCCTACTACAACTTCTAGCTGCTCATGTCTCAGGCATAATTCCTGAAACAAATAGAGATAGATACAACATTCACCACATAGCTTGAAACATAAACTAAAGAATGAATAAACCATAAAGCAATAATTTAAAAACAAATGTGTAGTATGTCTACGTTTTAGTTTCAAGTTCAAGCTAAACACAACCTGATGGCGTAAAATTCCTAGAGTTCCTAGTGTAGAAACTAGAGCTCTGATACCAAATGTAACGCCCTACCAGGGAACCCAAGAGAGATTAACCTAGAACATGATACTATGTGTGCTGAATATATTTTTTTTTTAAAGTTAACATAAAGAAACATACATTCATGTGGAAGCAATTACCATTTATACACATGTCTTACACTGACATAGATTACACAACTCAAGGGTTCCATGATGTTGAATTACTTAAAGAAAAACACAACTAACAATATAACAAAAGATTTCATTTGGATAGATAAATCAAATACAACTAACATAACCATAATTACAAACCTCATGGATAACCATGAAACCACCATAAACTCACATCCACTGCACATGTCACAGGGTATGTAGTAATCACTCTAATCTACTTAATATTATAATTTCTAGATTAGGTATCACATGCGATACTCTAATACAAGATTTACAATAATGAAACTACATAATAATGATGAAGGAACATAAAGAGATCATCTGCAAGAACCATCAAGCACCTGGTACAAGGATTTCAAATCTCAATGGATAAACAATCACTACCACCCATCCGTGTGGAACCACAAAGGTCCACCCCACCATGCTGAGGAGATAACAACAGATCCCTATCAGATATCCAATACCAAGAAGGAAAACCACTAACCAAGGGATCCTGATAGCTCTCTAATTTAGTGTACTAATCATCATGATAGGTAAGACTTACTAATCCAGAGGCAACTAAAAACATAGGAAATCTAGCATGTGTAAAGGAAGGTGTCATCATGTACGTCTAACCCTTAAGTCTCATCCTAGTAATCCAATGGATTCCAGCACTTAAGTGACCATAGACGGAGCTAATGACCTCTCGAATTGACAAGGCCACTAACTATGTCAGGTACCTCGCAGGGCAACTAACATCTTCTCATCACCATCTTAGTCTATACTATCACTCAAGCATGAGTGAGGCCACATCTTATTAATCTATTTTAATATCTCTAAATATGTCTTTAGTTATCACTTATTAATTAAACTCCACAATAAGCAATCGAGCAGTCTCTTACGAACATAGAACTTATTGCAAGCCACCCCCTACTACACATCTAGGTAGCCTACCCTAGGCTAAGAGATCCTCACAGATCTAGCATAGGTCACAACCCTAGTGTACCCCAAATCTAGTATCCCACACAATCAGGAATGGTCACATATGTACACAAACAGATAACAGAATCGAAAGGGTCACATGGTCAGTTTAGGGTAAAAGCATAAAACACACATGTCATAAAGTGACAGAAATGATAAACACTCCCCCCAGCCTCTGTATACATCCTAGGTCATCTAATGCCCCCATAGTAACACATTTAAGAAAAAGAGACCCATAAGAATGCATAGAATACAAAAATGTCCTAAAGGACTAAAAAATGAACTATAACCATGTAAACATTTATAGATAACTCAACATAACCTCCATTTAATTAATAACTCAATCTAAAATAATTAAGGTCACTTGCATTACTCCATTTAAGGGCTACCTCTAGTAATTAAATAATCTAACCAAGGTAACCATTAATTAAATCAATTTAATCTATCCAATTCTAAAGTCCCGAGTTACCTCATATTTACATAATTAAAAATCATACTTGAACCGCTTATTTAAGCAATTACATAATTACTAATGTAATCAATAAAACATATTAATAAATTAATTACATCTAATAATCAACATATTAATTTAAAATTAATAATACCCCAAGAAATATTAACTTAAATTAATATTTAATATATTAAATAAAAACTATAAATAAAAATATATTAATTACTTGGCAGATTAAATCCAAATAATAATTAATATTCATTTAAATAAAAACTGTTAACAAATTAATAATAATCAATTTACCTATTATTAAACTTTAATAAAAACTAAATTAAATTAAATAAGTTTAAGTTAAATTAAATAAATTCAAATTAAATTAAATTAAATTTAAATAAAATTAAATTAAAAAATACAAATTAAACATTGGGGGGGTCTTGTGGACCCCACCCGTCCCCTCCTAAACTCCCGCGGGGGACTGTCCCACGCGGCCCACTGCTTACGCAGTGGTCACCGCGGGGACCACCCTTGGGGTGCCTGAAAGTGGGTACCGCAGGTCCCCTGCGGCCCACTAACACACAGTGGGTACCGCAGGTCCTGCGACCCACGTGACAGGTGGTGGTCGTGGGGTTGTGAGGAGGTGTGGTGGCCCCTGCCCCCACTTCCACCTAAAATAATATTTTTTTTAAATATCTTTTTTATAAAACTGCGTTTTTTAACCTTTAAGAAGTCAATTTACTAATTTGTTTATATTTAAAAATTCCGTAAACGGAAATCCAAAAAAGGAGGATAAATTTTATTTTTTTTCCTGTATAATTTTTTTATTACAAAACTTTTCACCAGTCTGTATAAAAACATAGAGTTGTATTTTTACAACTAAATTAATTTTTTCTTTAGTAAATACAAGAGACTCATTTATTTTAATTTTTCTATAGTTAGGACTATAGAGAGGGCTTAGTTTTTTTATTTCAAGGAGATTTATGGGAGATCTATTTACAAAATTCTGACAGCATAACTGTACTATGCTAAGAAATACATAATCATGAAAATGATAGATCCAAGCTTCTAATAAACCCCCGAAAACATCGAAACATAAACAAACCATAAATTTAATTTTCTCTATAGTATAAACTATACAAAGGATTAATTTTTCTTTTTCTAAGAGATCTAGAGAGAATTTCTTCCTAAAATTTTGACAGCATAACCCTACGATGCTAAGAATACATAGAATGAAAGAAATTTAGATCTAGGGGCCTAATGAACACCCAAAAATGTATAAACAACAATAAAGTCATTTAAAATTTAAAATAACAAATATGCACTAATCTAACAATGAAAACCTCAGATCTACAAAATTGAAATCATACATGACAAATGAAACCCACCTTGATTCCAATGCAAGAAACGGAAGAATGTAGCTTGGAAGATGAAAGCAAATCTGAAAACCCTCAAGCCCAATTCAACCACAGATCTGGCAACTATGAAGATCTGAGCACACACACAAGCAAGAAAAAACCTGAAAACTTCAAAGCAACAAAGATCCACAAAAATCCACAATCCTTCAAAAATCTCAAATCACCAAGAGCTCTCCAAATCCAAAAACCTATTATGAGAGAATGAATGACCAATTTCTCCTAAAGAGATTCGAATTCCCCTAAACATGCAAAGCTTGATGACAACTCCCAAGTCAATCCCTAAAAAGACTCAACTTGAAAATTGAAAGTAAATCCAAACTAAATAAATAAAATATACTTTATTGTCACAACTCAACTTTGACTCCTAATTTCAAGTTAAGATATTTGAATTTGAAATTACTTTTTCAACATATTCTTGCACATGTAAATAATAAAATATTTAATTAAATAGATTAAATATTTATGTCACAATAATGCATGCAACCAAATATTTAATTATTTAATTAATCATATAAGCACATTTACTATAGTTTTCAATTAAATATTTAATTAAATCAAAATATTCAAATATTTCAATTCAATTAATTATTTAAAATAAACTTAGGATATAATTAAATAATTAATTCAACTATAATCCATTAAATCATAGAATATGGAAAATCACTCAATAATCCAAAAATCACCTGAAAGCATAATCAAGAAAAACACACACATACTCAGGAGAGTGGGTATTCAAATTCTGTCAACCTAGACAAATCTGAATAGGGTAGTCATATTGAAACTCATCCAACATTAGGACGATTAGGCTTAGGTTAGGGTTTTGGATCTATATGTTACCTCCCATCTTTACCATTGAGATGAATATTTATGGGCACGCTCACTCCTGCTAATTCAAGGAAGATGATGCCCTATACCTGCAATCCTATCATCAAAGAACATGCATGTACATACATAAGATAATATCACAATCAATGCTAGGGATCGGTCAAACGTGTGGATCTCGCCGAAGCAAGTAACTAAGTCTCTATCCTCTACCACAACAACATGCAAACAGATACATAAACATGATAACCATACACATGCAAGTATGGGGTAAATACAACATAATCAAAACATAAATCATCAAATCATGATAATATTCATAACATCATAATCAATAGTCACCATCAACTGAAATAATAGTAGCTCTCATGAAAGTAGCCTAAAAGAATTCGGCCAATCAACTGAAACCAATGCCTAAAAGAGTACGACATCAAAACTAAAAAGCAAAAGATGAGTGAGTATTACAATGAAGAAGATGAATAACTCACAAAAGAAAAGGTGCAAGAAGCTCATCAAGATCCCCAATTTCAAAGACTTATGGAAAGAGTGCTTGAAACAAATAAAGAATGGTACTTCATGGCCTTAGAAAAAATGAGTCAAACTCCCTCACGATTACAATGTTTCAACACTGAAACAAAATGAGGGTGAGGTAAATTTTATAGGAATCCTTAACAAACATATCCAATCCCTCCAAAAATAACTTAATAATATCAAACGAGGGACCTCACACAATAAATACACTTCAGAAGAAATTTGTCCTTTTCCATTTGATAAGACTTTGAATTTGATATCTTTTCTACCAAATGTAGAATTGCCTAAGTTTGACAAGGACATTGGTATAATAGATACCCAACATCACATCAGAGAATTATGTACCCTAATTATGGATTTTAGCCATGAGCCCACATATTTGGTGTTATTATTTCCAAGAATTTTAGGTGTCTAAACGATGGAATCGTTCTAAAAATTACCACCTCATATTATAAATTTTGAAGAAATAGTGAGAAAATTTGTTGGTCAATATTCATACAACATTGAACATGAGATAACGATAATAAATCTTTGAAATTCTAGGAAAAAGACGGTGAGCCTTTCTCGACATACTTACATCGATTGAGGTGACTCTTTGATAGGTACCCACATTTTATCCCATAAAATGAAAAGATGACTATCTTCATAAACACCTTGACTTGTCAAAATAATTTTAGACTCTAGTTACAATGTCCCATGTCTTTGATAAATTGATTGAAAATGGAATCACCGTTGAAGATGTGTTAGTAGAAAATGGTGAATTAGAACTTTACAAGGACACTAAAGGCTCTTCTAACAATCAAGACAAAAACAACAACAATGAGAAGCCTAAGATTTGGACTTGAACCAAACATGTTACACACAATGGAGTTGTAAATAAAAATAATGTGAAACCATCACAACCCTTTTCAATTTGTCCAAACCTCAACCCAAAAATAGTAATCAACCAGGGAACACATCTCAAAACAATCAAGACAAACCAAAAGCATTCTCACATACACCTCCTCCATCCTCCAAATCCATTTTGGGTCCCTATGTCCCATAACTAAAGCCTTCAAACCTTCCATCTATATCCCTCCATTAACCATACATAGCCATTCTATCTTTCCACTCACTTACCCTATCACAAGTCAAGATTAACAAAGGCACACATACTTGATAAATTTCTAGTCGCCTATCCATATGAACCCTCCCCGTCAGTTTTATCCCTCGATTAGACCCACCACTTTTGGAAGTAATTTGGATTTCAAAAATGAAAATCATAAATCCAAGAATCCACATACGTTTAAATATCAATGTATTCAATCTAATTGACATGTGAATACAAAGAAAAATGAAATATAAAGAAAAGACCACAAAGGTCCATCAAGAAAAATTAAGTATCAAAGAATGTGCGGGTTTCTAAATCCCTCAGTGAAACAATGCACTCTAAAGTACTACAAGGAAAATAAAAATCAAAATTTATGGGAAGTCTCAAGTCATTCGAACAAGACTTGCATACAAAATAAAAATCAAAGTTGACATTCAAGCTTCCAAAAGTTTCCCCTCTCTCATCATCCCAACATCTTTCATCTTCCAAGTCTATATTGGGTTCCTGTGTCCCAAAATCCATTACCTAAGATAATTCATCACCTTCTCCATCCATTTTGGATCCTTGTGTCCCAGAATCCACATTCTTTCCTACATTAAAATCTCAAGCTTCCCAATCCATTTCTCCTCCATCATTCCACCACCCTTCAAAGTATGTCTCGATGTTGATTTTTCTGATGTTTCCATCTACCCCTTCAAAAACCTTCCAACATCCCATCCATTTGTCTAATACATGATTCTTATCCTCCCATCCATTATCTAACACCAATTTTCTACCCTTAGCATAGATCCTTAACCACCCTCTACTTTTAACCACCATATCCTTCCTTTAACATCACCTTACCAACATCTTTGAGCATACCTCTAATTGCAATGGTCTATGATAGTGTATCTTTCAAAAGGGTACTATTTAGAGAGAAAGATACTTAATCCTTCTATTTTCTATCACGCATTCACTATCTTTCACACACACATAGAGAGAGAGAGAGAGAGAGAGAGAGAGTTTTCCTATGGTGAAACCAACTCTTGTGGTGCCTTAGGCAATTACCATAATAAAAACCTAGAAAACATGCATCATGCATAATCCCGCTATGTGCACTTCCACTTGGGGGGAAGTTTTATCCCTACTACATTATCCATCATGTCCTTCCTTCTCTATTATCTACAACTTCCTTCTCCATTATCTACCATTTATCCTATTTGTATCCCCATTTCATTCAATTTTTCTTATCCTCTCATTTCCTCCATCATTCCATATCATTATCTTTCTTATCCTAAGTTAATCTTTACCATTCCTAAACATTCCCACTTCCATCCATCTATTTCTTCCATCACTCCTTATCAAGTTTAAACTTAATCCAATCCAAATTGACCCCTTTGGTCTTGATCAACACTAAGGCCATACTATGTGGAACATGTTTTCAAAATCCTCTTGAGTTTTCCATTCGTTTGGACCACACCATGCCTTTCATTACATCATGATCATTACCCTACATGTTGTTCCAATTCAACACGACATTGGCCTACATTATCCTATCTCTTTCTTTCTTAGTTTGGGTACTCATAACGAGATAGTCCTTGAGGATCACATTATGCACACCCCCTCCATCATTTGTCTATCTATTCCAGTTCATTAGTTCATACATCTACTCACAATTCCCTACACCTTGCTAGACATTAGGAGAAAATAAATATGATCTTGATTAAAATATTTAAAAATTGAAAAACAACAAATATTGATCCTGAGAAAAATCTATAAAAATTAGAAAAAGTCCTTAAAAAATCATTATAATGGTGAAAACCTAGCAAACAGGCACCTTGATAATAAAAAAAATACAAAAACACAAAAATACAAAAAATAAATAAATACAAAGATCAAATAATATAAAATACAAAAATTGAAAAATCAATTATAAAAATAAAAATTAAAAAAAAAAGAAGAGAAAAGTGCTTTGGTGAAAACGTGGTAAACAGGTGCCTCAATAGAAAAAAATCAAATATCTCAAAAGTACAATAAAACCAAGTCGTTAAAGCTTGACAAATAGGCGCTACTTATGGTAGTTATCTTTTTCGTCTATCACAATCTTTCATTCACATCCATTGTACATAGCCATAGTAAAATTCCATTTGTACATAACAACCTGGTCAGAAGTAAGATCCTACCATGACTTGGGAAATTGTAGGCATTTGTTGTGCATTGTTGGGGGCAAAATCTTGCAACTAGTAGAGTAAAACGTGGGTTTCAAAACAACAAACAAGTGAGAAAAAAAAAAAAATTTGTAACATCAAGTAAAATCAAACATCTTAATGACCAACCCTACAAATCCACATTTGTTAATTTGGTTATCATGTCTTTTGAGTAACTTTTTGATGCGTTGAGCTAGAGAGATGATGACAAAGCATGATATTTTCTTTGTTTGTTTCTTGTGAGTTCATTCTTAGTATTATGCAAGTTCATCTAAGCACATGAACATCAAAGAATAATCCAGGAAATCATGAACTTGAATAAGAAAATAATCAACTATTGTTTGTTTATGCAAGAACTACTCAGGTCATCTTGGTTCAATTTTTCCTCGATGCTTGTATTAACTTACAATACTAAAACTCATGAAAGACGTACTCAGGTCATCATGGTTGAATTTTACCATTGTTTTCTATACTTACTTTCAATATTTAAAAATCTCAATGATGAAAAATAGCACAACAACATGATCAACCAGATGACAATGTTGCACTTAGATTTCATGTAGTTTGCATTCATATAGTTTGCATAGTATTTTTACAATTGAGGGGATCTTTTAAAAAGGGGATTTTAATCAAAATGGATAGAGACGCCTTGATACTAATATAAATTGATGGAGTACAAATGGACACAAAAAAATATGGGCATCTCATCTCATCACTAGCAATTTATATCATATCATATCATACCATGGCACATTGCATCCTCATTAGCAATTTCATCTCCTTAATTTCATTTAATTATCATTATAATTAGATGTGTTATCATTCATCTTCATATCATTGTCATTATCATTAGTTTTGTCATCATTTCATCTTCATATGATTCTCATATCATTAGTTACATTATCATTATCTTTAGTTTCATTATCATTTCATCTCATTACCATTAGTTGCATTGCATTATATTTTGCATTTCATTACCATTTTATCTCATTTCATTTGCATTCCAATTTCATTTTATTAATCAAGTCATTAGTTTTCATAATCAAATTCATTAAATCATTTTCATTAGTTTGCATCATCGTGGCATAATCATATACATATCACTATCACATATTATATTAAGCTCATTACATTTGTAAAATTTATTTCAAAGTCATATCACTTGTATTTTAACATCATTTCATCCACATCATTCCACATTCATCTAAAAATCATCTAATCCATTAGAATAAATCCATTTTTACTTTACATTATGCATCATACATATTTGCATTTAAATTCATCTCATTTGCAATCACTTCATATCATTTGCGTCCAAGTTCATTTCATATAATTTATACACCATCTCATTTACATAAACAAATGCATTCATATCATTTAAAAAACATTGCATTTATATCCAAAATCCTTTCATAAAAATTCACATAAACATTTATTATTTCACAACTCATTGCATTTATAAAATTCATCTCAAAATCCATTTCATCTCTATAATACATTTCCATTCATTCACAAAATCCATTTCATTTCCATAATGGATTTCTATTCATTCACAAAATCCATTTGTAATACTTACCCCTTAGTTTTCTTGTTTGTTTTAGTTTCTGATCTCTTTTAGGTTTCTTATGTTTGCGTTGGTTATTTCAGGTGCTTTTAAGGGTATTTATGCATTACTTTTCATTATGCTAATAATCCATTGTTAGTTGTATTATATCATCTATTTGTATATGATTTGTGATTATTTTATTTTGGTTATGTTTATGTTATGAAATCATTTTGATTAAGGTTTTCTAACAATACTGACCCTATATCTATATGCACATGGATCATTGTGATGATTTACATTATTATTTATTGTGTTTGGTATGGTATGGGACAGAGTCATAGTTACTTGCTTTGACGAGATCCACACGATAAACTAGTCTCAACCATTGTTTGCTATATTGCATGTATATATGCTCGTCTTTGTGATGATAGGTTTGCAGGTACCGGGCTATGTCTTCCCTAAATTTGCTAGAGTGAGCATGCCCTATCACAGTATCTCAATGGTAAGAGAGGGGAGATAATATTCAGGTCCAAATCCATACCCTAAACCCTTATTTTGTCCTATAACTAGACAAGAATCTGATGGACTACCCTAGTGTTTGAATGTGTCAATTGACATGGATTCATGAGCCTGTTTGTGTGTGTTGGGTTTCTATTTCAGTTGTTTGTCTCTTTCAATAGTTTATGTGTTCAAATGGGTTTCAGGTGATTTAATGATGCTTTTGGCTTGATTTATTTAATGAATATTTATGAAAAATATTAATGTTAAATATTACACCTTTAATAAGGTTAAAATATTGATATATGAAATATATAGCTATTTAATAATTAAATATTAATTAAATGCCTATATTTAATTAATTGATTTAATTATTAAGTCTTGATTTAAATAATTGAGATTTAATAAATATTAAATTCGATTAATTGTAATTAGTAGTGCAAAATTGATTTATTAAATATTATTTTAAGTTGCATGGTTAATTGATTTAATTAATTGAAATATTCTCACATGCATTTTCAATTTAACACTTTGCTTTTATATTATAAAGTTGAGTTATGCATGCTTTAAGTGAAAATTAAAAATAAAGAATTTATTTTAATTATTAATTAAATAATTTATATTCCCTTTAGATTTTTCACTTTTTGAAAAACCTAATTGCTTGGTTTTCTATATCTTTGGATTGAAAGCCATTTTGGAGATTACTCAATGAGGGGAGAAAGGAAAATCAGGTGATGAAAGAATTGTGACAGCTTGAGAGCATTTTGGAGCATTTTTAGAATTATTCTTTGCTTGAAATTGTAAATTTTATTCCTCACCAGTTATTGAGGTAGGATCTTGTTCATATTAATTCTAGCTTTCGGATCCCCGTCTTTAATGTATCCGAAAAACTAGGATCCTTTGTGTGGTCTTCCTTGTTTGATTATTGTGTGGTTTATTGATTTAAAATTTAAGAAATATGTTCTTATTTCAATTTTTTATTTTCCTTTAAGTTTGCATGTCAGATCTGTGCTTGTTGGCATAAAGATTTCATTTTTAGGTGTTAGTTGCAAAATGGGCATTAGAGTTTTTATGTGGAAATGAATTTGTTCAAAATTGCCTTTACGGTTTCAATTTGGAAAAAATATCTTTTTAAAAAAAAAAATTGATGATTACTGCCAAGAAAGGGTTTAAACCCTCAGATCTATGAATATCTTACCTTGAAAGTGAAAAATTTACTTTTGCCATGTTCTTGTCAAAACCGGGTCCAAATTTGCATGAAAACAAAATAATTGAGTTAAAATTGCATGCTTGAGAAAGAAACTCTTCTTGAAAACAAATTAAAATATTAGATTTAGAATGTCTCTTGTTAGTATCAATTTGCATGCTTAAAAGAAATAAAATTCTTTTTGAAAAAAATAAATAAATTAATATTAAATTAGACATCTTTCTTGTTTTTATCAATTTGCATGCTTAGAAAATCATCTTAAGAAAATAAAGAGCTATTATTAAATTTAGAATATTTCTCTTCTTTGCATCAAATTACATGCTTTATTATTTAAGTAATTTAATATTATTACATGTAAATATAAAATAAAGATAAATGCATGCTCTCTCTTTTATTATGAAAAATTAATTAAATAAGATTTTTTAAAGAATAAATATTTATAAGATATATTTATTTGCATGTTATTTAAGAAAGATTCATTTATTTGTATTAAAATAATTCTTGTTGGAATTTGCATGCAATAGTATTCTATTTTTAGAAATTATATTTTTTCAAAAAAAAAAGAAATTTTTTTTAAGAATTCGCATAGAGTGTATTCTATTTTTAGAAATTATATTTTTTCAAAAAAAAAAAGTATTTTTTTTAGAATTCGCATGGAGTGGTGTTCTATTTTTAGAAATTATAATTTTAATAAAAAAAAATATAATTCGCATGGATTGTATTCTATTTTTAAAATTATATTTAAAAAAAAAAAAAACTTGTAATTATAGTTAATTTTTAGTAATTATTGATTAGATTAATTTATATGATGCGAATGTTATAAATTAATCTATAAACGTTTTATGTCCATTTTCTTGAAAATTGAATTATATTGTTGATAGTAATTTTATCAGATAAACTAATTTGTATAGTGTTACTATAAATGAATTTATCACTGAATGTTATTGCCTTCTTGGAATCATACTCATTTTGTGATGATGTGTCTTCTAGGTGACTGATTAAAAGATTCTGTGTTTCTTTCCCTTTTACGATACTGTACGCCTCTCTCTCCGGTTTCCCACAGCTTTCCAAGGGCTGGGGTTAGTAGCCAAGGTTCACAAGTGCATGCAAATCTATTACGCAATAACTACTAAACGAATGATGGAAACGTAAGCAATAAAATGTACAAACAACGAAAAATAAGACAAACGAATGCAAACCCTTCGAAGCTTGGAGCTTCTATTGTCTCTCTCTACTCCTTCCGAAACGCTGTTATTGATGCTCAGTATTGGCTGGGCAGCGTCTATGACTTGAGAAGCGTCGAGAT
>MU225145.1:963522-973522 GCA_018584345.1 Thuja plicata | reverse complement strand
TTATATGCATGCAAACAAATAAGTTAATCTAGTTGTGGATTAAAAGGATTAATTTTTATTGGTTCCTGATTCACCCCTCCCTCTCAGTCACTGGGCACATCATATAATTCCAACAATTGGTATCAGAGAGGTGGTTCTCTTATCATAAGTTTAACATCTTGAGAAAAGATCAGAGGATATGGAAACCTACAGACTGGAGAAATCCATTCAGAATGAAAAGATAGATCTTAAAGTGGCCATGGATCATATCATAATACTTAAGAAGCAGCTCTCTCTTTTCCTAAAGAGAAGAAAATAATTAGCAGTGCAGATGAATGAAAAGAACTATATAGAAGAAAGAATTGAAGAGTTTTGCAAAGATAGAAGCTTAGAAGAAGATAATGCATCCATTGAAGACTTGCTTGCAAAGAATCTCACTTTACATGAAGAATTCAAAAATTTGAAAAGAGAACAGGAAGTTCACTCAATCAGAATGTGTGAAGTCAGGGAGCTAAAGAACAAAGTAGAAGATGACAAAAATATAGCACAAGAAGATAAAAGACTGCTGAGTACAAGATTAGGAGAAAAAGAAAATGAAATCCAATACTCATCACTTCAGCAAGCTGATTTGGTAAGTCAAATCAACAATGCAACACAACAAGTTGTTAATCTAAGGACAAAAAATGAAAGACTATAGAATGAACTCAATAGTGAAAAGAAAAAAAATGAAAGTACGATGAATTCACAAACTACCATGGATCAGGCAATAGAAATCAGACATCATGGATAGACTATATTAGGTTATACTAAACAAGGTGAATCCTCACAGCAAGGAGCTCAAAGGAACAACAAACCTACATACAATTATTGTGGTAAGACAAGACATACATCAAATAAATGTTGGAGCAATGGAAAGCCAAAATTTAATGGTAAATTCTACAATTGCAACAAACATGGATATAGAGAAAGTGAATGTAAAGAGAAATCTAAGTTTGAAGGGAAATGCTACAAATGCAACAAACAAGCTCATAAATCTTCTGAGTGCAGAACTAAGAAATGGAATCTTGCTGAAAAATTAGCCAACGAAATTTTTGGTTGGGATTACAAAGATTGGTACAGATGTTGTCACTGTGGTGAATATGGACATATTGGTGCAAATTGTATGAAGACTCACTTCAGAAAAAGAGATCCTAATAAGAGATGTTATGTGTGCAATAAACTCGGTCGTCTAAGTAAGAACTTTATGAACAGATAAAAAGTGTATACTGGTTTTGAGAATGGAAAAGCCAAAGCCTCTAAAATCAGAACTCAGATAAGAAAGCAATGGGTAAGGAAATCCTCAAAACATTTAGAGCAAAGAAATGAAGGATCTAATGACACCCTAAACAGTGAGATGGGTGGATCTATCATTACAGAATAAGAAAATAAGGAGATGACTAGATTTGTGCAATACAAGCCATCCTACATCAGTTCCAAAGAAGAAATACAATCCATATCCTGCGTATTGATGCATGAGGACATATTATAGTTCAACCTGAGTTAGAATGTTAGTTACACCCAAGTCACTCTAGCTCACCCGAGTTGATTCAGGCAGTATTGATAATTGGAAAGTTAGTTTCACTCGAGCTTCTAAGTGAATCTTGGAGAAACACTCAAGTCACACCGACTACTATGTATGGAGAATTTAATGAAATACTCTGATGATTGAAAATCTCTTATAAATGAAGGATTGTAAAGAGCATTTCTTACAAAGCTTTTAGTTTACAAGTCAATTCAGATCCCTTAGCAATTCAGTGTGAATTTGTGATTGAAAGCAGAGTTTGATCATTTTGTCTGAGCAGTATGGCATCCACTTCTAGTAGCAAGGTCAAGAAAGGTTATGAGATGCTAGTAAGGAACGCAATTTGTGATCCTCTGGTGTTCAAGCTTCATTTGGAAATTTGCAGAGGAGATAGAATAGATGGGAGCTCATTCCCTAATTCCTCCAAGAGTGTTACTAGTTAACGACATTTTTAGCTTCTATCACTGCAACATACAAGATCTTGCAACCAGTGAGATGAATCAAGCATATGATCAATTATTTACCAATGCAAATCTAAAGCCCAAGCATAAGCACCTCAAAACCAAGGGTTTGACACACATCATGCACATGTCGAGGTATTTCCAGACAAAGTGGATGAGATATGTGTTCTTAGTCATGTTCACGACATGCAACTATGGTTGGATCATCCTGTGAAGATCACTAAGAAGATAATTCACCATGTCACTGAATTCCCTATGCTAGATAAGCCAAAAAATACCAAAACCCTAACTAGGGATGAACTAGCTGAGTTAACTCTTTTCGAGTGGGATGGCAAAGGGATGAGACTTAATGGAGTAACTGATATGGAGATGAAATTTGGCATTCATGTTATATCCCACAAGATATATAGCTCAAGAAGACCCAACATTGTTTCATGTGAAATTCTTGACCTAGCACACAAAGTAGTAAAGAAGAATCTGGTATTCAACCTAGAAGAATTACAACTCACTCAGTTGAGAAAGAATATGGAGAGAATTCGATTGTCCAAAACCAATTCATGTAAGTTTGGTTCTCTTCTAATTTTAATACTCTTTTATGTTGAGAAGTTCTTTCCCTCCAAAGGAATAGTAGCATGGAAGAAGGATAGACCAATCATCCATCAAATTAATGAATTCATAGCTGAGATGGGAGATAACTTTGATAGCATTATGGATGGATACTTTGAGAGTTTCAAACAAAAGATGCAATGTAGATATAGAATTCCCAAACAACTAGTTGAGAATTACAAAGATGAAATCTATTTTCTTGTTGATTGTGATAAGGTTTATATACAAGTAGTAAAGCCTAGGGTTGCATGGGTACAACCCCTATCATATGAAGTTAACAATCATGACACAAAAGATATCATAGAGGCTCTTGTGAATGAACCTGTCAATCCAAAGGAACCTTACTTTGGAACATATGAGGAAGCAAAGAGCAGGATATCTTTGGAGATTGAGATTCCTAAGATATTGAAAAGAGGAAGAAAGAGAATTGATACATTCAAGAAGAAGTTTGGCAAGACCTCTAACTCTCCTACAATCTATGAGAGTAAAGAGGACTCAGTTAAAATAGGGGATACAGTCAAGTTAGAGGTTGTTGAATCTAAAAAGGAAGAAATTGGTATTAAACCTCCATAGAAGAAGAGGAAGACAACACCTAAATAGAAAAAGGCAAAAGGCACTACTCTTGTTGTCACCTTAAGGAGATCAAGGAGAAAACTTATACTAAGTGATGATGAGGAAGATAATACTGTGGTCTTCACTAAACCAACACCCACACTTGATCAGAAGATTAAAGAACTTAAAGAAGGAAGAGCCATGAGTTATTTGAAGTCATTGAATTATGCTTCTAGGTCAGAAGAATAAAAGAAGAAGATTGAGAAAGTAGTGGTGGAGAAGATGGAAAAGTGGAAATATGACCCTTCCAAGTTGAAGAGTTATATGATTGAAGACCTATTTAAGGAAGTATCTATTCCCTGGAAGAATGCAGTACAAATTGAAAAAGATATAAGGGAACATAGATTGAAGTAGGTCATGCTTGAAAATAAATACAAAGAAGTAAAAGAGGCCTTGAGGAAATATGAGAATAATCACACCCCCAGATTCAGGGCATTCCAAATATTGAACAAGAACATAGAAGATGTAGCTTAGTGTGCCACATTAGTGTGGAAATAAATATTTGAGATAACAAAAGGCAATGTGAAGGAATAAGTACCGAGTATAGACCCTCTAGCACAGGGAAATGATGATACACTACCTGAGGTACAGACTATTGAAGAGTCCAATGTAGAGTAGATTGCAGTTGAGGTAATGGCATCATTACCCCAATCTCCTATACGGAATATAGTACCTCCGAGCAAAGACAAGGTTGCAGAATCCACATTTAAATAGAAAAAGACTGAGAAAAAGGATCCTCTTACTACTGAGACATGCACACCCGAGTCACAAAAAGATAAGGTAGACATTTCTACTACTAATATTGATTCATCAGTAAATATTGATCCAAAATTTGGTACTGTAAAGGTCAATGACCTAATTAGATTGAATACTGAAGCAAAGGATGAGGTAGGTAAAGGAAAGGAAATTGTTCCTTCACCGAGTCCTAAGACAAAGGTAGTAATTATTGATGAGATAGATCTAGATAAAGAAATTGTGATTCCTAATTGGGATCTATCCAGCCCATTTGTAGAGCCAACATATATTTTGGGAGAACTATGGAAGAAAAGAGCTACACAGCAAAAGCTCTGAAAGGAAAGACAAAGAAATAAAGTACTTGAAGATGTCAAAGGCATATTTGTAGATGCATTGCAGATTGAAGTCAATGAGATTGACTTAATAATGGACCAACTTGTTGACATTTTCCACAAGTTCAACACAAATATGAATGGTCAGGAGAAGTTACTTGAGAAGGCAGAGAAGAAATTTGAGAACAAGGTTCTAGAGAACGTTGCAAAGAAGATTGCAAATGACTAGGTGAAGCTTACAAAGATCATTAGCACTCTAGAAACCACTATGAAAAATGTGGTAGCACTATTTGTAAAGTTGAGTGACTCCTCTAACTTTACTATGGAAATCAAGAAAAAGTTAGTAAAGATCAATGCATACATGAAGGAAAGTGCAAGGAAGTTAGCACTTGACCCAAGCACCAGTTATGCTCACTTCATGAAAATAAAGTATCTTACTGATCTACAAGTTGAAGTATTGAGAGAAGAAGAAAGGACCAAAGAATCCCTTACAACAATCCAGAGCCAACTTCTAGCACACATGGATGGAATGCATAAATGCATAACACAAGCTAAGACACTCATTCATGATAACAACTTCTTAGTTTCCAAGATAATGATAGAGTTGTCTATAAAACTACAAGTTGAATTGCACATCATGAAGGTGCTACAGGAGAATTGGGACAACACTCTGTCTCAAATTTTGAAGGTACATAGTGATTTCCTATCCTACTTTGAGATAACATTATAGATATCACTTTTTTGCATTCCTGTCAAAAATAAGGGGGAAATATCATTATATTTTAATAAAGAGAACATATGTACAGTGAATATATATAATTTTTAAAAACACAAAAATAGAGTCAGTTGGACCCAAGAAGTAGAGGCAGTGTCAAAACCCGAGTAGATAGAAAGGGGGATTTTGACATATCAGATACAAAATTCAATGATAAGTGTTTTTGTCACTAATGCCAAAGGGGGAGATTGTAGACCTTATGGAAAGACATATTTTCAATTAGTGTTAAAACACTTAGTCATTCAGTGTTTCCCGAGTATTTAGTGTTGCCTGAGTATTCAGTGTTGTCTGACTATAGTGTGTGACGTGATCAAGGATGGAGGATCCAATGAAGGATTATCCAAACTTGTAGCAAATACATACAACAGAGGAAACAAAAAAATACATAGAAATATAACCATCATTCAGTTATTATCTCAAATCTCAATTACATTCAACATGTCAGGCTGTAAGGCCTTCCCGGTTACGGCCAAATACAAAGATATAATTCAAGATCTAATATAGATCTTCTGTAACTCATGAACTAGATTCTCAAATCCAACACTTTGGTCTGCTCCTTAATCTGAACCCCTACAAAATCTTCCTAAGCTAAGAACATAATACAACTTAAATACAAAAGAAAACCAACTAGTTTAACCTTCAAAACAATCATTGGAGAAACCCCCAACCTAGATTTAGGTTCACATAATCCCCAATGAAAGATCCACAATCAAAATGCAGAAGTCGGCCAATAGATCCAACTCCAAAATAAACATCTCAAGAAGATGATCACCAAAAATCAGCAACCATTAGTAAAACATACCTGAGCATCAGGAAACCTATCGATGAACACAAAACCACAGCAGTACTGAAACCCGTCAGTACAGAGATCACCAAAATTTGTCGGTAAAGCATGAACCTGAGAAACAAGAAATGAACAAGCATTTCTTGAGCAATAGAACCTAAGCAATAGAGAAACAAAGTGTTTTACCGAGCAATCTCCAAACAAGATAAAGAATAAAAGAAAGCATATTTTTGGTTGTGCAAGATTTCCAAGGATCCTAAGATGCTCCTGCATCAGACACCCCGGGTAAAGAAGATGTTCCCATAAAGGAATCATGAAAATATCAAGGGAATCAGAACAGGTACTCTATACTTGTTCTTAACCCATATCTCTTCTTTCCCTTCATCCCATGCTGTCTTGACTCTGTTAATTACCTCCTTTGACAAATTCATCAGTCCTGTACTCTTCTCATATCTTCTGCCTGCAACTAACAAAAGTTGACATTGATCATCCTTATCATCAATGTTTTGATGAACCACCTCCTCATCTGACTAAATGATCAACTTGGTATTATCTGCATCACTCTGTGTCACTAGTGTCAACATCTGTTGTACTATCTCAACCAAAAATTTCATTTGTTTCTTCATTTTTGCAATTTCCTTAGAAGTCTCATTCTCTTTTTTCTTCATATTCTCCTTCCTTCTACCCATAGGATCATCAATTCTCTTTTCCTCATATTTTTCACTATCATTCATAAAACACCTGATAACTCTAGATCCCTTAGTCCCTGGTTCATGCAAAGGTAGTTGTTTATGCTTGGATTCACCCTACCTCACCACATAGGTATTTGCATGCCCATCAAACATAACATGTCTGTCAAACTGCCAAGGTCTACCGAGTAGTAGGTGACAAGCATCCATAGGTAATATATCACATAGTATCTCATTATAATAAGATCTAATCTTAAAATTAACAAGGCATTTCTCCTCAGCCCTAACCTTAGATGCATCTTGTATCCAACTAATCTAATAAGGATTAGGATGTTTTCTTCTTCCCAAATTTAACTTACTAACCATCTCTTCTGAAACAAAATTCTTAGAATTTCCACCATCACTTATGACATTACATACCTTTTCCTTGCACTTACATCTAGTTCTGAACAGGTTCCTTCTCTGAACTGGTTCATTAATACATGCGGCTAGCCTTCTAGTGATCATTACTTCACCTTCTTCTGCAACATTCACTGAGTTCTCTTTTGTTGTCAAAGTGAACTTCTTTTGAGGACATGACCAAGCCCTATGTCCCTTTTCACCACACTGAAAAAAAGTACTAGTGAAATCATTCCTTCCTCTTCTTCCATACCCATGATTTTAATTCTTAGGGTTTTCAATACTGCTAGATCCTACCTTTTTCTTCTTAGGATTTTCCACCACCTTGCTCTCAGCAGTTGTGTCATCAGTCTTACCACCTCGACTTCTATTGTCATATCTAATTTCAAAATTCTTATTCAGCTTCTCCTCAATCTTCAATGCCATCTAATAAGCATCTCCTATAGTTGTCATCCAAACAGTAAGTAACTCTTCCTGAATACTAGATCTCAAGCCATAGATATATCTAGCAACTTTCTCCTTGTCAGCTACTAAATGTTTAGTCCTAATCAGAATCCTATAAACTCTTCAGTATAATCTTGTACTTATTTGTTTGTCTGCCTCAAACCTTGCATCTTTTGAACATCTCCAATTCATAATCCACAAGAATGAATTGCTTCTTCAACTTTTCAACCATTTTGTTCCATCTGATGATCTTGTCTTTACCTCTCCAATTTATTTCCAATTGAACTTCTCTCCACCATATGTTTGCATGACCTTTCATCTTTTTCTTTGCAAACCTAAATCCATCAAGGTCTTCTACTTCTTCATACTCAAAGTATTCATCCATCTCATTAATCCAATCGATCAATTCTTCTAGCCTAATGCTTCTAATAGATGTAGAAACTTTGATCTTAGGTATTTTCCCAATTTTATTCATAGCTCTTAGAAATCTAGCCTCCTTAGGATCTTTGACATCTTCTATAGCTTCTTCAAAATGATCTTCTTCATCAGATTATTCACCATTAATTTGGTTTTCTCTGGATGCATTCTTTCTTTGCAATTCCTCTCGTAGATCTTGCACCTACTTCTGCACAGCTCAAAAAATCTTCCAAAGTGAATTCCTCCTTAGGTTCTTCCTCTGTGATCTCATGAATTTTATTTGGAAGCATCTTTGCTCCCAAATGTCCAGCAATTGGAAACCTAACTCCATCTTTAGTGATTGAAACTCTGCTCTGATACCACCTAATGCAGTCAAAGATGGAGGATCCAATGAAGGATTATCCAAACTTGCAACAAATACATACAATAGCGGAAACAACCAAATACATAGAAATATAATCAACATTCAGTTTATTATCTCAAATCTCAATTACATTCAACATGATAGGCTATAAGGCCTTCCCGGGTATGGCCAAATACAAAGTTATAATTCAAGATCTAATACAGATCTTCTGTAAGTCATGATCTAGATTCTCAGATCCAACACTTCAATCTTCTCCTAAATCTAACCCCCTACAAAATCTGCCTAAGCTAAGAACATAATGCAAATTAAATAAAAAAGGCAACCAACTAGGTAGGCCTTCAAAACAATCATTGGAGAAACCCCTGACCTAGATTTAGGTCCATACAATCCCCAATGAAAGATCCACAACCAATGCTGCAATCTAAATGTAGAAGTCGGCCAATAGATATAACTCCAAAATAAACATCTTGGGAAGGTGATCACCAAAAATTAGCAACCGTCGGTAAAGCATACTCGAGCATCAGGAAACCTATCAGTGAACATAGAACCACAGCAACATCAAAGCCCATCACTACAGAGATCACTAAAATTTGTCAATAAAGCATGAACTTGAGCAACAAGAAATGAACAAGCATTTCCCAAGTGACAGAACCCAAGCAACAAAGAAACAAAGTGTTTCACCGAGCAATCTCCAAACAAGCTAAAGAACAAAAGAAAGCATATTTTTGGTAGTGCAGGATTGCCAAGGATCCTAGGATTCTCCTACATCACGGTGTTTCCTAAGTGTTCAACATCACCTGAGTGTTCAGCATCACCCAAGTGTTCAGCATTGCCTGAGTGACATTTTATCACCCGAGTAGTCTTTTGGATACGAGTGACGGTTTGAAGCTGACTTTGCATATATTGTTAAATATAATTTTGTTTATTGCAAGCTGACTTACAGAGTTATTTTTTGTATAAAGATATATATTTAAGATAGTTTGTTTTATCTAATATGTAGATAATTATTATGATTATGTCAAGATTATATGAGTAATAATGTATGCATAAGGCATGTGAATGGCAGTTTGATTTAAGTGCAGAAGTATTCAGGATAACAGAGTCTCATCTATCACATTCAGGTGATCAGTTATATTCAAAAGGATCTTATTCAGCAATCACAGTTGCACAGAGCAGATCATCAACTAGTTCATTCTCATAGGTGGATCAATAAAATCCTCTAACAAGGTGGACCTAAGAGTCCTTTCTTTAAATCTCTTAACCAAGTTTCATTACTTATTGTATTGTCCAAAATCCTTTAACAAGGTGGACTTGACATTCCTTTCAATGCTCCTAACAGGGTAGACAATTAGAAGTGGTCATTGTAAGCTCTAACAGGATTAATTTATATTGCAGTACTAAATCTTGTGGGTATCATCCCCACCCCAGTTTTACTTTATTTTGGAAGGTTTCTGGGTAACCAAATATTGTGTTATTTGTTTGCATGCATATAACTTGAAAGTAAAGAATCATACAATTCCAACATATATATGTGTATATATATAGATATATATATATATATATGTATGTATATATATATATATATATATATGTATGTGTATATATATATATGTATGTATATATATGTATATATGTATACATATACATATATATACATATATATATGTGTGTGTGTGTGTGTATATGTATACATATATATACATATATATATACATATATATATATATATGTATATATATATGTATATATATATGTATATATATGTATACATATATATATTATATATATATACAATAGGACTGTTAGGTCCACCTTTCTTGAAAAGATTTCTTAAGTGTACTA
>MU225145.1:899004-963472 GCA_018584345.1 Thuja plicata | reverse complement strand
TATATATGTATATATATATGTATATATATATGTATATATATGTATACATATATATATTATATATATATACAATAGGACTGTTAGGTCCACCTTTCTTGAAAAGATTTCTTAAGTGTACTACACTTGTTAGAATGAGTACAATATGTTTGACCTGACTGTATGCAATCTATTATTGCTGATCACATATCCATCAAAGCTCTCATAATATGAATATCACATATAGTGATTGATTAATACCTTTTCTCTGCTTGTCGCTAGCCTGTGTTCTATTCTTGAATCTGATTTGATCCTTTTTTGTCCACCTGCATGAATTATCTTGTCTGATCCTTAGATTCTCTTAGTGGCTACAATCATCATTGAACATGTTCACAATAGATTGAGCATCTATTTATACACATATTTGACCTATTCTAGAATCACACATTACAATGTTAACTCTTGATCCAAGGTATACAACTTGACCTTGATCCTTAGTTTGCATGTTTTAAAATAGTTAAACTAATTAAAACAATAATAATTACATTGCTTCCTCCGCACATAATGGATTTAAAACAAATCAAGAAGCTAAATATACAACTTCAGTGTTTTATCTGACATGGAAAGTCAGATTCACTTTTTCTAGATGTAACTGACTGTCGATTCTTGGTCGTCAGGTTGAACTAAAAGTCTATCAGTGTTCCTTTGTTGAACTGATCATCAGGTTCCCTTCATCTATCAGGTTCCTCTATGTGTTGTTTCTTTGGTTTGCACTATTTTTACTCATCGGGTTTCTTTATCCTTTTTGTCATCGGGTAACACTGAATAGTTTTTGTTAGGATGCTTTGAACTTGGCAGTATTGGGTAACCTTGGCGTCGGGTAGTGTTGTACCCTATCTGTTGGTGTAGTGTAAACTGATGGTGTAGATCATGTTTTTCCTTGTGTATACTAATGGCAAAATATAATTCCTTCAATCTCCCCCTTTGACATTAGTATCAAAAATTGTTATGTGCATAATACTAAAGTGTTTAGTATGTACACCATGTCTATATCCTTGTCATTATATGACTCCCCCTAACTGTATGCATCAGTATAGTATAAGTGTATGTACATGTATACTTGCCTTTGTACTATACATTCCTTGTTCTTTTCTCTTTCAAATGTTTTATTGTACACATCATTTCCTCCTTTCATTTCTTGTGACTGTGTTCATATTACTTCCCCCTTTATACTGACTAAACTATATGTACATATCACTTCCCCCTTTATTGATACTCATGAAAAAAATGTACAACTTATAAGATGCCAAAAATGTGACAAAAAAGTGTAACTTACAATGTGTCAAGAATATGTGAGTGGGTGTTCTTGATGTCTTCGAGCAATTTCTCCCATTTTTCTTTCAGGAGTTCTAGTGCCATGTGCTCTAGATTTATCTTTGCATGCATATCATAAATGTTGTCTAGGACAGACATTTTTGGGGTGGCAATTAGTGATTTTTCCTCTGTCATATGTTTCTGTAGTAGTGAGAGTGTCGGTAAGAGTTGTTCTTGAAGCTCATTTACATCATCTCTAAACTTGGTCTATACTATCTGTATGTCCTGTCTCAATTTTTGAGCTTGCTTGAGTTGCTCATTGTGTAATTTTATTGCATCTTCACTACGTGAGACTTTGTGCACTTGTTTGAAGATCAACATCTATTTGTGATAACTTTTAAACTAAGGTTATAGCTTCTGAGATTATTGGATCTATTGTGCTAACCAATTCAAAAAGCTTTACCTTTTGCAATGCCACTTCTTGGCTTATCTTTTCTCCTAGCTTGAACTCATATTTCTATTCAAGTATTTCTTCCATGACCTTCTCAGCATCTATGTTCTGAGATGTGATTGCATCTGTGAGAACCACTAATTTATCAAGCATTGGGGTTGTTTTATCAACATCTACATAAGGTACAATTTGTTGAAGTATTCCTCTTGCTACTTCAAGTACCTTTTCCTCTTTTGTGGCTTTTCTCAATTTGTCTTGCATTGCCTTGCTCTCACAAAATCTTTCATACTTTCTCAATTTAGTTAGATCCAATGTCCTTGGATCACAAACTGGAATCTCAATGATTTCATCTAGAGTTACTAGATTCTTATGCTTGCTCTTTTTCTTCTTTGTGATTTGTGTGGTCGCAGATGTATGAACTACCATTGCTAGTTCATTTTTCCTCTCTGAAGTGCTTGGTGAAGGCTTTGTTGAAGATTCTTCTTGGGTTTTCTACTCGGGGTGCACCTGTCAATTTTGTGAAGACGTCTCTCCATCAACCTTTGGTGTCTCTAAAGACTTTTCTTCTAATTTATTTTCCATCTCATCTTTCTTTGCTTCTTCACTATTTTCTTTTTGAGTGTCCTCTTCTACCTTTTGTGTTTCTTCTTTACTTTGATCAGTAGACTTATCTTTCTGATCATCGATTGCAGCTTGCTCTATAGTTGTGTCATTTGTGGTGTCTTTTTCTTCTGCATCACCCTTATCTTTGGGTGTGCTTGTATCTTCTACATTAGACCCTTCATTACCTTCTAGTATATTTATGGCCTTCATCAATACTCACATATTGATTTGTGTGCTAGCTTGTGTTGTATCTAGAGTGGTGTCCTACTCATTGGTTGGGTCTTTTTGGGTAGTGACATCCTCATCATTTTGTATTTTCTCTGCAGGGTCTGGTTCTGTTGTGTCAATGACTAAATTTTCTAGCCATACTTCATCAGGAACATCCATGTCCTTATTGGCTTAGGTCTCCATTTGTTTTTTCTTGATCTAATCCTTAAGTGATATGAATATAACATCATCTTCTTTCTGAGGATCTTTATTAGATTCATAATGTGTGATGTCTTGAATGTCAAGATCATCCATGACTTTGTCCAAATCTATTGGCTCCATATATTCAACATTTTCCAAATCAATGTGTTAAGGACTTTCCTTGTCTTTCTCCTCCTCTCTATGAGGTGTGTCAGTGAGAAGTAACTATTCCTCATGACTTTTTGACCCTGTAGGTAGATCTAGGAGTTGTCTCCATTTAGTCTTGGTCATTGTATCCAGCTCTATGAGCTTATCCTCTAGCACTTTGTAATCTCTTCTTTTGCCTACAAATTTTCTTGAGTGTTTCTTCATTATTTCTTTTATTTATTCTATCTTAGATTTGGGAGGCATAAGTGTGACAAGTACCCTCTCCCTTTCTTCTCTTTCAGTTTGAAGAGCATATGACTACTGCTGAGATATTCTGTTACCCAGCTCTTTGGGTATTTGATTGACAAATTCAGCTAGTACATATTTGAATTTTACCATTGACCTGATGATTGCCTCTTGTATCTTATTTTGGTCCTCTGGTTTAAGCGTATCCCATTGTCTGATTTTCTTATCATACATGGTGCCTAATGCAGTAATAGATTCAACAGCTTCATCAATTGTTTGATTTTTGAAATTCTTCTTCACTACATTAGGCTCATCCTCTTTAGAATCCTCTATGTCAGCTTTAGTCCTGACCATTCTTTTTCTCCTCTTAGTAGATGTTTTTTTTTCTCTATTTGCTACTTTGTTCTCTTTGTTGGCTACTTCCTCTTATAGGTTCTTACTTGACCTTTCTTAAGAGGTGTGGTATCGGTCTTAGTAGTTTGACTCCTTGTCCTCTATTTCTTTGTAGGAGGTGGAGGTGTATCAAAATCAATTGCCTCAGAGTTTGATTTCTTCTCATCTTGCCCTTCATCGATGGTACCCTATTCATCACTTTCCTTTGTTTTTTTTTTGTTCTTCCTCATTAACCGATAGAATATTTTTAAGATTCTTAACCATTTTATTCTTCTTGTTGATAGTCTTTTTGATTTCTAGGCCTCCTTTTATCTTTGACCTGGCCTCTTCATAGGTTCCAAACCTTGGTTATTTTCTTTCAATGGGCTCATTGATCAATGCATCAATAGCATTGGTTGCTTGATCTATGTTGATTTCATAATCAAGAGGGGCTAACCAAGTTGTCCTTGGTACAACTGACTTTATGTGGGTGAAGTTTGTATCCACCATAAAAAATATCTCATCCCTATTTTTTTCAAGTAGTTGCTTAGGGATCCTTGTTCTTTCCATTATCTTTTCCTTGAATTCAAGGAAGTATGTAGTCATAACTGAGTCAAAGTTATCTCCTAGTGACTTAATAAGTTCACTAATTTGTAATGTCACTAGCTTTGTAGTATCCTATTTCACTTTTCTTACTGAAAGAAAGTATTCTTGAAAGTAGAAAAATATACACATGATAAGTGAGCCAAACTTACATGTGTTAGTCTTTGCAGACCTAATTGTGTTCATGTTCTCATCAATTTTCTTTTGAAGGATCTCACATAGATCCATCTGAATTCCCTTTGTCACTATCTTGTAAGTTGTGCTTACTGATGCTGATGATATGCTATTTATCCTGCTTGCCTAAAAGATCTTATAACCAATCACACATGCACATAACCTCAATTCCTCATCGGTGATGGTGTTCACTTTAAGACCTTTGTTATCCCATTCAGATTTTGTGAGATTTTCAACTTCTGGCCTAGAAGGATTCTTGTGAGCCTTAGGCTTGTCAGTTATTGGATAACCAGTGATAGCATGAAGGAAATCCTTAGTGATTTATTTGGGTTGATGCAACCATAGCTTCTGATCATGCATTTTGCTAAGTACCAACCTAATCTAGTTGGTTTTGAAGTCCCTTGGGAAATATAGGGCATTTATTATTCCCTTTAGTTGCAGATGCTTATGTTCATCTTTTAGATTTCCTCTACATCATAAAGCTTCTTGTAAGCTTCATCCATCTCTAGATCACCTATTTCAGTGATCTTGTAGTGAATGTAGGACCTTATGTCCTATATTAACAAAACCCTAGGTGGAATCTTAGAAAATGCACCAATTTCATCGGGTTGTGATGCGATCTTTGGGCATATCTTATACTTGGGCTCCACACAGGTGTTTGTTCTTAATTAAATTAACCATATTCTTCTTATCACTCTTGATCTTTGTGGTTCTTGAGGTGGTTTCCATCATTTTTCAAGCTTTAGGGCTTTCTTGAAAATAACAACAGAGTTCTTTCAGTGCCCTTAGTACTTACTTCAATCCATGAACTAGTGAAAGATCTGGTTGCTATGTGTTGGATCGAGTCAAGGATGCTCTGCTATTTCTCTTCAAATCTCTCTATTTTTTTCTCTTCTTTTTGTCTTCAAATCGTGGGTGCAAAATCAAGTGCTCATGTCGAGTATTTATAGACTTTTACCCTAAGTCTATCATAAATTCTCAATGACTCGTTGGGTCTTGAAGATAGAGTTTATCGAGAAGACTTTCAAAATCATCATCGAGGTTGTTAGGATACTTGGGATGGCTGTTAAGATTTTTTCTTTCCTGACGGATATCGATGTTCTATCATGACAACTTTATAAGTTTGATTCCTTACCAATGAGTGTCAGGTTACATTAGCAACTTAGCCATTTTATGTGTTGACCAACAATTCTCAGTAGGTGTAGACAGCTCATCCATTATGTTCATCGATGATTTTTGGTATGTGTATACTGACGGGGTATTTTTCTCTGAATTGTAACAAGTAACATAATATGCATCTTTATTTATGCATATTTTGACTATATATCAATTTTGTATAATGGAATTGATGCAAAATATGACTTCGTGTAGAGAAGTTCCATACTTACTTGTTCAGCTTAAGTGGGGGTGGTGATGTCACTGGATCCATTGGTTGGGGTGTCACCATTTGCATTGCTTGGTCCAGCTTCATTGTTTCTTGAAGCTTTTCTCCACATTTTGTCTCTAGCCCTCCAGATATCTTCAATGGTGTTTCCATTGGGATATGTGCTTGTCTCTATCATTCGGTCTTTGCAGTATTTCTTGAGATGACCAACTTTGTGATAGTGTAAGCATGCCATTCTAGGGTTTGTTTAGCCTCTAGACCTTTAAGTCCATGCTCTCATGTAGATTGCAGAAATGTGACCATATCTACCACATGTTGTACATTTTGTCCAATTACTATAGTCTCATACATATTGATTACCAATTCTCTTTGGTTGATAGGGAGTTTCTTGACCTTTAGGCTTCCATGCTTGCCTTTTCTTTTTCTAGCATTCAAGACTTGTGTTCCCATTTATCTTGCATGTAGGACAACATTTTTCCATGTAGGTTTCCTTCTTTGGTTGATCCATCTTAGACTTACATTCATATGCTTTATGTCCTTTCTTGTTACATTTATAACAGAATCCTATGAATGAAGATGTAGATTTAGGAATACCTTGCATTTGCTTCTACACACATTTGATGTGTGGCCTTTCTTTCCACAATGTTTGCATGTTAGCTTTCTTGGTCTTTTATTTTCATAGACATTCTTTGGATTGGCTTGATTTGATGATTCTTCATTTTTGGTAAATCCTAAACCATTGTTGTTGTTGACTCTTCTTTGTCCTTCAAGAAAATCATCCATTCTTTTATTGCTTTCTTCAGCCTTTTTGATAATTTCATTATGTTGTTGCTGAACTCTAACCTCATGCTTTGGTTTCTCATTCTCTTCTCTTAGTTCACCGATAGCTTGTACTCTTTCAATGAGTTCTATATTCATTCTATTTGCTTCTTGACTCATAAGAATAATTTGATTTGTAATCTCATGGTGATGCTCAGCATGTCTTTGAATTTCTAACTCCTTTTCTTGTAGCTTCTCTATAATCTTCCTTTTGTCATCAATAGCTAGTGTTCTATCTATTTCAGCTTGTCTAGCAGAACTCATCACATCAATCATTCTTACCATTTGTGTCTCTTGACCGATTTTCAGTATCTTTATTTTCTCTGTTAGATGATGATTGATCTCCTTTATATTTGTGATGTTATCTTTTGACGTGTCTGATGTAATACTTGTATTTGATCCTGAAGATTCAAAGAAATCTGAAATCTCTTCTTCTTGATAATATTTTTCATTGCTCTGAGTTTCCATACCTTTTCTCTCATCCAACGGCTCTCTCATCTTGATTCTCACTTCTTTATATTGTTCATAGAACATCTGTATCTCAAGCTTTTTATTCTCAATATTCTTATCAAGTTTGTACTTCTCCATTGTATGATCTTTCCTCTTAAGCCTTTAAGCTTTCCAAGAAGAGACATAGCTCTGATACCAATTGTTGGGATTAATGGGAAGTAGTACTAAGAGGGGAGGGAAGAATCAATACCTCTAAAACTTTTAACACTTTTCACCTTTCATTATTAGTAATCATTCTTTAATGTATTACTGACCATTTATGATGTTATTTCTTATGCTTTTAATATTAATTCATAATCTTTAATTGTTTGCAACATTCATAGAAACATTTATGAAAGTAATAAACACAACACAAGATATGATATCGCAGAAAACTCCTCTTAGGAAGTAAAAACTGCGGTGGGGATGGCACCCAAAAAACATCACTATCTGCAAAATGGAAGGGAGCCGGTAAAGGCTTAGAATTGATCACTTATGATGATCTACCCTGTTAGGAGTATTAAAGTGGATATCAATTAAGATCTACTTTGTTAAGAGCTTTTAGCAAAACTAATGAAGTGTGCACTCGGTTAAGAGATTTACAATAGGAATCTTAGGTCCACCTTTCTTGAAAGTATTTCTTAAGTGTACTACACTTGTTAGAATGAGTAAAATATGTTTGACCTGAATGTATGCAATCTATTATTTCTAATCACATCTCCATTAAAGCTCTCATAATATGAATATCACCTATAGTGATTGATTAATACCTTTTCTCTACTTGTTGGTAGCCTGTGGTCTATTCTACAAACTGATTTGATCCTTTTCTGTCCTCCTGCATGAATTCTCTCATCTGGTCCTTAGATTCTCTTAGTGGCTACAATCATCATTGAACAACCTATTCACAATAGATTGAGCATCTATTTATACACATATTTGACCTATTCTAGAATCATGCATTACAATGTTAACTCTTGATCCAAGGTATACAACTTGACCTTGATCCTTAGTTTGCATGTTTTAAAATAGTTAAACTAATTAAAAAAATAATAATTACATTACTTCCTCCACACATAATAGATTAAAAACAAATCAAGAAGCTAAATATACAACTTCAGTATTTTATTTGACATGGAAAGTCAAATCCACTTTTTGCAAGATGTAACTGACTGTCAGTTCTTGATCGTCGGGTTGAACTGAAAGTCTGTCAGTGTTCCTTTATTGAATTGATCATCAGGTTCCCTTCATGTGTCAGGTTCTTCTCTGTGTTGTTTTGTTGGGTTGCACTATTGTTACTCATCGGTTTCCTTTATCCTTTTTGTCATTGGGTAACACTGAATAGTGTTTGTCGGGATGCTTTGAACTTGGCAGTATCAAGTAAGCTTTCGGTCGGGTAGTGTTGTGCCCTGTCTGTCAGTGTAGTGTAAATTGATGGTGTAGATCATGTTTTTCCTTGTGTATACTAATGGAAAAATATAATACCTTCAGTTGGGTCATTGGTGTTTCCATTAATGACAAAGGGGGAGATTGTTAGATTATGGTTTGTGTTGTCATTGATATTAATCATATATGGTGTGGCATTATTGTGTGACTACAAATTTACTATTTGAGGATATGATTAATGAAGATTATTTTAAAAGAAGGATTGTGATTTTTACTGAGGTCATGAAATTTATTGAGGAAGAAGATTTTTTTCCAAAAGGATAGAATGTGTAAACAGTAATTGAGGACAAAAAATTATTTTTGGAAGGTTGAAATATAAAAGAAAGAAAATTTGAAGATCTTATTACATAATGAATTAGAATGATGGAGGCTTGAAACTTTGGAATTCATGAATAATTATTGTAAATATTTCTCTATCATTTAGACATGTTTTTGATTGAGGTAACTACGGGTTTTGAAGGGGCCCCGAAACCCTTTACAAGATAAAAGAATGATAAAACATTACTAGCGGAAAGAAAACATTGACTGCCTCAAGAAGATGAAAGAAACAAATGTGGCACAACCCAAGATATTATAGATATATTCCCATCCACAAAAAATAAAAAAAATGCACAAAGACCACTAGCCCATAGAACAAAAGAAAACCTCCTAGCAACACAAATCAACCTAGTAGGTTGTGGTACTCCTATGAGTCCACCAGAGGTCCTAAATCTTTTGAATTGAATCCTTCAGGCAAGTAAAGTCTTTTGGCTAGGTAGCCATTTTCTTCTTACAACTAGATCTGGTTCTAGTACCCAGGACAAAAATCTACTCTTCCTATTTAGCACCTTCATCATCAATATTTATACCATTTTTATGAGTGGTGTTACCTTCTAACAGTGCATACAGAGCATTAAGCTTAGAAACTATAGCTTTCATGCCAGCAACGTTAAGGGATAAGAGCTTCCTCAAAATTTGATCATTGTTTCTTTCTTTCTCCTAGATAAAAGGATATCTTTTCCTCAATAATGCTAGTAATTTTATCCTCCAGCGATCTAGAACCCTCAACTACCTCAGTAGAAACATCCTTACTAGTATTGTACATAGCAGCACCATTTGTCATTTTGTCAATAGTTTATTCCAGCACCTCGTTCCTAGCATCAAGGGATCTATACTTGATCTGTAGGTCCTGGGTTTCATGGAAATCCCACTTATCAAAACTAAAAGCAAAAATTTCTTTTCTTTTGGCAGCACTCGAAACACTCATATTAGTGACCCTTTTTGTATTCAAGTCCTGCTCTGTGATAGTTGTATCATCAACATTGGTCTGGTCCTACTTACCCTTACCCTTCTCAGTGTTGGCTTATGTCAAAGGATTCTTAGGGGGATTAGGATGATCATCAGCCTCCCATTTGATAGTAGATTGAGAAGATTTCACATTCATAGTACTTACCCTTATCCTCCTTAGCATATATCTCCACATCCATAACATTAGTTTCCCCATTGAGAACATGATTTCCTTTGTCTATTTCTGCATCTAGGTCCTTGTTATTAGCTTTATTTTCATTATCTTTACCATACTTTTTCTAGTTGTTATTCTCCTCCATGTAGACCTGAATAAGAGCATTAATTAGATTGGTGACTTCTTCAGGGATCTCCTGTCGGGAGTCATTCATAGTATCTCTTGCAACCTCTTTATCCGCAATCAACACATCATCATTATCATTGATAAGGGGAATGTCCTTCTCAAGCTTCTCCTTGTCATTCTGCTCAATTTTATCCAAGGCTTCAATGTCAATGGATTCTTCATCATCTTTTGAATTCATTCTATCCACTTCGTCAAAGATTGATAGGGTAGCCTTTTTTCTCTAGTATCATTTTTTGGTTTTTGTACTGGGAGAAGGACTCACCTTCTTACCAGTGCTGGTATCCATGACCTTTCTCTTCTGTGTTCCCACTTTCTTTGGCATAAAATTCAAGACCTGGTCTCTTGTATACTCTACAATAAGTAGAATCAAACCCTCATGAAGCATAGGAGAGCTGGATTTGACTCTATTATCCATATTGATCTAGTTAAGGGAACTCAACAAAAAGTAGGGGAAGGAAACCCTAGTTTTGTAGTGGAAATGGTTTACAAGAATGAAATGGATATTGTAGACTCTAGAAAATCTATCATCTAATGTAAAATATTCCATTATAACTCTTAAAACTCTAGCCTAATGAGCTTGATTTTACTTCTATTAACATAATCAACTTTCCCTTTTACTAACATAGCCTTCTCTTCTACTATTTTAGGAAAATCCTTATAGGCCTTATTTCCAAATTTTTTGTCTTTGAAGAAGTTAATGTCCTCTAACGGAAGACCCATGATCTTAGCAAGAAGATCCATGATGAGAGGGAAAGACTTACCCACCAAATATAGCATACCATTCTCCCAGGCAAAGGAAAAATCCCTCGTAATGTCTTTGTTGTAGCCATGTAGCCACTTGAGGTACTTGTCAACTCTACCCTTCTTGAGCTTCTTCCATACCTTATTTACTTGAATCCATTTACTCTATAAGGGATACTCTCTCTTGAGGTAACCTCCCATTGCATCTTCTTCCTTTTGTCCATTATTAGCCAGAGTTTCAAATTTTGGCTTCTTCCCAGACTTATTAAACACCAAGTTTTCTAGAAAAAGCACGCAAATCTCTATATTAATTTTATTTAGCTCCAAGGTCATCTTGAGAACCCAAAAATCATGCATGATATGACACGTAATAATGAAAATGTTCTATGCTTACCTTTTCATATAAGAAGTACACAAAATATGTTTAATATCATTCAATGTCATCATTATTTTGAATGGTTCCCTCCTTTTGGTTGATCTTGTCATAGTAAATAAGCTTATTTATATCATCATTAATATTATGCATTCTCATCCACTTTTTGATGATGTTAGACTTAACTCCTATATTAGCAAGCCCATCCACAACCTTGTTAGATTCACGATAGTCATGGGTAATATGGAACCTTTCAAATCTAAGAGCAATATTTTTAATTTTCTTAATAATATTCTCAACTAACCATGAAGGTTTTCTTAGACATTTAATGTTATTAATGATGTTTAGGGAACCTCCCTCCAGCCATAAATTTTTGCACTCCAACTCATTGTCTAGCATGATGGTATTGAGAGCCGCCATAGCTATAGCTCTATGGTTTGATTGAATACCCATGAGAAAGGCCACAACACCAATACAATTACCTCTCCAATCTTTGATACTTCCTCCACCTCCATCCATTCCTACATTTCTCTTAGCAGCCCCATCAAAGTTATCTTTGATCCATCCACGGGGAGCGGAGGACCACAGGGCTTCATCTCTAGGATGAGGGACTCTGGTAGTAGTCGAGCTAAACTACTAGTTTCTGATGTTCTCTAGAACCTCCTTAGGAGAATTCAAATTTGGATTGTTATTAACCATAATGTTAAATTTCTCATCCAAACCTCTGCAAATGTGACTACCAACCACTTCAAATTTAGAGTATTTTTCCTGAAATACTCTTTTATTTCTTTCCTTCCAAATACGCTAGCAGAAGTGAGGGAGAAGGAGATTCCATAATTCCTTTTCCATTTTGTCAAAGGAAGGACAATGCCATTGGGTGAAAAACTCCTTCCACAAGAGAGGAAAAAACTAGAAAAGGTTCCATTTTCTAAATATAATCTCCCATACCATACGAGTATAGGAGCAGTGCATCATGATATGATCATAAGATTCAGCTTCCTCCATACATAGAAAGAATATATTAGGTAAATTGAAACCCCTTTTACTAATATTATCAAGGGTTATAGGTTTATTTTGGGATAAAATCCAAAAGAAAAAGTTAATTTTAGGGGAGATATATTTGTACCACACATTCAAGAAAAGAGGTCTCTCCTCACCCAAGGTCATGAGATCACAAGTAGAAGCCACCATGTAAACCTCATCCTGTTTGGGCACCCATATAATTTTATCCTCGTTGTTATCATTAACAAACCAAAAATGTAGTTTAAGTTGAAGGGGAAGAATCAAATTGTCAATTTCACCCAGGTTTATCCACATGTCTCCTCTCCAATAATCCTTGACTTTCTCTCCAATAGTTTCTTTTCATATCGAGATTGCTTGATTCCAGTCTTGGTTTTTAGAAAGAGGTTCCTAATGTATCCATCTATCTTCCTAGAAATCAATTTTCCTTCGATCTCCCAAATTTCATCTTACTCCTTTGATAATTAGGTCTTTAGTAGAACAAATTCTATTTGATATTTAAGAGCCTTGCATGTTATCTTCAGAATCAAGGAAATCATCCAGTCAGTGGTTTTTGAAAAGATATTTGTTTTTAATTATCAAATTCCATCATTTCCTAATACCATAGATTCTCCAAATTTTCTTAGCAATAAGGGCTTTATTAATATTTTTTATCATTCTCAGGCCAAGCCCCCCAAGTTTTTTAGGCTTGCAGACCCTATCCCAAGCAACCAAGGTTAACCTTTTTTTTTTCTTCCACCCCCGACCACAAGAATATTTTCTGAATTTTTTCTATCATCATAGAAAATTTATGGGCGATCGTAAAGAGGCTCAAAGCATAAACTAGGAGATCTGGCAGAGTTGATTTCAAAAGTTGTACTTTCCCAGCATGGCTCAAGAGGGCCTCCTTCCAACCAGTCAACTTTCTGTTGAATATATTAATGATAGAACTCTAGAAGCTATCATGAGGTTTAGAGAATAATAGTAGACCCATGTAAGAGGAAGCCAAAGTCCCTATACTACATCCCATGATTTTAGAGATCATTTAGACATATTCCCAAACAAATTTATCAATAAATATTTAATGTGCTTGTTGGCTGACAGTAAGGCTAGTTGTCACTGGTCTAGATAGATGTGGAGAATGGTTTGCATTTCATCATAGAAGGATTTAATAGTTTCAAACTTTGTGAATTTGGACAAATTATTTGTGTGGTGTTTTATTTCATATATCTTTTGTTGGTTTTCTTAGAAAGTGAAGATTTATTGTTGTTAGAAATAACTGAGAGCGGGGGTGAATCACTGGCCTCAAAAATATTCCAATAAATCAACCCAAAAATTAGTACCACAATATTAAGCCTCTAGTTATCTTCTATCCTACAATATGTATTCCTTCAAATATACCTATCAAGTAACTACTGCTTGGAGTTCACTGTTAAACCTTATTCTTAATTTTTACCAAATAGCGGTCTTTCATTTACCAAAAAATAGTAAATTGCTTAGTGTATACCAATCAATCCAGATTAGTTATGTGTAATGAAAAACACTAAATTAATGACTCATAAACACATTGACACATAGATTTTTAACATGGAAATCCTGTTAAGGGAAAAACCACTTGGGACCGGTAACCCAAAATTTTCACTCTTCTGAAGTGAGCTAGGTGAAGAGCCAACCATGTTAAAGGTTACAAACACACTGTTAGGTGTGACCTTGTTAGAGGATTTAAAAGATTATTTTTTCACTTGATATTGGGCATCTCTATGCTACCTTTTATGACCAAACCCAATGTATTTTATCAAAAGGTATCTGGCATCTCATGCTATCTTCATGGTCAAACTTTTTGATACTCCTTAGGATTTATCTCAATATAGATAGGATATTTAAATCTTGCTTAGTTAAGAGACTTTTTGAATCAATGGTTAAACTGAAACAGTAAATGATCCGTTCACATAACAATTTATACTTGTAGATTTTTAGATCTATTGTAAGCGCATTTTACCTTTCTGATCAATATGTCTTTTCAATACCTTTGCTCCACTTATTTTCTACTTGGTGATGTTGTGCTCTATTGCTTGGTGTCTACAAAAACCTTTAAGTCTTTCCTCATCTTGATTGATCAAGATTGTATGAAGTTGTTCTTCATCAATTCTCTTCAGCATCATTCTTATCCATTCACTCCCCTTTATTCATAATGAATTAAGTTGTCTTTTTATAGACATGATATCACCATATCTCTCTTCTTGATTTTATTGTTTTTGGCATGATCCGCAATCTTATCCAATCTTTAGTTAAAGAATAGCTCCTCTTTTATCTCATAGAAATCTTCTTTCCAACTAGATAAAATAGCTTTAAATCCTTTAATTATCTCTATCTTTAACTTGTTGATTAAAATAATGTCAATAACCAGTTAATTCTATCTTTAGTTTTTCCAGCTAGATAATTTTTCATTTCTGAACTCCAGTTAACTTTGGTGTTTTAACTCTTTGATAGCTTCAGTCAACACTCCAATTCTCCTCAGGCTACTCTTTTAGTGTTTTCTGTCCATCGGGGTTGTCTGTCCTTTGAGCTTGTCTATTTATCGGTTAACACTATAATTATGGCCATCGGTAATGCTTGTGATTCTTCTCATCAATAATGCTCATCGGTTTCTTTTCTCAAGCATCACTGTGACTTTGTTCTCTATTTTCTCTATCCTTAGGTTTCCACTAGTTGTCAGTGTTTGAAGTCACGTAGTGAATTCTTGTCTTTTATGCATTACTAAAAGAATAATCTTTATCTCTCTGATTATCTCAAGTCTTTGACACTTTGAATATAAAAAATTAGATTATATCAAGTTAACATCAATGACAATACAATCCATTAACTAATTTAATGTCTTGCATTATCTTTCTGTATTTCGGTGATCAACTTAACATCTTCAAACCTTCAATCAATTGCATGTCATCAATCTCTCCCTTTGGCATTGATGTCAACACACTACATTATCACACTATATTATTACTAATACAATATGAAATATAACAGTTGAAGTTCATCTATATCTCATATTGTAACTATTACAAATTTGTTTCTCCCAGTAAGCTCATATAGCTTAGATTTGTTTCTTGCAGAGTGGGCTTCTTCAATATTCAATCCCTTCACTGGATAGATGTAGCAGCTTTTGTCTCTATTCTTATATGTGTTCTACCTTGACTATTCCTTTCCTTGAACATCTCTTTTACCTTTGATAGCAATGAGTCATCTCTTCCTTAGTATGTACTCTCTCTCTCTTTGTTACTTCTCTCCTTTTGATGGATATTTCATATGTAATCAATCTCTCGCTTTGGATAATGATTAGCTCTCCCTTTTAACTTATAGGAACTTCTCTCCATGGATAATGATATAATATTTTATAATAATGAGATAATCTCTCCCTTTCGATAATGAGAATAATCTCTTCCTTATAATTCTTGATAATGAGATAATCTCTCCCTTTGACAACAATGCCAAACAACTCTTCTATATCATCTTCCATTCCCTTTTTATAATATACTCCTTCAATTTCCATATCCATCAGCAATATATTAACTTTGGTGTTTGGTGCTGATTGTACCTTGTTGTGTACAGATGTAAATGTTTCTAGATTCATTTCTTAGCTTGTATCAACATGAATGATCTTTTGTTTGTATAGGTTGATGCAACCTCCTAGTCAACTTACTGATCAATAGACAAGGGTTGTACCCCTAGTCTCTGTCTTAGGTAATCAAATGTATCTTTCCATAATGGCTTGGTAAAGATGTCAGGTAGTTGTTCCTTTGATTGAACATATTCCAGTATCACCTCCTTTGCTTGTACTTGTTCTCTTAGATAGTGATACTTGATATCAATATTCTTAGTCTTAGCATGCATGACTGGATTCTTATAAATGTTAATTGCACTGGTATTATCACAATAGATAATCACTGGTTCAAGAATCTTCATATTCATACCTTCTAGCAACTGTTTGATCCATGCAATATTGGAGCAATTCGCAGAAGCAGCCACATATTCTGCTTCTACAGTAGACTGAGAGATGCATCCTTGCTTCTTGATGATCCATGTGACAATTTTGTCACGCATGAAGAATTCTCCTTTAGTTGTACTCTTTCGATCATCAATGTTTCCATCCCAATCAACATCTATATAGACTTGTATCTCAAATTTTCCTTCTCTTTTATACCATAAGCCATAGTCCTCGGTGTTCTTTAGATATCTCAGAGTTCTCTTGACAATAGTCATATGTGATTCTTTGGGATTAGAAGAGAATATTGCAACTATTCCAACTACATGTACAATATCAGGTCTAGTATGAACAATATACATTAGTTTTCCAATCATTGATCTATACAAGGTCTAATTTACCTCATTTGATTTGTCTTCCTTTGTCATCTTACATCTAGTATCCATAGGTGTTCCAACTGGTTTGGAATCTTCCATTTTGAATATCTTCAACACTTCCATGATGTATTTAGACTGACTGATATATATGCCTGCATCTCATTGAAGAATCTGTAGACCAAGAAAAAATTCAATCTCCCCAAACATAGACATTTCAAACTCTTTTCTCATTTCATTAGCAAAGTATTTGCATAACATTTCATTTCCCCCAAAAATGATATCATCAACAAATATTTCAGCAATTAGAATATTACCATTGGTATCTTCTTTTAAGTACAGATTGCTATATTCACTTGTTCTTAAAAATTCAATGCTAATGAGATAGGACTGAAGTCTTTCATACCAAGCTCTCGGTGCTTATTTCAATCCATACAAGGCTTTATGTAGTCTACATACCATGTTTCTCTTATCTGGATCTACAAACCCTTATGGTTGTTCAATGTATACATCTTCTTCAATTATTCCATTTAGGAATGCAAATTTTACATCCATCTAGTATACCTTGAATCCTTTGAATGCAACATAAGAAGGAATAATCAATTTCTTCTTGTGCATAGCCCTTGCATACTAATCTTGTTTTATTTCTTGTGACTTCTCCATTCTCATTCAGCTTGTTTCTGAATATCCATTTGGTACGGATGATATTCTTGTCATTGGGTCTCGGTACTAGTGTCCATGTACTATTCTTCTCAATCTGTTCTATTTCTTCATTCATAGCACTAAACCATTCCTCATTTTCAAGTTCAGTATTAACAGATTTAGGCTCAAAATCTCAAAGTAAAAATCTAGCGTTTAGTGACTTACTTCTTGTTCTCATTCTAGCCTTCTTATCTCCTTTGATCTAATTCTGTGGATGATGTCTTCTGACATACTTGGCAAGTTTTGGTTCAACTCTTTGTCCATCATTCTGATCATCTTCTTGACCTTCATTCTGATCTCCATCACTCGGTACATTTTCTTGATTATTATCCTAATTTTTGGTAATTGCACCCTGATGCTCGGTTGTAATGTTATGTTGCTTGGGAGTGATACACAGTTTCTAGAGTAGAGTGTCAAGTTCTTTGTTGTAAACAAACCCATTGTAGTCTTCTAGTTCTTTTCTTCTTTCCTTATCATTCTTTTTTGCAAATTCATCTATTCTTACATCTTCACTTTCAATGATCTTGTTAGATGACTTGTTAAGACATTTATAAGCCTTACTTTTGGTGGAATATCCTAGAAGATACCTTCATCACTTTTGGAGACAAGTTTTCCATTTCTATCATCTTTCAAAATATAACTGTTATACACTAAATTTTCACCCTATTCAAGCTCTCTCGGTCATGATAATATAGTATAACATGGGAATCACTTCGAGGTTGTGCATGCTAAAAGTGGACCTCTCTTTTAGCAGTACACTTCAACATGGTCATTGTTCTTCAGTTGCATACAGGAATGAATATGGATTCATTCATCCTGCATGTCTGAAAGAGTTGAACTATTGCCTTTTAGTAAGAAGGAGAATGATCTTGCTCTCAGATCATCGCAAGCTCAGTGACTACACCGAAGACCTAAATGAAGGATTTAAAAACTATGCTAAATGATCTAAGATAATTATGCGGATGCAGTTAATCCAAAGCTAATTAAGATTCAGTTTTAGAGCACCAATTAAAGTGTGTAAGATTGATTTTAAAACACCAATTGAAATATGCTCTAAGATTAGATTTGCATGATTAACATAAAAGTAAACAACAATTAAAGCTATGCTAAGAATGCAAGAAAGCTAAGATGCAAATGTAGTATAATAACTTTAGATAAAAGATTAGGACCCTTTGTGAAGGAAAAGAGTTTCTCTTTTATAGAAATCTCTCTCGAATCAACGGTCAAGATCGAACAAAAAGAGTGGCTCAGATTCGATTAAAGAAGCAAAATCCATGTGCAAGTGATTCGATTGGTTGAGAGAGTCAGTTGATTGAACTGACTGATCAGTTATTTTGGAAACTTCCAAAATCAGTTCACAGTTAACTGAAATGTTTCCAAAATGATAAACAGTGGAGAATCAGTTAACTAAGTGGAACTAGATTGTTTCCATTTTGATAATCAGTCAACTAAATTTGATGATGTCATATGCATTTTTAATAAATTAATTGATTTTGAATGCACATTTATGTTTTTATAATTAATTTAATTCTTTTTTGATTTAATTGACAATTTAGTAATTTTTATTTAATTAATATGTCATAATATCAATTAAATAATAGTATAAAGTTTATTTGCCAATGTAATGTGATTTTAGGAATTGATTAATTAATCAAGTAAGATGAATAATTAGGACCTAGGGTTTAGGTTAGTCAGTTCAAATTTGATAATTGCCTGTTTGATTTAGGACTTAGAATAATCAAGATTAAGGTTTCTTGATTAATTGTTGAGATTGGGGGTCTAGGGTTTAGGTGAGCATTTTTAGGTGATTACATTTGCCCCTCTTTGATTTGATGTGCGATTAGTGCATTGATTCAAAGACTTGTTAGAGAGAAGAACCAGAATAGTTTGATATGAAGCGATGAAACCATTCTTTTGAAGAAGAACGACTTTGAGCTTGATTGGATGAAGTTCGATCAAAAGATATAAATAGAATGCTCAATTTGATTTGAACTGATGAAACTGAACATCTTTCAGGAACTCTTAAATCTTTTTGATTGGTTTGAATGAATAACCAGATTGATTTGAAGTGATGAAACTGATTACTATTAAGAGATTTGATTAGCAAGAAATTTGACTTGATTTGAAGCGATGAAGCCAATTTGATTAATGTATCTAGTTTCAATAATGAATAGCCCATATAAAACTGATCTTGTCTAGTTTCAAGTGTATTCACCGCTGTATAAGACCATTGATTAGGTTGCCTTTGATTTAAGATGATCTCAACTTGATTTGATGTGATGAAGCTGAGATGCCCCAAGCGATGGAGTTTTGATTGAGGATGTGATCACTGGAATGTTGATGTCCTGATCCTGCCCCCTCGGGAATGAAATCAAAATATGGCTAGGTGCCCCAGTGATGAGAAGAAATTTGATTGATTAGACAATTTAGGAAGAAATTGATTTGATTTGAAAGAGGTCCCACGTGGTTAGGACAAAATCTGTACTTGATAAGAGGTCCTGTTTACCGAGATTGACCAAAAGTAAGATACATGGATTGATGAGAAGAAAAGCATGAGAGATTTCCATTGGTTGTGCAAGTGGTCAAATTCAAATTTTGATTTCGATCCTAAAAATAGAATCAGGATAGTTGATTTAGCAAGGGGTGTCATGTCCACTTGACGATGAGAAGATTGATCGATTGGAGTCTCAGATCCTTCACATTGGATATAGATAAAGATATTATGTTGATTTCATTGATATGCAGATGCAAGACTAACATGAATGCAACCTAAGGTGTAGTCACTGAGCTTTAGCATTGAAAATTTTCATCATTGAGCATTTTTGGAACATCAAAGTCGATACAATCCTTATTGGTGTCACTACGACCATAAGAATATGAAAATGACTTTCATCAGATAAGATATGGGAAACTAACATAAGCATCGATGTACAAAAGCCAAGATGACCTGAACTTTGTTTCTAGTTGATGTTGCAAGAGTACACCAGTACCAAGGCATTCAAAGCCAAGGTAACCATGAGTGCGATCTTGCATAAACAAGCAGAGCAATAACAGTCAAGGAGATAGTATTGACCTCACCTTGGCATACAAATAAATAGGATCGAGGGATGTGAGGCTTTTTTGCCTTAATGTAGGAGCTCTTATCACATACACCCAATTTATTTGATGTTGTTGGATCATCAAGACCACACCAACAAGAAATAGACAAAGAAAAGATTAGCAAAATCAATGAAAATACACAGCATACAAATAGAAGTTCAACATACTTCAGCCAGTTTCAAAGTTTTCAGATGTATATATGTATGAGGTGTTGAGAAACATCATTGTGCTTGTGAGTTCTTTGTGTTTGATTGTTATCGATCTGTCATTTACGTTTGCGATGTCCAATGTGTGTTAAGAAACACATATGCGTCCAAAGATAGTGTTAAGAAACATTGTTGATGGTGGTGTTGAGAAATAGCCGCTTGCGTCAGTAGCAAGTTGTCCTTCAGAAATGACAATATTACTAACTCTGGTGTAAACCAAAGATGTGATCAAATTGGGGACCCATGCCCCAAGTACCAAATGATGATAACTGACTTGACTCATGCTGCAAGGACAAATCCAATTTGATTGCCCCCAGGTTATGACTCTGGATCAGTTTCAAGCTAGGGGGTTCTCAGAAGAACCAGAGTGTCATGAAAGTGACTGAAAGATATGAACAAACTAAAGCAAAGGATTGATGCCAAGATTGAGCATTGATAGATGGAGCGCTAAGTACAAGAGGTGCCTATTTACTAAGTTTTCAGCTACTTGGCAGAAATGATATTTAGCAGAAATTGACTTGATTTGAAGTGATGAAGCCAATTTGATCAATGTGCCTAGTTTCAGAAATGAATGACTCGTCTAAGACTAATTTGTCTGGTTTCGAGTGTATCCATCACTGTATAAGACAATTGATTAAGTTGCTTTTGATTTATGATAATCTCAACTTGATGTGATGCGATGAAGCTGAGATGCCCCAAGCGATGGGGTCTTTGTTGATTGAGGTGATCATTGAAAACCTGGTAAGCATGCCTCTGTCGCTATCCTTTTTTCAATTTTTTGCAATTTTTTTGTATTTTTTCATTTTTTGATTTTTTTGATTGATGCATCAAGGTGCCTATTGCTAGGTTTTCACCAAGATGATCATTTTTTTTCAGGACTTTTTCCAATTTTTAGATTTTTTTGAGATTAACCATTCGCAAGCAAGATCACATTGGTTTGCCCCCAATGTCTAGCAAGGTAGAGGTCATTACAGATGGATTAGAAATCTGATGGATGAGGTGAAAAGATAATAATGGATGAAGAGGGTGAATGCGACCCTCAAGGATAGTCTCCTCAAGTTTACCCAAGCTAGGGAAAAATGATTATCGCAATGTAGGCTCATGGAGCAATGCTGGATAGCATATAGGACAATGACCTGATATCATGAAAGGCATGGAGTCCAAAAGAATGGACATGTCAAGAGACTTTTGAGAAATAGTTTTTCATTTTTTGATCAAGACCAAGGGGTCAAATAGATAGGATAGGATATAGCTATGATCAAGATAAAGGTTGATGGAGGTATAAGTGCATTTTTTGGGATTAGTGCAAAGGATTTTTATGGATAGGCTACACCTTGTCAAGATCACCAGAAGGAACATCGTTGTTCATGGGCTAGATGGATGTGATGGATAAGATGATATGGAAGGAACTTTCCCCCAAGTGAAGAGTGCAAGTAGGAGGAATTACGCATGACGCCTGTTTGCCAGGTTTTCATCATGGTACTTATCCAAGGCACCAAAAGAAGTGGTTTTCACCATAGGACGGATTGATTTATCTTTACTTTTGCTACCAAGGTGCTTGTTTACCAGGTTTTCACCAGGCACTTTTTTTTTACTTTTGATTTTATGGAGGAATTGTAGATTCGTGCCCTTTAGATAGTGCTCCTTTGAAAGATATGCAATGATAGCCCAAGGCCACTAAAAGTATGCTCAAATATGTTGATAGGGTGATGGTAGGGAAGAATGATGTAGAGGATATGGGATATGGTAGCTAAGGATTTATGTGAGGAATTGGATAAGAGGGATGGAAGGATATGAGTTGGATGGAAAAGGTGATAAGATCAACATTGACACACTCCTTAAAGGGTAGTGGATGGATTGAGGATGAGTGGATGCAATAGCTTGAGACTTTGATGGATGAGTTGATATGGATCTTGGTATACAAGGACCCAATATGGATGGAGTATTCAAGGTAATGGATTTTGGGACATGAGGACCATAAATAGAGTTAGAAGATGGGGGATGTTTAGCTGAAGATGAAGTGGAAGACTTTGGAAGCTTGGAGGCCAACTCTGACTTTTCCTTTTTGTTCAAGCCATTTAAGAGAGACTTGAGAATCCACATAGATTTTGATTTTCTTTTTGTATCTAATTCCTTTAGAAGAGACTGAGGAATCCACATAGATTTTGATTTTCCTTTGCTTTTGGATGATGTAGAACGTAATTCATCCATGATGGATTTAGGAACCCATATTTTCTTTGATATTATTCTTTTCTTGGACTTAGAATGCAATTATTCCATGATGGATTTAGGAACCCATATTTGCTTTGATTTTGTTCTTTGCTAAGTGGACCTTTGCATTCTCTTTGTAGTCACATGTCAATTAGATGGGACATAGTGATCTTCATATGTAAGTGGATTCTTCGATTCCTGATTTCTTCATTGCACATCCAAATTGCTTCCAAAAGACTTGGGAATTATGGATGAATGAGACTGATATGACTGGTTCATATGGATTGGTTGATAACGAGGGGTCAAGGATGCATGTCTTTGTTGATCTTGATAGGTGATAGGGTAAGTGGATGAGAAGCTAGTAGTTATAGGCATGGTGGATGGAGGGATATAAGGACCCAATATAGATGGAAGGTTTGATGATTTCAGCTTTGGGATATAGGGACCAAGGATGGATTTAGAGGATGGAGAAGGATGATGCTTATGTTTGAATGGAGGGATATAAGGTGCGGAAGGGATATCAACATCTTTAGAGTGAGTTGCATTTCCAAGGATCTCATCATTAGGAGTCATCTTTATAACCATAGGCTCATGATTAGCTTTGATAGGAGCAACTTTGATAGGAGCAGCTGAAGCTTGAGTGGATTCATTTTTCTGCAAGAGATTTGGAGGAACGATGTTTTCTTGAGGTGGATATGGAGGAGCATGACAAGGAGATAGTGGGATGCTCTGATCTTGACAATGATCTTTAGATGGTGTACAAACTTGATTTTCAATAGGCCCATTAGAGATGCCAGAAAGGATATCTTGATCTCGATTGGGAGATGGAGGACTATCTTTTTGGAAGACATGAAAGGGGATGAGAGGATCATCATGATACACTTGAGATATGTGACTTTGGTCAACTTTAGGATAAGGATGGATGGTGTCTTGATCTTGATCATTACCGATATGCATTTCTTCTCCTTGTGGATTGTCCTTTTGACATGGAGCCACTTTGAAGGATGAGGTAGGAGTTTTGATCTGCAAAGGGGATTCTTGACATGCTAATGGACAATCATTTATAGTAGGAATGAGAAGCTTTGAAGCACGTGGAAGCTTTAGGTCAATGATCTTTGAAGCCTAACAAATACTTGCAGCCATATGCTGATTAGCTTGGATCTCTTTTAGAGATAGTCCTTGAGAGTAGACATAGTCATCATTAGGTTCAATTCTTGATGAAGATGGTGTGGCTAGCTTTGAAACTTTAGGAGATGGATAAATGGTGGAAGAAGTAGATGTGATATGCGAACCATTGCTAGACATGGATTCTTGATATTGATCATGCTCGAGATTAGATGAATCATTAGGATTTTCAACTTCGATTATGCCATCATCTATGAGATCTTGGATTTTATGTTTCAACTCCATGCAAGATGAATTTTTATGCTCATTATGTTGATGATATGCACAATAGTTACTCAAGAATCTTCATCCACATGATGTGGCTTGAGGTAATGTGATGAGATCATTATCAAGAATTTCTTCTAATGCAGATTCATAAGATTGCCCCAAAGGAGTGCAGTCTCTTGTGCATTTAACCCAAGGTTTTTCTTTCATGATGTTACTAATCCCTTTGGAGGAATACTTCATGGTGTTTTCAGCAGCTTTGAGGGCTTTGGAGCCACTCGCTTGATAATGATCAAATAGAAAAGGATAGATTGATCTTGATGAGGATTTGTTGGATTGTGTATCCCTTTCCCCCTTTAATTCTTGGATTTCAGATTGTATAGTTTGAAGTTATTTTGATAAAGTTTCCATAAGAATCTCTTCTTGCGCATTGTTAGGACCATAAGGTTTAGCCCATTTTCTTTTAGACATTGTAAGATTGTCTTTATGCACTTGCATAGAAGATTAAAGAGGAGGTATGATGAATTGATTGATTGAATGTCAGGTGCTAAAGTGATATCTAAAGTGTTGATTAATTCCAAGACCAAAGGAAAAACAAGATAAAGTCCAACTGAGATAGAGAAGCAATGACTCCAATCTTGAGTCAAGGTTAACGAACCTTCTCTCACAACTTAGGATAAGGACAGCACAGACATAGATGATAAAAGTAACAAGTCACTTGGACTAGCAAAACAAAATTAGATTTTAGAACAATAATGAGTCAAACTCTCAACAGATTACAGTCAAAGATAGACTAGTGATGATGTTGGTGAGAACACAGATTTGTGAAAATTTGGACAGAACCTTCACAGTAGAATACCGAATTGGATAACAAGTTGATAAATTTCCAGAGTTTGATATTAGATGCAGAAAATCAGACAAGAGTTGATAGCTAACACCTAGAAGATTTTGAATCATTGATCACTTTGATGTTTGATTTGAATGTTCATTTTGAATGTTTTGATGTCTTTTTGTTTTGATGCTTCACTCATGCAAGACACATCAAGTAGAATGTTTGTTGTAAAAAAAATAGAGACAACACAATCCTAGGATAGCTAGGGCAATATCTATTGAATTCCCACTTGAACCAAAGTTTAGCCATGCCTACTCATAGCAGACAACTTAGAAGCTTGGAGGCACGGGCTCCTCCTTACAGTGCACTCACTTCTTAGGCACACCAAGCTTCAAACCCCAAGGGTAATGACTTCCCAAGGGACCGTTGTCTCTACTAAGAGCCGTAAAAGTGTGGGATGTCCTAGTCAGTCTCTGACCTTCCACGCCAATTGATAGAGGGATTTTGGATACTAGAACAAATTTTGTAGTAAGGACATCCGTTCAGGTGGTTATACTTGTGGCAGATTAGCTCTGTTATGGAGGCCTCTCAGCCTAGAGATCTTCTTCCTGGTATAACACAATCAAGACCTGTTCACTGTGACATTAATCACAATGACATTTTTTATATACCGGTTCAGAAGGGCTTGGCTTTAGCCTGTTATTGGTTGGGAAATCCACTCTCACTGGCTCTGTTAAAGCACTCGGGAGGTAGCCACGCTAAAGGATTTGTATGGATTTCTCTTACACCCAAGATCTGAAAATGTGAGGGGAGAGGATGCATCCATGCAATTCCTTGGGTTTACAAACTAGAAGACACTTCAAATAGAATAAGAAAATGACAATAATGTTTCTGGATTTTTTATCATCCCAAAAGGGCGAGAGCATAGTTTCCGAACATTATTGTCATTCCTAAAACATCAAAAAAATGTTCATTTTAAGATTTCTTGCATGTGGGTTCCTATTTTAAGAAATCAAAAACAAGATGCAAGCACAATGTTTTGCATTCTATCGATCAAAGGCAACCTGCAAAACCAATTTGTGAGTAGTTTGTGTTTTATTCTTCTTTTTCAGTGTCCTGCAAACCACTATTATGAAAACCTTACCTATTCTTGCACATGCAACCCACTATTATAAAAATCCATAAAAAAAAAAACATAGCTTGCCAATCCCACGTGTTAGAAAATTAGGTTAGTCAAAGATAATATATCATTTGATAACCGAAAAATCTATTGTCATAAAAATCAGGTTCTGACTAGTCTGCAATAAATCAATCATAACTTTTGCAAATCCCAACAAAAAAAATTCAAACTAGAGGAAAATGAAACCTAACTCAATTACCTTAATAGAAATATAAATTTCAGATTTGTATCATTTCATATGTACATGTATCAATAAAAATATCAGTTAGATTTCATAAAATTAGGTTCTAACTAGTCTACACTAAAATGACCATAACTTTTGTAAATCTTAACAGAATTAATTCAAATAAATGGAAAATGAAAGATAACTCAAATAAATTTCCAGAAATATAAATTTTGGATCCATATCATTTCATATGTGCATGTAACAATAAAAATATCAATTGGATTTCATAAAATCAGGTTCACTAGTCTCTACTAAAATAACCATAACTTTTGCAAATCCCAATGAAATTATTTCAAACCAATGAAAAATGAAAGATAACTCAAATATCTTTCCAAAAATATAAATTTAGGATATGAATCATGTCATTTGTGCATGTACCAATAAAAACATCAGTCAAATTTCATAAAAATCAGGTCCTGACTAGTCTCCACTATAATGACCATATCTTTTGCAAATCCTATGAAATTAGTTCAAACCAATGGCACATGAAAGATAACTCAAATACCTTTCCAGAAATATATATTTTGGATCTGTATCATGTCATATGTGCATTTACCAATAAAAACATCAGTCAAATTTCTGGAAAAACAACCCAGAAATTTATCACAAAACTCACAAAAATTAACCTTGTGGTCATGGGTTCAAGCCCCTCGGTGGGTGCCAGAAATGTGCATGATAAAGTGGACCTCTACTTTAGTAGTACACTTCAACATGGTCATTTTTCTTCAGTTTCATACAGGAATGAATATGGATTCATTCATCCTGCATGTCTGAAAGAGTCGACCTGTTGCCTTCTAGTAGGCAGGATTATGAGCTTGCTCTCAGATCATCGCAAGCTCAATGACTACACCGAAGACCTAAATGAAGGATTTAAAAACTATGCTAAATGATCTAAGATAATTATGTGGATGCAATTAATCCAAAGCTAATTAAGATTCAGTTTTAGAGCACCATTTAAAGTGTGTAAGAATTATTTTAAAACACCAATTGAAATATGCTCTAAGAGCATGATTAACATAAAAGTAAACAAAAAATAGCTATGCTAAGAATGCAAGAAAGCTAAGATGCAAATGCAGTATAATAAATTTAGATAAAAGATTAGGATCCTTTGTGAAGGAAAAGAGTTTCTCTTTTATAGAAATCTCTCTCAAATCGACGGTCAAGATTGAACAAAAAGAGTGGCTCAGATTCGATTAAAGAAGCACAATCTATGTGCAAGTGATTTGATTGGTCGAGAGAGTCAGTTGACTGAACTGACTGATCAGTTATTTTGGAAACTTCCAAAATCAGTTCACAATTAACTGAAATGTTTCCAAAATGATAAACAGTGGAGAATCAGTTAACTAAGTGGAACTAGATTGTTTCCATTTTGATAATCAGTCAACTGAATTTGATGATGTCATATGCATTTTTAATAAATTAATTTATTTTGAATTCACATTTATGTTTTTATAATTAATTTAATTTCTTTTTTATTTAATTGACAATTTAGTAATTTTTATTTAATTAATATGTCATAATATCAATTAAATAATAGTATAAGATTTATTTGCCAATGTAATGTGATTTTAGGAATTAATTAATTAATCAAGTAAGATGAATAATTAGGACCTAGGGTTTAGGTTAGATCAGTTCAAATTTGATAATTGCATGTTTGATTTAGGACTTAGAATAATCAAGATTAAGGTTTCTTGATTAATTGTTGAGATTGGGGGTCTAGGGTTTAGGTGACCATTTTTAGGTGATTACAGAGGTTGTGATACCTATGCTAACTTGAAGTGAGGCCTCCAGATTCTAGGCTAGTTCCTCTTGGATAATCATCTAATCTTCTCTTGAACATGAAAAGTAAACTTGAGGGAAAAGGAATAGGAGTACTTGAAAGGGAAATAACTAGAAGCAAATTATCCTACTAGGTAATTCACTGAAAGTAACTTGAAACATGACACAGTAACCAAACTAGCATGAAGGCTCTCAGATCTAATAGAACAAAATCTTTCTGAACGGCTTGCATAATTATTTTAGAGAGAGGTCTAGAATGGAAGGATTCTATTGGAGGAAAGAACAAATTTCATAGGAAATAACATTCCCAGGAAATGTTAGACACAGACTGTGACCTGCAAAAAAACATTCACTTCAGCAAATACGTACAGGGTTGAGACAAAGTATCCAGGGATGAACAAATTCCATAGGGGTAACCTAAATCAAATCACACATAATAGTACACAAAAATGTTGAAAGGAAGAAAGGCTCTGGAACTCTAATATTTTTCTAGCATAAGAAACTATATATATTCCAGTAAGAGAAATACAGATAAAGAGAATCTTGACGGCAGAGAAAATGTCACAGAAATCTCATACAGAAACTCTATTTCAATGAAAGATTACAACAAGTGAAGATTTGAGGGCAGAGAAGATGCCACAAAAAATATTGTGCCAACTAGAAAAACTCTAAGCTAAAAATCTTGAAAACTAACTTATATACATGTTCCTCTAGCATGCAGGCTCGGGAAACAATCCAAATTCTAGAAATTATGGTTTACAATAGATTTTGCATAAACAATGCAGAAACCCTAATAGTGTCAATTAAGTTCATTATTGCATGTAGAAATATCTTAGATGATCAGATACATCCTTGAATATCTTCCATTTTTCTATAAATGCAGCTTGAGAAGTTGGCTCAACCCATCTCTCTGTCTGTAGCTTAAAATATTGTGCCACTACCGTGAGCCCTGAGATCAGATCTTTTCAATTTTTAAATATTTTAATGAGAAACGGTCATAGGTGGCGTGAGATTATCCTATCAATGGCCTGAAGAATCTTTGACCTTTTCTTTTAAAACACAATCGTTGATCTCCACCATTCTCTTTACCTTTGCTGAATTTATCTTAACCCAAATTCACTTTCATTAACTCTGGTTGCCTAAAATATTTTTTTTCACTGAGTCGGGATAACATTTGCTTAACTCTAATTTCCTTTGGAGACTACATGAACACCGTGAGATCAAAATGAGATCAAATGAACAACATTAAGTCTCATATCCTTAAGAGAATATTATGTTTCCTTACGAGACTTGGTGACTGCAGTGATCTTAACTTGACTCACCTTTTACCTTAGGTTTCTTATCAATACTTGGCAACTGATGATTCTTGTGATCTCTGGTCATTTTTCTTAATCATGATTTCCTTACGAGACATAGCGACAACCACAGTGTCACTTTTGCATTAATGACCTACGCTAAATCTCATTAACTTCACTGACCTTTTGACTTTATTTAGAGACTTAGCAACTAATCACATAATTCCTGGGCCTATTCACTTCCATGGGTCTCTCTATCATTTGTTTACAACCACCTTAGCTACGAGTTCCAACCTGTCACAGTTCTGATCTCTGCAATTCTGCCACATGGCATCATGTGTCATCTCTTGCAAGTTGGATCTTGATTACCTTAGCTTTGACTTCAGTTTAACCTTGATTAACTAAAATTATTTAATCACTGAGTCTTTGAAACATTTGGGTAACCCTAGGTTTATTACGAGACTTGGCAACTAAAAGCTTTTAACTCAACTCATCTTCAAACTCAAGTCACTTATGAAGTTAGGAATACACTCAATCACAAGGTCTCCATTCATTTTATTAACTGAGGGTTACATCAGGGGACTTAGTGACTACCGTAAGATCATATCTTGATCAAAAAAAATCAGTGCTAAGTCTTGTAACCTTAAGAGAATATTTTGTTTCCTTATGAGACTTGGCAACTAAGGCAGTCTCATGATCGCTGAATGATATGGAATATTCCTCTTCCCTTGCATGACTAAGTGACTAAAGGGAAAACTGAAATGCGTAAATGAATTAAAGGAACTTAAGTCACTTGGAAAAAGTAATTAAGGAATAGAAGAGGTCGCAAACCAACTAGGGTTTATACCAAGTTTGTATAGGGTTTTTCAACACTTAAGCCTTCTTTCATGAATTAGGGTAAAATAGAGGCTTAGAAACTTGTAGAGAGAAAGATAGAACTAGGAAATATTGTAGAATTTACAAGCTAGTCTCTACCCTTGTGATATCCGCATTTTCTCCACTTGTAGCCACAATTCACATGTAAATGGGAAATTTTGGGTAACATCCTTGGCAATTTCTGCTAGTTGTCAGCCTGGTAGACATTGAAAACCAATGACCTTAACATTTATTGGGCATGGATTCATCTTTTATCATATGAAACTTCTTTTATGGGAGAAATGAATTGAAACCAGGAGGAGGAACTACTAACTATGCACGAGCACTTCAAGGAAAGCAGGAAACTAAAGCTAGAAAGCAAGAAAAATAGGGAACTAATTATAGAGCAGGGAAAACCTTGAAACAGGGCTTGAGATGGAAACCATTGACTGACATCGGCAAGGCATCTCCTCCAAGAGTTGATAATTGAAATGCATTATGTTCTTTGCACTCTATGATTACAAATGGCCCACCACAAAAGGAATCAAGTTTTGAATGTCTGTTAGGCTTGGACTTGTATTCATCCCACTTAAGGACTATATCTCTAATATTGAAATTTCTGACCCTGGCCTTCTTATAAAAATTCTTCTTAGTTTGCATCTATTATAATTCCATGGTTTGTATAGACTTGTTTCTGATCTCTTCCAGCTCCATGAGTTGAGCATATCTTACCTGTAAGAGATCTCCTTCTTAAAAGAGAACAAATTGTGTGGCAAGGTCTAATGGTTGTAACTCTATTGAAATAGATAATCTAGCCTCTTTTACATACACTAGCATATACAGAGAATTTACAATGGTTTTCTTTGGGGTTTATCCTATCTAGCCATAAGGAAGACTTGAGCTTGGAATGCCAGTCTCTTTGATTTTCTTGCAAAGTCTTCGTAATAATTCTAATCAGGCTCTTATTTATAGACTCTGTCAGGCCATTGCCCTAGGGGTAATAGTTAGAACTATTATTCAGATAAATACCATTCTTGGGTGCCCATTCAGCCACTCTAAGACCTGTAAATGCAAGTGCATTATCTGATATGATAGAATCTAGAGTGCCAAATCTATGAACAATGTCATCATAAAAGTTCAGGACAACACTCTCATTGGCCTCTTTTAGTGCAATAGCTTCTATCCATCTAGTAAAATAATTTGTTTCGATTATGATCCACTTATGTCCTGCACTATCTTGTGGATTAATTAGGCCTATAAAATCAATGCCCCATTTCATGAAAGGTTTCTCTTTTCTGATTGGTTGGAGGGGCAGAGATGCAAGTTTTTCTTTTCCTGCAAACATGGCACACTTTATGCATTTTCTTACATGTTCATGACTACCCTTGAAGATAGATGGCCAATAGTATCTAGCCCTCGTGATCTTAAAAGCAGTGGTCCTGGGAGAAAAATGACCTCCAGAAGGTCCATCATGAAACTCATTCAGGACCCTTGCCACTTGATCTGAATCTATGCATCTTAAAAGGGCAGCATTATGATCCTTTCTAAAAAGAACCTCATCAATTAGCACAAAGGGGATAGATTTCAATCTATAATATCTTCTTTTGGCTGAATTTAAATTTACAGTACATTCACCTATCTTCAAAAAATGAACCATGTTAGATAACCAACCTGCTGCCTTGGCATTTTCTTATGTTGAATGCACAACTAGAGATGCATTCTCCTGTTCTTGATTTTTTGAATCTTCATCCCTTATCAAATGCTCACAAAGACCTCTTCCTCTAACCAACCTAGTGATTTGGATATCAATGTCATACTCCATGACTTTGGTAATCCAACCAGCTCTTTTTTTCATTTAGGTCTCTAGAAAGCAAGAAATCTTTGACACTAGGATGAGTAAATCTCAACTGTACCTTGTTGTGATTCAATAGATATCTAAAATTTTCACCATAGTATGTGCATGTTTTTCTACAAAAGAGTATCTTTGTTCATACTCTTCTAGGCCTTTTCTAAAGAAAGCAATAGGCTGCTCCAATCCTTCAAAGTTATCTTGCGTTAGTATTGCAGATATGGCATCAGGGCCTCCATAAGCATAAAGGATAAAATCCTTACTAAAGTCAAGGTTCAACAGGGTAGGAACCTCTGTTAGATCTTCTTTGATAGCTTGAAAATTAGTCTTCCCTTCTTTTCTCCAGCTAAAAAATCAGTTCTTTTTTAGCATAGTTGTTAAAGGCTTTAATAAATCTACAATATTAGGCAAGAATTGCCTGACAAAGTTAATCCTTCCTATGAAAGATTGAAGACTTTTCTTATGAGGTGGTAGAGGTAACTCTAGAATAGCTACAATCCTTTTAGGGTCCACTGTAATTCCTTGTTTGGATACAATATATCCCAATATTTTTCCTTCATGGACTGCAAACACACATTTCTTGGGATTAAGGGAAATCCCAAACTCTCTACACCTTTCAAATATTTTCCTCAAATATTTGATATGGTCTTTTGCATGTTTAGAATAAATAGTTATATCATCTAAATAGACCAATACAAATTTGAATATGAGGCTCTTAAAGGCCATATCCATTTTCTTTTGAAAAGTAGCATTTACATTTGACAAACCAAAAGGAATCTTTTGATAAGACACGATTCCCCATTTGGTTTTAAATTCATTCTTATATTGATCTTCTTCATGAACCAGGATCTAATTTTACCCTAAATAGCCATCCAATAGTGAGAAGTATTTTGAACCAGAAACACACTGTAAAATATGTTCCATAGATGGCAATGGATGGCGATCCTGTAGGGATGCTCTATTTAGATCTCTAAAATAAACACACAATCTTAGCTCCCCATTATTCTTCCTAACTGAAAAAAGGTTGGAAACCAAACTAGTATGTTTGATGGGGTAAATAATACCACTTTCTATTAATTTGAGCACCTCTCTATGCATAAGTGGCTCTAGCTTGGGGTTGATAGGTCTTTGATTTTGTCTTACTAGTTTGGCATTTGGTTCCAATTCAATTGTATTTTGAGAAAGTGTTGGGTTTAAACCTTTGATATATTCATATTTCCAAGAAAATATATCACCAAATTCTTGAAATAATTGGACATGATCTTGCTTCTCTGAATCAGTATTAATCTTTCCAAATTTCAAACTTTTACCTAGCTCCATCTCTAGGTCAGTGCAATGTTATTGCTGAATTACCAGGCCAACCTTACTCTTTTGTGCTTGGTCATCTTTGTTGAAGACAGATTCCAGGGTGACAAGTCCTTTTGGAATTTTATTTGACTTCAGTTGTACCACTTGGTCACCATAGTTCTACATCAATGTGTCTTGGTTATGCTCTAAAAAGACATCCTCTTCAAACAAGAACTGCAAAATTTGTTCATCATTGTCAAACACTTTCCAATTAACATCATTGTCAGGAATAGAAGGCTTGACAACTAATTTAATACACTGTGTATCCTTTTTCATTGAAATTATATTGGGGATATCATATTGGGACCCAACAATGGCTAATCTGTCTGCATTTTGATTCAATTTTCTAGGGATTGCAATAATATTGAAAGCATTGATATCTTCAATTGCATCCCAAACTCTATATTTGTATGCTCTCATTGTGTCACTTTTGGTTGCACTTATCCCTCTCACTTGGCTGACAACCAACACACTGTCACCATAAAATTTTAGGGCTTTGATCCCTCTTTTTCTATCCCACTCCAATCCATTCACTAAGCTCTCATATTCAACAATGTTTCTAGTACAAGAGAAACTGAATCTAAAAGTTGTATAATACTTTTCCCCCTTTGGAGAGATTAACATAGCACCATAACCAGAGCCATGTCTACTTCTAGCACCATCAAATAATAGCTCCCAAACTTGGTTGCCCTGATCTTCTGACTAAATATCTATTTTGAGAATATTTGGCTCTTTGAATTCACTCTCTTGTATCAAATAGTTTCCCAAACCAGCATCCCAAATAACATTGGCTTGGGCCTCTAGGGCTGTTTCTAAATTGATCTCATCCAATTAGATATCAGGGATATCTTCTATCTTAGTTTTTTATTCTCTGATGATTGGGAAGTCATTATTGTCAAGTGCAAGGCATCTTGTATTGAGTACATTGGACACATAAGGTTCTACAAGGTGTGTTGCCAATGATTTAGACTTGATAGTAACCTTGGTTCCATATCTTGTATGGAAAAGCATATGAGACCAGTTAGAAGAAATATAGCCTCCTATCTTGGTTGTAAACTCCCTTGATAAACATATGGAAAATAAGGTAGGGAGGTCTATGATGTATATGTCAAGTAGGATAGAAAAATTGGGTCTTGCATGGAGAATCAAGCTTGTGTCCTTGTCCAAACCTATGGTGTTTACTGAAGAACCATCAAGTTGAGTTACCTTTTTTTGGAAAGGTTCATATTTAAGTCCCAATTGGTTAGCTACTTTTTGGGCATGACAGAGCTAGTAGCCCCACTATCTACCATACAATTATATACTAGAGATTCTCCAATAATTAATGATACATAAAAGGGAGGTGGTTTTAGGTTCCTACCTTGTATGGCACCTACCTTGGAGTTGTTTCTTGAAGTCTCCTTCTTTTGATCAGCATTGACCAACACTGGCTTAGCAGCTTCCTTTGTAGACTGTTGAGGGATTACCTCTTCATTCATTGCTTTCTTTAATATCTCAGGTTGTCCTAGGATAGCCAAGGAGTCCCACATAGACATAGTGACATTCACCTTCTTCATATTATGTACAATGTTGAAAGGCACTGTTGTGTGTACTCTTTGGCATGTTTTCACTATGATAGGATCAAATTCCTTAGGAAATTGACACTCTTTGATTGGAATAATGGGAGTCTTCTTTAGTATGGTAGGAACAGAAGGATGCGATGTATCTACAGATGTAGTAGCTTTAGCTCCATCTTCTATTTTCTCTATTTCTTGGGCTCTTCTCTTAGACCAAGTGTTGGCTGCTATGTGGTGGATTCACCATTTACTCCATTGAAGTCTTGTTGCTCCCAATTGAAGATAGTGGTCTCATTATGTTGTGCTTCTTGCTGAGGAACTGACTCATTAGAAGAAGCCTCTGATTGAGTATGTGAGGCATTTTGAGCCATCAGTTCTTGCTTCATCAACCCATTTGATCGCGTAGCCTAATTATGTGGTTGATTGCAAGGAAAGCACCATTCATTGTCCAAGACTAGATTATTTTGACTTGGAACTATATCTCTTGTCATATTTGTAGAACTAAGAAGTGTGGGATTATAAGGTTTAAATGGCCTCTGATTGAATTTGTGCCTTTGACCTTGGTAATTTCCTTGGTATGGTGGCCTATGTTGTTGATAAGATGGTCCCTGGTTTTGATGTTGTTGGTTGGGACTTTGAGTCTATGGCTGAAGGGGTTGTCTGTACCCTTGATTCTGCTTCTTTAGATTAGTCAACTGTTTGGTTAGAGTCTACAAAAGACTTGTCATTTCTTGTTGACCTCTTTGTAACAAGTTATTTGTTGCTTATTGGTCACTTTTCATTACTTGCAGTGCTTGGGAAAAGCCTTGTTTGGATTCCTCATAGCTAGTGTTGGCTTTAGGTGCTACTATAGTGGGTATGGGAGTATATAGAGGGATACTCAAAGGCATACTTGGTTGAATATTGGGAAAAACAGGCATGGGCAGCCTTGGGGCTATCATTCCTGCTTGGATTAAACAATTTTTAGCCCTAACAGCAATGTCAAAGGCCTGAGGCAATGAAGTACCTCACATGGATTGAATCATGAAAGAGATATTTCTATTCATACTTCTTAAGAAGTATAGGAAGGCATGGTCAACTGAAGGTCTTACTGAGATAGGAATTCTATTCCATGTCTTGCGAAATATATTATTAAAGTCTATCATTTTCTCTTGGGAGCTCTCTTAATAGTTTTTAGCTGCTCAACAAGAGATAAATAATCTAATTTATCCTCAAAATATCTTCTTAATGATTCCCCTAGTCTATCCCATGAATCAATTGAACCAATAGCTATAGTTATAAACCATTCTAAGGCCTTACCTTTGAAAGAGGCTACTAAAAGCTTGGTAGCCACATCTTCTTCTGTGATATGATGCACATTGCATATGGTGGCTACATCTCTTGTCTTCACATGCAGTTGTTTGTCCTTCTCCTATAAAGTTAGGAAGACTCTTGAGTGCTGCTAAGGGCACATCATGATGTTGAGAAAAGTTCAAGGGACTCCCTTGATTGAACATAAAGGAGACCTTTGTCTTTCCTTTCTGATTTTCTACTGTGAGGCCCTTTTCTTCCACAGTTCTCCCAAAATATCCATTTTTTCTACAGATAGGTTGGATAGATCCCAATTAGGAATCACAATCTCTTTATCCATATCTATATCATTAGTTATTACTTCCTTAGATTGTAGACCTTATTGCAATACATATTGTCAATTAGTGTCAAAACACTTAGTCATTCAGTGTTACCCGAGTATACAGTGTTACCCAAGTATATAGTGACACCCGAGTATTCAGCATCACCTAAGTGTTCAGTATCACCTGAGTGATAGTTTATCACCCAAGTAGTCTTTTAGAACTGAGTGATAGTTTGAAGCTGGCATTGCATATATTGTTAAATATAAATTTGTTTATTGCAAGCTGACTTATAGAGTTATTTGTTGGATAAATATATATATGTAAGATAGTTTGTTTTATCCAATAATGTATGAGAAGAAGATGAATATGATTATGTGAATGGAAGTTTGAGTTAAGTGCAAAAGTGTTCAAGACAGTAGAGTCTTATCTATCACATTCATGTGATCAATTATATTTCTAAGGATCTTATTCAGCAATCACAGTTGCACAAAGAAAATCATCAACTAGTTCATTCTCATAGGTGGATCAGCAAAATCCTTTAACAAGGTGGACCTAATATTCCTTTCCTCAAATCTCTTAACCGAGTTCATTCCTTATTGTATTTTACAAAATACTTTAACAAGGTCGACCTAATAGTCCTTTCTATGCTCTTAACAAGGCAGACCATTAAAAGTGGTCATTATAAGTTTTAACAGGCTAAATTTATAATGTAGTGCTAAATCTTGTGGGTATCATCCCCACCCCAGTTTTACTTTTTTTGGAAGGTTTATGGGTAACCAAATATTGTGTTATGTGTTATGTATGATTCTTTACTTTCAAGTTATATGCATTCAAACAAATAAGCTAAGCTAATTGTGGATTAAAATGATTAAGTTTTATTGGTTCCTGATTCACCCACCCCCCTCTCAGTCATTGGGCACATCATATAATTCCAACACCCCTTAAGACATTAGTAATTAGTTGTATAATGAGTTAGAATACTTATTGTCCATTAGTTACATGTATTAAGTTGCTATTTTTTATGATATTAATTCTAGATCCCCTTAAGACATTTGTTAGATTACTAATGACATTTTTTAGATTACTTAAATGTATGCTTTTATTGTTCAATTATTTTTATACATTTCTTAAATTAGTTAAAGATTCCCTTAAGACATTAGTTTGAACACTAAAACGTGATGAAATTAGTTCTATAATGAGTTACAATACTTATTGTCCATTAGTTACATACATATTAACTTGTTATTTTTTATGATATTAATTCTAGATCCCCTTGAGACATTTGTTAGATTAGTAATGACATTTTTTAGATTACTTAAATGTATGCTTTGATTGTTCAATGATTTTTATAGATTTCTTAAATTAGTTAAAGATCCCCTTAAGACATTAGTTGAACACTAAAATATGATGAAATTATTTAGATTACTTATGACATGTGTTAGTTCTAGAATGAGTTAGAATACTTATTGTTTAATCAAATCATAACATCTAATCAAATGAAACCATCTAATAAAATCATCTAATCAACTAATAAATATATGTCTCGAATCATAAACTGAAAATATCAAATCCAATGAAACCATCTAATCCAATGAACTCATCTAATAAATTCATCTAATCAAATCATAACATCTAATCAAATGAAACCATCTAATCAAATAAGCTAATCAACTAATAAATATATGTCTCGAATCATAAACTGAAAAATATCAAAAATATAATAATGACATATATAATGAGTCTCAAATCAATATCTGTGCAACATGTCCTAAACTAGAGAGTCGTCCATGCACATGCAAATAGAGCGACCCTCTGACCGACTGCCACAACCATCCTCTGGTTATGAAGCAACAACTGATCCCTACGAATATAAATGCATGTATATATAATAATATTAATGTCAAATACTTGAAACATTATAAACGCATGTTTAAACTTAGATATATTTAAAACTTACCTGACCACTAGTAGGTGTCACATCTTCTGAATCTCTCCTCTAAAAATGCTCTGAGCCAACACTAGAGGTAATATGCTCTTCCCAAGTGTCACGAGCATCCTTTGGCTGTGAAGCAGCAATTGCCTCCTACAAATTTGGTACACAACAGTTCATAATATATATACACATGTACATAGTAATATATTATGTAAAGTACAAGTACATACACATGCATTCTTAAACCTACATTGTATATTTAAAACTTACCTGATCACTAGTAAGTGTCATATAAAGATGCTCTCATCCCACACTAGAGGTAATATGCTCTGCTAATTGTGCCTACAAAATATTATACATTGAACAAACATCAATACACACATCTACAATCAATTGTTCACTAAAACTCTTGGAAAGGAGAAAATAAAACTTTATATACCTAGGTCTCAGGACCAAGGGGATCCACCATCATATCATCAACTGAAAAAACACCACCCACACCATCTCCAGTCCTGAACATCTCTAGTAATGAAGAGTGTAGGGGTGTGCATAGCTAGGAGGGGACTCCTGTAGAGCCCGAACCACCAGGAGGAAATAAAAACTACATAAATGATCCAACGTCGTTGCTAGAGTCCACCTAACTTAACCTGCACAACTGTTCATCAAATGTGTCTAGGCCCTCAATTGTGATGCATACATCTCCAACCCGTATAGCTAGATCTATAGCTACAAACTGATCTATGGGTGTGTATCTCACTGTAGATTGTTGTGAACTATGATGTGCCTAAATAGATGGTGTATAGCACTTTGCAGAGTGTTGTGCCTAACTAGATGGTGCAGAGAGCTCTGCAGAGTGTTGTTCCTGACTATATGTTGTGTCCTATGTCAGTGGAACTACAGGACCTTGTGCAAGTCTGATGACATCTCTAATTGAATGTGATGGGATCATCTTCACGTCTGCAATATAAGAATATGACTGTAGGAGATCCTCCAAAAAGTAAAATGCCACATCCAAATGACTATGATGCCTAGAAAGCGCTCATATCTTGCCAAGTGGAGGAAGACCAAAAGTTGTATATGCCTCATCACTGACCCCTGCAATAGTACTAGATGAAGCCTCAGTAGATGATCTACCTTGACTTAGTCTAGTCAAAATACATTTTCCCACTGTATCTGAAGTGATGGATGTGGCCACAGATGTAATCTCCCCTATCCTGTCCACTACTCCCCTCTGGGAAGAAATGACCACTCAATTTGTAGTAGTTGCCATCGTTGGTGCCACTGTTAGAGTCTTGTGCCCAACTATCTCTCTATGAGTATGTACAACTCGATCAGCCCTATGATACTAATCACGGTCAGCAACTATACCACACCCCTAACCGTAATATCCAAGGAAACATCACCCGATACCTCAACTCTCAACTCTCAAAAAATAGTATCTACAACCTGTGGCGTGAAAGAAGAATGGGATCTCAATCTAGCAGTATTGTCCTCCAAACTCCTCAATATAGTGACACAAATATCTCTATATATGCCATCTAGCTCAGATGTGCGGATGTTCTCTCTAAGTTTATCCATCTCTATCTGAGCTATCTGAAAAATACTCGCCAGATTAGGAGTGTGATGTGCATCCTGAGTTGGTACATCATGGGCAGGTGCATCATGGGTGGCCATTTAGATGTAACACATGTACATGAAAGCTAAGTATTAACAATTAAGTACTTGATTACATGTTATAATTGCATGTAAAATGGAAACAAATATAGATGAATATATAAAATTATAGATTAGGTCTTCAGGGTCCTATTACCTATCTCAAGGGTCCTTGGATGTACTAAGGGGTATTATTAGGTTTAAAGGGTCATTGGATGTACTAATTAGTATTAATAAGATTAAAGGGTCCTTGATCATGTACTAGTTGGTCTTAATTCCTTGCTTATTGGGGTCCTATTAGGTCTTAAGTGGTCTTATTCTAGGTCTTAAAGATCCTAAGAGTTATTAAAGAGTTTTATGTTACAATAGAGGTCATATTAGGTTTTAAGGGTCCTTGGATGTACTAAGGGGTATTAAGAGGTCATATTAGGTCAAGTAAGTCTAGTTTTATTAGACCTCTTAAGGGGTCCTATTAGGTCTTAAGGTTCCTATTAGGTCTTCATGTCTATTAGGCCATATTAGGTATTTATGTAGATATTAGGTCTTATGGGGTCCTAAATTAGGTCTTTAGGGTCCTATTAGGGTTTCATGTTAGGGTTCAATATGGTTAATTTTTCATGTTAGGGAACTAATGTTAGAGAACTTATGTTGATTTATGTTTCAGTTTCATGTTAGGGTTCATTTGTTAGAGTTTTGAATGTTAGGGTTCAATATGGTTAGGGTTTCATGTTAGGGTTCAATATAGTTAAGGTTTCATGTTAGGGTTAATGTTAGAGTTTATGTTGATTTAAGTTTCAGTTTCATGTTAGGGTTCAAGAGGTTGGTTTTATATTAGGGTTTCACATGTTAGGACCTACAATGTTATTTTTAATACATGAATGTCAAGTTTAATACTAATATTTTCTAATGTCTTGTAGTTTATTTTCCGAATGTTTTGTTAAAAAATTCTAAGGTTTTCTTAGAGTTCATGTTAGCATTTCATGTTAGGGTTCAATACATGGTTAGGGTTCAATATGGTTAAGGTTTCATGTTCTAGGGTTTCATGTTAGGGTTTCATATAGTTAAGGTTTCATGAACTAGACATTTCATATGGTTAAGGTTTCATGTTAGGGTTAATGTTAGAGTTTATGTTGATTTATGTTTTAGTTTCATGTTAGGACCTTAATTTGTTAGAACTTTTCATGTTAGGGTTTCATATGGTTAGGGTTTCATATGGTTAAGGTTTCATGTTAGGGCTCAATATGGTTAAGGTTTTATGTTAGGGTTTCATGTAACCTAGTTCAATATGGTTAAGGTTTCATGTTAGGGTTAATACATTAGAGTTTATGTTGATTTAAGTTTCAGTTTCATGTGAGGACCTTAATTTGTTAGAGTTTCATGTTAGGGTAAATCATATGGTTAGGGTTCAATATGGTTAAGGTTTTACGTTAGGGTTTCATGTAAAACCTGGTTCAATATGGTTAAGGTTTCATGTTAGGTTTGATGTTAGAGTTTATGTTGATTTATGTTTCAGTTTCATGTCTAGGGTTAATTTGTTAGAGTTTCATGTTAGGGTTCAATATGGTTAAGGTTTCATGTTATGGTTCAATATGGTTAGGGTTCAATATGGTTACTTGGGTCCTATTAGATCTTAAGGGTCCTAGGTATAGATTAAAGAGTTCTAATAGGTCATCCTCTTGCATTTTAGAGGGTCCTACTTGGGTTCTTAAAAAGGTTTAAATGTCAATGTACCTGGGTCCTAAAGGGTCCTAAGGTACATGTACTACTTGGGGGACTCTAAGTGTCTTAAAGTGTACTAGGACATGTACTAAGGCATGTAATATTTTAACATCTAACTCTACATTAATAACATATATACATACATAACTCTAAAACATATACATGTACATAATTTAGAGAGAGAGAGAGAGAGAGAGAGAGAGAGAGATTCCTAATAAATTTACTAACTTTAAAAGAAATTTAAAAACAAATATTTTTAATTTCTTACATTTTGTACTATGGTTTTCTATCATTTTCTGACACATGTACTAAGTTACAATTTTTTTATAACATTTGCTAACATTTTAATTATGGTTTTCTTATGTTTTCTAATTATAACTAAGTTATAATTTTCTAATATTTTCTAATGTTTTATAATATTTTCTAATGTGTACTAAGTTAAAATTTTCTAATGTATACTAAGTTACAATTTTCTAATATATATACTAAGTTACAATTTTCTAATATTTTCTAATGTTTTATAATATTTTCTAATTTTTACTAAGTTACAATTTTCTAATATTTTCTAATGTATACTAAACTTTACAATTTTCTAATATATACTAAGTTATGTAATTTTCTAATATTTTCTAATTTATACTAAGTTACAATTTTCTAATGTATACTAAGTTACAATTTGGTAATATTTTCTAATGTATACTAAGTTACAATTTTCTAACATTTGATAACACAAATATACTATGGTTTTCAAATGTTTTCTAATATTTTCTAATATTCTACTATGATTTTCTAACATGCTACTATAATTTTCTAACATATTCTAAAATTCAACTATCATTTTCTAACATTTCTACAAACTAAATATTATTTAAAACAAATACTTAACTAAAATAAATAAAAAAACATACAATTCACAATAAAAAAAAATGAGAAAAATGTGTGTACCTGATACTACTAACAATCACAAGAGGTCGAAGAAGATCAGGAGGTGCTAACATCGTACTGGTCATCACTGGTTCGCTCTAAGCCCCGGGTCCACAAAAAATCAAATAGTGAATAGTAAAAATGAAATGGGTAGTTGAAAATTTATACAAATTCCAGCGAAAAATGGTTTCGCATGAAGTACCATATGTGGGGTACTTCGCACAAAGTGTAGGCTTCACGCAAAGAGGATACTTCATGCGAAGCCACCAAAAATTTAAAAAAAATTGAAAGTTTGAAATCCTTCGTCCCGAAAAGTGGGACACACTATTGTGATTTCACCCAGTCATAAATTTCATTTGGTTTGGAAGTTACTCTTTCAAACATGTGGGACTAATTCATCACCAATCTTAAAAATAGACAAATGACTTGGGGGAATAAATTTATATCTCTTACTAGTAAAATTCAAGTTCTAAACATGATTTTCTTGGCCTCTCATGTTTACTACAATTCTCGCTAGATGCCTTCTAAGAAGGTTTATGAAGAGATAAACAATATCATTCATGAATATCTATGGTCAACTTGGGAAGCCAAATATGGTTATAAATCTACCTCTTGGTTACATTTTATTCAACCCAAAAAAAGGAGCTTTGATCTCTTCAAGGACCCCAAAACACAAGGGATGGGTATAAAAGCCAAATGGATTGTTAGAATCATGTCAAATGAGGAACCATGGAAAAATATCATTCTTCATCCTATCATTCTTGCCACTTCTAATAAGAAATGGTGTAATTATGTTGGATGGATTGATAAAATTATGCTTACTCATTTATTTCAAGTTAGAGCCTTATTTCCCCTTCAATCTATATGGAAAGCATGTCAACTTGCTAGCATGTTTTTATATTGGTAACCTGTTTCCTTACAATATGGGTTGAGTCATGGAAATTTGTCTATTTTTTAGAATAGGCAAGTGAAATACCATGGTTTACCTCTTTTTATTTCCTTTCCTAGGCATGTTATTTACTATTTTAGGAAAGGAGTTCACTAGATTGGTTGTATTTGGGACTTCAATTCTTTTGAGTGACCTTTGTAGAAAATATTGAAGGACAAATTTAAACTAAACAACATTGGTCGAGAGAAATTGTGACTTTTTTTATGTCTTTGGTGCTAGTTGATCTTGTTATGAAGCTTTGCGCCCTATTTCAATGTGATTTTACCATAGATTGGATTTTGTTATCTAAATACCATTTTGTTATTTTTCCTTCGAACGAGATCTATTTAAAATTACTTTCCAATTTTCCACTAAACCGCAAAATGAATAATCATTGGAGATGTAATTTTAATGATAAGAAGTGGAGGAATTTGAGTTGGCAAATATGGAAGTCTAAAGTAGAAGCTATACTACTCATATTTTTGCTTGGAAAGTATTACAATATAAATTTCTAGTTGGGGATAAGTTGAAAGTGATCTAATATGTCAATCAAATGCTTTTTTTTCAACATGATGAAACTTAAAATACATATTCTAGGACTACCCCACAATAAGTATAAAATAGAATGCTAGTTTTTAATTATTATTTTGTATCATTCCTTGAGGTATAAAAAAACCTTACTGGGCATTAATCTCCATAATAATGTTGTATTTGATTCTATAAGATAATTTTTTCTTCATAATAAATGGAAATATAGGTGTATGTCAATGTTTTCTAATAAGCCAGTTCACCACAAAACACAAATTTCAAACTTTTATTTTGACGTCTTGCTTGAAATTCCCTCTCTTTATTGTTAGTTGTAGGGGGTTCTAAAAACAATTAAAAGACTAATTTTTTGGGTTTAATGGGAAGTATGTACTGAGAGGGGAGGGGTGAATCAGTAACTCTAAAACTTTTGTATCCCTTTTATCAATTAACCTTTGTAATCAATTGTATATATATTCAATTTGATTTAAACTATGTTGATGTGAGTTATATCAAATCATAACATTAAGACACATATGAACATTCATAGAACATTCATGAAAGTAAATTGACACATAACACAAGATATGATATCACATAAAACTTTTGTGAGGAAGTAAAAATTGTTGTGGGGATGGCACCCACAAAATCTTCACTATCTGCAGATTGGAAGGGGCCAGTTAAGGCTTACAATTTTGATCACTTCTGATGATCTACCCTGTTAGGAGTATCAGTGGAGACCTATTAGAGTCTACTCTATTAAGAGCTTTAGAAACACTATTGACTGTGCACTCGGTTAAGATTTTTGTTATTGGACTGTTAAATCCACCTTCCTTGAAAGGATTTTTACACTTTTCTCCACTTGTTAGAATGATAGTAAATTACAAATTGACTTGGTAAATGCAATCTCCTATTTCTAATACAAATCAAATTTAGTTTACATAAAAATATTATCACCTAATTGTGATTCATGAATACTTCTGATTATCGGTATGCTCTGTTCTTGTTTCTTGCTAACCAAATTCATCTTTTGTTGTTCCTATTCTTAAAACTCTCAATCTGATCCATAGATGTGCTCATCTGATTCATTCATGTTCTCCTCTCTGTACACACCATCTATTCATCCAACGTAATGAATGATTGCATCATCTATTTATAGATGGATTGACTTCGTCGAGTTTTTATAAAAGCAATGTTAACTCTAAGATCAGGTTTACAACTTATACCTAGATCTCCTAGTCTATGTGTTTTAATTCAGTTAGAGTGATTAAAGCACTTACATTCATGTATCTTGTGCCTAATGAAATGGATTTAAAACAATTAAATATCCTATAAATAGAATACTCTTTCTTTATCTGGCATGGAAGTCAGATCCATTTTTTGTGGGTTGTAACTGACTTTCGGTTCTTTCTGTCAGTCATGCTTGACTATCCTTTGGTTTTGTCTCTCGATTTCTCTCTAAATTGTTTTTTCATTCTACACTGTATCTTGCATATCAGGTTCCTCTGTCAATTTCCACTTTATCTTTCTATCATTTCATTTTTTGATTTACACACTAACTTTTGTTGTCGGTCTTCTTTGCACTTAGTCATTTTTGGTGATCTCTTGTATCTGATCTTCAATTTGCTCAGTCCTATCTTTCGTTGTATGTATACTAAAAGTGTTGTTTGTATAGTAATGGAAATTAAATGTCATCAATCTCCCCCTTTGACATTAGTATCAAAAACTGATATGTGCAAAATACTAACAAAATGTTAAGTATATACAACATATATAATCCTTAGTCATTTTAATGACTCTCCCTATGTATATGCCGGTATGTCAGTACATATGATATCTTTGTTCATCTAAATGTATATCATTTTCCCCTTTTGTACATTATAGTACTCATATCATTTTCCCCATATAGCTATACATATACATATCTACCTTTTGCCCATCTGAATGAATGAAATGAATACATGAATACATATCATCATTTACCCCCTTTTTTGATATTAAGGGCAAAGGTCTTTACCTTAGAGTTTATCAAAAATATGGGAATGTGAAGACTTCATGTCTTCAATAATTTTCTCCTATTGTTCTCTGAGGTTCTCCAAAGCCATGTGTTCGAGTGTGATCTTGGAGTGCATGTTGTAGATGTTGTCTGCTACAGACATCTCTGGGGTTGCTATCAGTTTCCTTGCTGAATTGATATGTTGTTGGAGTAGTCTAATATTTGGTAGAAGTTGAGCTTGGAGCTCGGTTACTTCTTCCCTAAAGTGTGTTTCTGCCTCCCCTAGCTCTTTCCTTAACCTTTTTATCTCAATTATTTCCTCATAATGTAGTTTGACTGCATTTTCTCCATCTATGGTTAAGCTTTGTGCACTATTTTCTAGATCTGTATCCAGGTTTGCAATGTTTTCACTATTCTAAACTTCTCTATTGTGCTCAACTTTTTAATTAAGGTTATAGCTTCAAACATGATGGGGTCTAATTCAGTGATGAATTTTGATAGCTTTACCTTATTTACTGCCACTTCTTGGCTGATGTTCTCTATGAGCTTCTATCGGTACTTCATCTCGTCTCTTTCCTCAATTGCCTTCTCAGCATCAATGTTCTAAGTTGTGATTGCATCGGTGAGCATAGCTAATTGATCAAGTATTGGCTTTCTTTGATCAATATCAACATTGGGCACAATTTGATGTAGAATGTCTCATGTTGTCTCCAGTACCATGGAGTCTCTGTGTTGTTTCTTCATCTTTTCCTGCAATGCCTTTCTTTGGCATATCTCTCCATATTCTTGTAATGCTTCAAAGTCAAGTGTAGAGGGGTCACACTTAGTTATTTCTATGAATTCATCTAGGGTGACCTCTAACTTTTTCTTCTTTGAATTCTTTTTCTTCTTCTGTGACTCAGTAGAATTTAAAACCATTGTCAATTTCTCGGCCTTTTCTATTGTGCTTAATGAAGTGACCTATTGTGCTTCTTTCTACTGCTTGGCATTGGTTTCATCTCATTAGGTGTCTACAGATGTCTCCACATTCACCTTTACATCTTTGGTAGCACTCTTGTTATTTTCCTTAGGAGTACCATATTTTGGTTTGTCTCCCTCATTGGTGTCCTTTGCTTCATCAATCTTAGTTTATGCATTCTTGTCTTGAGTTTCTGCATCCTTGTCTTGAGTTTTTGCATCCTTTTCCTTATCTCCTCTAGTAACCTTATTAGTTTCAGTTACATCTTGAGTATCTCTGATGTCTTGCTGACCAAAGGTGTTTTCCTTGTTTGCTTCTTCTCCTGTATCCTTTGAAGTATCCTTCTCAGGTGGTTTGCTTGATTCTTGCATGATATTGATAGCTTGTATCAATATTGGTTTTTTTCCTAGAATGTTCAACTGTGCAATATCAATTGTTGTGTCCTGCTCATTAGTTTTTTCCTTTTTAGAAGTGACATCTTCATCCTTATTCACTTCCTCTACTAGGTCATCGGTAATGTCAATTACATTTGTATCCACAATGTTGTCATTTGTGATGTCTTCCCATGTTTTATTTGCAAAATCTATAGTCTTGTTGCCTCTTGTATCATCCTCTTCCTTGTCTAACTCAATAGATGTGTCATCTCGAGTTTCCTTTTCAACTTCTTGTTGTTGAAGGTCTTTGTTGGGGCTTTCCTCATCAATTGGTCTATTCATAATCTTGCACCATTTCTTGTGACTTTCCTTTTCAAGATCTATTATTTTTCCTTCAAGAAATTTATATGCTCTTAACTTTGGTGAGAACTCCTTTTTTTACTTTTCCATCATCTCATCTATCTCAACCTTCTTTGATTCAGGTGGCATTAGAGAAACAAGTACTCTTTCTCTTATTTCTTTCTCATTCTTTAAAGAAAATGTCTACCTAGAGTAAAGTTTGTCCAACAGGTCTCTTGGTACACTACCTTCAAATTGTACATGTACATATTTGAAGTTGTACATTTTAGCTATGATGGTGTCCTCAATTTTATTCTGATCTTATGGATTTAGTTTTAGCCATTTTCTAGTGTTTGAATATGTCATAGATACAAAATTTGCAATATAAACACAAATTCTGTCATCAATAGTTTCAGTTTCTTTTACCATGACACTTTCTACCTCTATGGCTTCATCTTACTCGGTGCCTTCTATATCCTCTCAGGTTCTTATTAATTTCCTCCCTTTCTTTTCTTTTCCTCTCTTCGGTGTGCGGCTTTCCTCTTGTAAGTCCTGACCTTTCCCTTCTTTAGAAGTGAAGAAGTAGAATCTTTTGATGTTTGGATTCTAGTCCTAGAAGCAGTTGTGGTCCTTGGTTTCTTAGATGGTGGAGAAGGTGGTGAATCTGACTCTATTTCCTTACAGTCATCCTTTCCTTCATCTTTCCTGATAGATAAATGTTCTTTGGTTTCCTCCTCTTGTTCAACTTCTTCATCTTGCTCAATTTTCTCCTTGATTGTTGATAGAATCTTCTTGATATTATTTACCATCTTGTCTTCCTTTCTGACAATTTTCTTCACAACCAAGCCAGATTTAATTCTTGTCTTGGCCTCTTCATAAGTTCCAAACTTCAGTTTCTTCTTTTCCAGTGGTTCATTAATAAAGGCATCAATTGCCTTAGTAGAAAGATCAATGTTGATCTCATACTCTAATGGGTGTAAACATGTTGTCCTTGGTACAATAGGTTTGATGTAAGTCTTGTTAGTATCAACCATGAAACATATCTCATCCTTATATTATTCAATGAGTTTCTCGGGGATTCTTTCCCTCTTTTTCATTCAATCTTTGAATACATTGAATTATTCATCCATGATTGTCTTGAAGTTATCTCCCAGTGTAGCTATTTGCTCACTGATTTGCATGGTGACCGGTTTGGTGTTGTCCCATTGAACATCTCCAACCGATGAGAATGTTTCTTGATAATAAAAGAAGATAGACATTATTAGTGAGCCAAACCTACAAGTGTTTGATTTCATATTCCTGATTATCTTTAGGTTGTCCTTCAACTAATTCGAGAGTAGTTTAGGTAAGTCTAGTTGTGTACCCTTCTTCACAATTTTGAATGCTATGTCTAGTGCACCTGATGCTATTTTGTTTAATCTTCTCACCTGGAAGAATTTATAGCCCAAAACACATGTACCGAACTTGATCTCATCATTAGTTATTGTTATTACTTTCAATCCTCTGCCATCCCATTTAGATTCTGTCTCAGCCCTTAGTGGATGCTTGAGTGCCTTTACTTTATCAGTTATGGGGTAACCGGTAACTGCATGGATGACATCTCAGGTTATTCCCTTTAGTTCATCCAACCATAACTTGTTGTTATGCATTATGCTCAGCACTAACTAAATCCATTCAGTTTTGAAGAATTTTGGGAACATTAGGGCATTAGTGAGCCCTTTCACTTCAATGTTTTTGTGTTCTTCCTTGAGTGTTCCATCATCATTGCATAGCTTCTTGTAGGCTTCTTCAACCTCTAAACTTCCTATTTCTTCTATCTTGCAATGTATGAAAGATCAGACATCTTCAACCTATAAAACCCTAGCTAGAATGCATGAAAATGCACCAGCGTTGTCGGGTTGTAAGGAAACCTTAGGATGGATCTTATAATTTGGTTCCTCACATGTCATTTTCTTGATGAGCTTTAACTCATATTTATTTGCATTCTTGGATTTCATGGTTCGTGAAGTCGAGGCCATATTCGGAAATTTAGGGCTTCTGTGTAATGCATAAAAATAGAGTTGTCAGTCTCAAAGAACTTACTATTTGTGCTTGCAAAGATTCCTAAACTACTTTGGAGTGTTGGTGGTCGAGTTGTGATCACTTTGTAGCTTGGTTGCTTTCTTCTTGAAAATCATCTTTGGTCGCTCTGCTCTGGGTGTTGTGACAAATGATTCATCATTACCCTATTTATAGGTGTTTCCCTAAAACACATGCCATAAATTCTTACCAAATCCTCGGTGTATAAAGATGGATTTCTTCAGTGAAGACTTTACTTCCTTCGATGACACTTAAAATTTTTGAGAGCAGTCATTGTTCACTTTGCCTTTACCGGCAGGTTTCGGTATCACTAACAACTTGTTTATTTTCATGTTTACTGATGAGGCTCAGTTTTTACTTAGCAAATTTTTCTTTTAACTGATGCTTCTCAGTAAATGTAGGTAGTCTTAGCTTTGAGTGTATACCGACAAGTTTCGGTATATATGCCCAAAAGCATAGTTATCACATATTTTAACAAGTAATACCATGATACATCTTTCTTATGCTAATTTGGCATTATATCAACATATTATGGAACTTATGTAAAATAATAGCTTGGGGCAATGCAATTCCATACTTGTTCTGCTTAGGTGGGTTTGGTGATGTCACTTGATCCATTGGATGGGGTGTCACCATTTGCATTGCTTGGTCCAGCTTCATCATCGCTTGAATATTTTCTCCACATTTTGTCTCTAGCCCTTCGAATGTCTTCAATGGTGTTTCCATTGGGATATGTGCTTGTCTCTGTCATTTGGTCTTTGCAGTCTTTCTTGAGATGACCAACTTTATGACAGTGTAAGCATGTAATTCCAGGGTTAGTCTAGCCTCTAGAATTCCTAGTCCATTGTCTCATATAGTTTGCAGCAATGTGACCATATCTTCTACATGCTATACAATTTTTCCAAGTATTGTAGTCCCATACATACTGGTTACTGACTCTCTTCGGTTAATAGAGAGTTTCTTGACCTTTAGGCTTCCATGCTTTTCTTTTCTTTTTCCAACATTCAAGAGTTGTGTGCCCATTCATTTTGCATGTAGGTTTCCTTCTTTGGTTATTTCATCTCAGACTTACATTCATATGCTTTATGTCCTTTCTTGTTACATTTATAACAAAATCCTATGAATGAAGATGTAGATTTAGGAATACCTTTCATTTTGCCTTTGCATACATTTGATGTATGACCTTGCTTTCCACAATGATTGCATGTAAGCTTTCTTGGTCTTGGATTTTCATAGACATTCTTTGGATTAGATTGATTTGATGATTCTCCATTTTTGGTGAAGCCTAGACCGTTGTTGTTGTTGACTCTTTATTGTCCTTCAAGAAAATCATCCATTCTTTTATTTCTTTCATCAACTTTCTTGATAATTTCATTATGTTGTTTTTGAATTCGTATTTCATGCTTTAACTTTTCATTCACATCCCCCAGCTCACTGATAGCTTCGATTCTTTCAATGAGTTCAACATTTAATATGTTTACCTATTGACTCATAAGAATAATCTGATTTGTGATCTCATGGTGATGCTATGTAAGTCTTTGTATTTTAGACTCTTTTTCTTGTAGCTTTTCAGTGATCTTTCTTCTATCATCAATAACTAGTGTTATTTCTTTCTCATCTTGTCTAGCATTGTTCATGACATCAATCATCCTTACCATCTGTGTCTCTCAATTGATTTGCAGAGATTTAACTTGTCCAGCCAGATGTAGATTGATTTCAGTTAAGCTTGTGATGCTTTCTTCTGATGCATCTGATGCTTTTCTTGTAGTTGATCCTGAAGACTCAAATAAATCTGGTATCTCTTCCTCATGATAATCTGTCTCATTACAGTGAGATGCCATTTTCTTTCTTTCATCTAGCAACTGTCTCATACTAATTCTAGCTTCTTTATACTGTTCAAAGAACATATGAATTTCAATATTTTTATTCTCAATATTTTTATCAAGTCTGTACTTCTCCATTGTATGATCTTTTCTCTTAATCCTTTAAGCTTTCCAAGAAGATACTTAGCTCTGATACCAATTGTTGGGATTAATTGGAAGTATGTATTGAGAGGGGAGGGGTGAATCAGTACCTCTAAAACTTGTGTATCCCTTTTATCAATTAACCTTTGTAATCAATTGTATATCCATTCAATCTAATTTAAACTATCTTAATGTGAGTTATATCAAATCATAACATTAACATACATATGAATATTCATGAAAATAAATTTACACATAACATAAGATATGATATCGCAGAAAAATTTTGTGAGGAAGTAAAAACTGTGGTGGGGATGGCACCCACAAAATCTTCACTATCTACAAATTGGAAAGGCTTACAATTTTGACTACTTCTGATGATCTACCCTATTAGGAGTATTAGTGGAGACCTGTTAAATTCTACTCTATTAAGAGCTTTAGCAACATTGTTGAGTGTGCACTCGATTAAGAGATTTGTTGTTGGACTGTTAAATCCACCTTCCTTGAAAGGATTTTTACACTTTGCTCCACTTGTTAAAATGATAGAAAATTAAAAATTGACCTGGTAAATGCAATCTCCTATTACTGATATAGATCCAATTTAGTTTACATAAAAATATTATCACCTAATTATGATTGATGAATACCTCTAATTATCAGTATGCTCTCTTCTTGGTTCTTCCTAACCAAATTCATCTTTTGTTGTTCCTGTTCTTGAAACTCTCAATCTGATCTATAGATGTGCTCATCTAATTCATCCATGTTCTCCTCTCTATTCACACCATCTATTCATCCAACGTAATGAATGATTACATCATCTATTTATAGATGGATTAAATTCATCAAGTTTTGATAAAAACAATGTTAACTCTAAGATCAGGTTTACAACTTATACCTAGATCTCCTAGTCTATGTGTTTTAAATTAGTTAGACTAATTAAAGCACTTACATTCATGTATCTTTTCCCTAATGAAATGGGTTTTAAACAATTAAATATCCTATAAATATAATACACTTGCTTTATCTGACGTGGAAGTCAAATCCACTTTTTGTAGGCTACAACCAACCTTCAATTTTGTCTGTCGATCATGCTTGACTATCCTTCAGTTTTGTCTGTCGGTTGCTTTGTAAACTGTTTCGTCGATCTGCACTATATCTTGCATATCGGGTTCCTCTTTCGAGTTCCACTTTATCTTTCTATCATTTCATTTTCAATTTACACACTAACTTGTGTTGTCGGTATTCTTTGCACTTAGTCATTTTTGGTGATCTCTTGTATCTGATCTTTGGTTTGCTTAGTCTTGTCTTTCAGTGTATGCATAATAAAAGTGTTGTTTATATACTATAAGGTAGAAACTATGGTTGATCTCCTAGATAGAGTTTGCAAAATAGATATTCATATATAAAAGATACCAATGCTATAATTTAACCCCTTACATATAATTTTATTGTTTGTTTGATAATGGATATTGAAATTGAAATAAAAGATTAATGCAGTAAAATACCTACCTCACATCATAGAAGATCTGAAAATACCATTTTCTAAAGCCTGTGTTGAGTTTTTGAAAAATCTAAGACCAAATATGGAATGGAAATGCAGAGACGAACAAAACCCAGAAATATTTTTTTGTTCTGAGACAGTTTTGATTTGTACCTTCAAGTCAATGTCACCATTTGCTAGAATTTCAGGTTGCACCCTAGGTCACAATCGACCTAAAAAGTCTCAAATCAAAATTATGTTTTCAGATCCCATAAGATTTCTGAAAAGGGTATCCAAGTCTGCACTCTGTTCCACTATTATCGAACCTGTAACTCCTGAAACAGCACCTACAAATATCTAAAAAAGAGGGGTTTTTGGGGTGGCTATATTGGGTTTTTCCTTAGTCAAATCCCCATTTTGGTGATATCCACCTCCACAAATAGCCGAATATAGTAGAATTTATGTGTCTGTATTGCTCTTGGAAAGAGCTTTGAATTTGTAATGTTAAGATCTAATCCTCTAGATTAAAAAAACCTAACATGAATTGAAAATTAGAAAGCAATGCATAGATTTGAATGTGATAAATAAAGCATACCAAGCCCCCAAGGCTAAAGTAATCCTACCAAACTCACAATCCGTAATTGATACCCGGCGATAATATCTTTTGAATGCTTGAAGGTTCAAAATGGTGGATCCAAGAAGAAGGAAAGAAGGAAGATGTCTCTCTTGCTCCAAAGAAGATCCACAATGGCTTTTCTAGAAAAGTGCTTGAATGTATTAATGCATCATCATTTCTTGTCCTTCTATATCAACCTATTTCTTTCTTGCCTCATCATCATGTCATAATCATAATTGCATCATATCATCTTATGATTCTTTTTCATGTACAAATGAAGGCAAAAAAGAGTGTTTATATAGAGATCTCAATATAGACCTCCTAGGGCAATGCAAGGGACCCAAATTCAAATTTCACCTTGAATTATGGTCTAGTTACAATCAAAAACCAAGGAGGGGATGTATTAATCTGAATATTGGGGAAACAACTTCCGTATATGGACCTGAGGACCTATTTTAAGTTTTAGAACCCCGATAGGCTCCAGATTTGAAAGCGGGGACCATCACCTGACAAAGGTCAATGTCAACCTCAACCTTGACCTAGGTCAAGGATGACCTCAACCTTGACCTAGGTTAAGGTCAACCTAGACCCCAACCTAGGTCAGGGTCGACCTCAACCCTGAACTGAGGTTTCAGGCTGGTGACCTAGGGATTCCTAGGTCAACCGGGGACCCATGGAGGTGAGAAAACACACCAGGATGTTAGATAGAGGCACAAAGGCCAAAGATTAGGTGTGATGAATATTTAGGAGAGCCAATACATAGGTTCTAACCAAAAATATGGAGTCAAAGAAAGGGAGATTAAGGAGGATCTAAAGGATCCTAACCCTAATTTCACCCATAAATGCAGGATCAAGTGTATGTGCATCCTAAATGCAAATCTAATCTGAAATATGTACTAAACAAGGTTTATAAACCTACCAAAATCAAAGTGCTTCCATTTTAAGATGATACATTTATCCCCCACTTTATCTTAGGTATGACACTACGTGAATATGCAAGCTAAAGTAAGAAAACATTGTAAAGTAAAAAGGATATAGCCAAGTCCTCAATGTGGAGAGCCTGCAAGAAACCGTTAATATCCGCAACCTACAACACAAGGTTAATGAAAATACATAGATAACCTAAGCCTTACTAAGATGGTTTTTAGAAATGCATAGATCCCCTTATGCCCCCCCTAGTTTGGCTTACTAATTCTGAAAGGTGAAACAGGGTGATAAAGTTAGATCTATACATTGGATATGCAATTTTTTGAAAAGTTATTTCCTAAACCATTTATAAAGATTTAAAATCTTCCTAAACCAATTTAAGAGGTTAGGTATCTGAGTCATGATTCCAACACCACTGACAACACTAAAAATGGAGCTACCAAACTCAAGTTATGATGAAAAGAGTGAATGCCTATCTAAATGCATGTAAAAGGAAATTCGAATTTGACCTAAGTAAATTCAAATTAAACCCTAAGGAAACCCTAATAAAACCCTAATTTGAAGCTATAAATAAGATGAATAGAACTTACCTTCTCATTCTTATCATTTGTAGAGCTTGGAATTGAGGAGCAAGATGCCAAAGAGAGAAGAACTTTGAGCGTGTCGTGTATAGGTCCTGAGAGAGTGCATGGCCAAGGGACAGCCACTGCCTGAGGTAGGTGCCTTGTTTTGATGTTTTAATTGAGAAATTCTTGTGTTTATAGGGAAGGTCAACCCTGACCCAGTTATGTTGACCCTGACCTTGGCAGGTAAACCATAACTGGGAAGGTCCATTCCTTTATGGGGATAATGTCAACCCTAACCCAAAAAGGTTGACCTTGACCCAAAAAGGTCAACCCTAACCCAAAAAGGTCAACCTTGACTAGGTCAAGTGAGAATTGCAGTTATTTGAGGATGGATGACTGATATGATGTTGTTTGTGCTAACAAGATCTTGTCTGTCTCTGAGAGCATCCCTTTGGAGGGGTTCTACTGGCTGTCAAGGAGAACTTGTCTGAGCTACGACAGGAGGATATATAGTTATTGAGAGATGTGAGATTGTAATGGGTAGCAATCCTACCACAGATGAGGTTCCATCAGTCCATGATATCAGCCATGATAGAGAGGTGAGACGAGGATACTTGTTCCTTCCATATTCCATCAGAAGAGATCACGATCACATTGGAGGATGTGTACAGGATCCTACAACTTCCATTCCAAGGTGAGCCTGTTAGACTGAGAGTATAGTAGGCTCCTCCCAAGGTGTTTCCAGATGGAGAGTATTGTTTGGAATGAGTACCACAGATAAGGACCTGATCAGATTAGATCTCTCTATCAGCCATACTAGCAGGTCTGACACCCTTGGTACGGAGAGTGATGCTATGTATACCCTCTTTGGTGGTAATAACCAACACAAAAGGGTACAATTTTCTTAGCACTATTTACTGATCTTGTGCACAGGATGGAGAGTGACAAGATTTTTTTCTCATGGGGCCGCAACATGTTAGCCCATCTTTACCATGAGTTAATTTAGCTAGTGAGATTTCAGTGGGAGAGTCTTACGGTATGCACCTTGTTCCAGGTTTGGATGTTTGAGCATTATGCATGTACTCAACCACATGGTGTTTCGGTGATGGTAGATGTGAGCACATCGAGAGCCTTTGCATATCCACTAGGAGATGTTTGGAAGTACAGAGATATCCTCTTTTAGAGGGTATGCTTTAACCGTATACCAGGTGTAGATGTGATATGGAGACCATACTATTGGATGACAGGTAGCCAGATACTCGACACTAGTTGAGACACTCCCAGTAGTGCAAGCTGCTAGGGGGTCCTAATAGTCATGCAATGATGCCATATTATTATGATAGAGTTATGAGATAGTTTGGTTTGACACAAGGATTCCCCCAGACAGTGCCTCGGTATGGATATCTGATGAGATATTACCAGAGACCTGGCGCCATACGCAGACCTACAGTGGAAGATATTGTAGATAGCGATATAGATGAGATAAAGGATATAGAGGTGGATCCTACTGTATCCCATCCAAGGGTGAGAAGAGAGTATATCAGATACTAGATTCTATAGGGGACACATCCCATCTTCCCTGATGACTACCCTACAGGTGATCTAGGTATTTCATAGAGGATGCACCGAGGTGGTGATATGCTAGAGGGGGAGGAGGAGGAGGATCCCATTCTTGAGGGAGATCCCATAGAGGAGGAGAGAGAAGAGGAGAGAGAGAATTAGGGAGCATACAAGAGAGGAGAGGATATGCCCCCAGGTGGTAGTACAGATGCAGATGATCAGGCGATCCATGTTGTACCATTGAGATCACGACGACCTCCCCGTGCACATACAGAGACACCACCTTCTAGACCTAGACGTAGTGAGTGAGGAGAGGGTAGTCACTCCATGCCCACACCATCTAGATCCTTTGATGATACTCAGGAGGGAGATACAGGTATTATTTATGTACTTAATTAGAGTATTTTAAGTAAACTTTTTGCTAGAAGAATTACTAAAAGATAGATATGTATGAATTTTGCAGCTAGCGTAGCGGAGTGGAGGAGCTTTGTATTTTAGGTTCTGAAGGATACCTATTTATCCTACCGACTACCAGCTAGTGAGCGAGAGTCCCTTATTGGGAAAAGAGATCCCAGACGACATGCAGATATTTTTGCATGCATCCACCGAGAGCTGAGGTTATGCAAAGAAAGGTAAGATCGATTGATGGCTGACCTATAGAGAGCTCAGGAGTGCAACTATGAGATGAGCATATCAAGGAGTCGCACACAGACTACCATACTGAGATCTTTAGCATCACACCACAGAGAAGAAAGAGCTAGGAGCCACCAACCCTGAGAGCATAGAGATAGATATTGATAGCCATGGCATATGTGCCATATATGTACCAAACTCATGAATATTTATATATGAACATTTTCCTTGACCAGTTAGTTTTATGATTGATTACTTGTTCTTTTCATCAATACATAAAAAACTTAACATAAAGAAAGAAATGAAATTAATGTATAAATGTATTCAAATCATATAACCTACAAAATAGACATAACTATTCTATAGGGAATACATAAATACATAAAAAAAAAGTTGATGTATTAGGGATAATAACATTTGAGATGCATAATATTAATAGATTCCTTAAGGGGAACACCATTCATATCAGCAATCTTATAAGCACTTGAAGCAAAATCCTCAATAACCACAAAAGGTCCAAGCCAATTAGTGCTAAATTTCCCTTTTTCACCAGGTAAAGCATTCACATTCCTTTGATTTTCATATAAGATTAAATCACCTACCAAAAATGATCGTTCAATCACCTTATGATTGTATTGTTTTTGAAGTGATTTATGATAAGCCTTAATATGCTCCAAAGCATTTATTCATCGAACATCTCTAATTCTTGTAACCGTTGTTCCCAGAAGGTATCTTTATCAATTATCCCATGGAATGAAACACATAAAGAAGTTATTTCTAATTCTAATGGCATAATAGCATCAGTACGATAAACAAGATTAAAAGGAGAAGTACCTGTGGTAGTGCGGACACTAGTCCTATAAGTCCATAAAGCATAAGTAAGTTGAGTATGCCAATCTTTCCCATGCTTATTGACTATTTTCCTTAGGATTTGTTTGATGCTTCAGCTTGACCATTAGATTGAGGATAGTAGGGAGTATAAAATCTATGTTGAATATGATATTTCTCCAAGAATTTTGTGACTTCTTTATTTTTGAAAGAAGTGCCATTATCTGAAACTATCGTTGAAGGAATACCAAATCATACTATAATATGATTAAGAATAAAATCACAAATAACATCCACAGTAGTAGAGTGGAGAGGAATAGCCTCTACCCACTTTGTAAAGTAATCTGTAGCTGTGAGAATGTATGTATGTCCTTGAGAAGAAGCTGGTGAAATTTTTCCAATAAGATCAAATCCCCAAATTCTAAAAGGCCACAGAGCAACTTGATTACGAAGCTCATGCGTAGGAGCATGAATTAAATTACCATGTTGCTGACACTAAGGACACTTCTTAACAAATGTAAAGGAATCGTGTTCCATTGTTTGTCAATAATATCTCATTCTAAGAAGTTTATTAAATAAAGATTTTCCACCAAAATGTCCTCCACAAGAACCAGAATGAGCTTCTACTAAAGATATCAGGACTTTGGTTCTATCAATACATCTTAATAGCAAACCATTATAAGAACTTTTGTAAAGAGTATCATCCAAAATGATATAATGTGCTGCAAGATTCCTAATACGGTTACGCATGTTCCTTGTTGTCGATTCAGGAAATGTATTGTCTTTCAAAAAATGAAAGATATGCGAATACAATTCATCCAAATGCAAGTTACAACAATTAGCATTAACCTTATTAGAAATTTCAGGTTGTTTAAGAGTGTGTATAGTAAATTGAAAGTCTTCAGCATTATTCTCAAGACACACCAAGGAAGCTGCGCTTGTCATGATATCTGCATGTCGATTATCTTTCCTAGGTAAAGTCTGAATCGTATAAGAAGAAAATTGTGAAAGGATATCAAGAGCCAATTATTTATATTGAGACATTTTATCATTCTTAGTCTGATAACCCCCTTTGATTTATTCAACAATGAATTGTGAATCCCTGTATATTTCAAAGTTTTTAATATGAAGGGATGAAGTTGTCTGTAAGCCAGCTATAAGAGCTTCATATTCCACAATATTATTAGTACAAGGAAAGGTCAATTTATATGACATAGGGATTGGTTTCTTAATAGGAGGGACCAAGATGATGCCTACACCAGAACCTATCTTACATCTAGAACCATCAAAATATAATTCCCAAACATCTTCTTGCTTAATAGCTAAAATATTCTCATCAGGGAATTCTATTGAGGCGATGTTCGTATGAGAATGAGGACAAGGAGCTTCAGCTAGATAATCAGTTAAATCTTGTCCTTTAATTGACTTTTGAAGAATGAAATTAAGATCAAATTCTTTAAGTAACATCACCCATTTAGCCAGATGACCAGAGAAATCATTTTTTGAGAAAAGGTGTTTGAGAGGATCAAATTTAACAATCACATTAACCTCAACATTCAATAGATAATGCCTGAGTTTTTGACAAGCATAAACTAAAGCCAAGCATTGTCTTTCTAAATCAGTATATCTTGTTTCATATTCAAGTAAATTCTGACTGATGTAGTATACCGGTTTTTCCTTACCTTCGCTATTATGTTGAGCTAATAATGCACTCATAGCATAGGAGGTGGCAGAAGTATATAGATATAAGGGTTTATTGAATTGAGCAGGTTGCAAAATAGGAGGATTAGCAAGATACTTCTTAAATTGCTCAAATGATTGTTTACATTCTTGGTTCCAAGAAAAAGTGGTATCTTTTCTAAGAACAGAGGTGAAAGGAACAGTTTTATCAGCTAAGTTAGAAACAAAGTGACGAATAGATTTATTTTTCCTTGTAAACTACGTAATTGAGAAATATTATTAGGAGGAGGCATGTTAACGATAGCATCAATCTTTTCCTTATCAACCTCTATGCCTTGCTTAGAGATTATAAATCCTAATAATTTACCAGAATCAACTCCAAAATCACATTTCTTAGGGTTTAATCTCATATTATAACTCCTAATCCTTTCAAATATTTGTCTTAAAATAAACACATGGTCCTTTCTTTGTATATATTTTGCCAAGATATCATCTACATAATCTTCTAGAATCTTATGGATGTAATCATGGAAAATCAAGGTCATAGCACGTTGATAGGTTGCTCCCGCATTTCTTAATCCAAAAGGCATCATGACCCAACAGAATGTTCCCCAAGGTGTGATGAATGTGGTTTTAAGTTGATCTTCAATAGGAATAAATATTTGATTATAACCTGAAAACCCATCCATAAAAGATAATAAAGCATGACCCGCTGTTGAATCCACAATCATATCAATATTGGGTAGGGGAAAATAATCTTTTAAGGATGCTTTATTTAAATCTCAAAAATCAGTGCACATCCTTATCTTATTCTCTCATTTAGAAACAACCTCAATATTAGAAATCCATTCAAAATAATCGATAGAACGGATGAACCCAGCACCTAATAACTTTTCAATTTCAGTTTTAACTAACAAAGCAATGCCCGGATTCATCTTTCAATTTTTTTTTTTCATAGGTTTGACATTAGGTTTAAGAACAATATTGTGAGTACCAATCTTAGGATCAATACCTGACATATCTGAATATGTCCAAGAAAACATATCCTTGTATTTAAGCAAAAGTAAAACCAATTGATCATGTTCATGTTGGTTCAAACATTTTCCCACTTTGATTGTTTTTTCAGAGTCATTCTCATCCATTTGAACTTTTGTAGTCTCAGTTATTAATAAATTACTTTGTATGGGAGAGTCCATTGGTAAAAGAGAGCTATATTTTTCATCACGTTCTCCAAAATAGGATTCATTATTCAGACAATAAGGCTTTCTTCTTTTATGATGAAACGTAGGTAAATCTTGATAAGCTCCTAAAAAATAGCTAGGGCTTCATCCTTAGGAAAATAATCCAAACTAGGTTTTTGATCCATGTCAAGGACAAGCAGATTAACCAATTTTAAGTGTCCACCACAGATATGATTAACATTAAGAGGAAAAGCCGATGGTTGCTTATAAGGATTGAATCCTAGCCCATAAGTGTAATCATAAACTTCATTGTCCAAGGGCACTTGTATACCTTGCTCATATTTTCCACATCCTTTCCCATTGAATACTGACTTCCTAAGTAAATGATAACCAGATCCGTATCTATCGGCCATATCAGATTGAGTTAAAGGAGCGGCATATGTCACAATGTCATAACAATCTGGTTTTATTGTCTCAATTTTTTCTTCAAGGGAAGCAACAACAAAGTTACTTTTTAATTCCCCAAAAAGTGGAGAAGGAATAAAGACTTATTTTTCAAACCCATTTTGTTCCTTCATGAACTCTAAATCATAAACTTTGTATTCTCCCATAAAAGAAGGATTAAAATCCAATGTTCCCCAATGATCTTCAGTTAAAGAAGAGGATGGAGCTTTAACTTGTTTAACTTCAGGAGGTTTCTTAGGTTCCTTACTTGGTTGTATGGGTTCAGAGATCTTAGCATATTCTGCATTCAAGAAAGGCTTTGGTGCACCATCCGCATGTAATGTATACATCAGATTATTATAAATGAACCTAACCTTACGATGTAGATTAGAAGGAATCAAATGCATAGTATGTAACCAAGGTCTTCCTAACAAAAGGTTATAATTGAGAGGTCCAGGGATGACATGAATAGGTGTGTGAAGAAGGACTGGACCAACCTTGATAGGTAGCGTAATAATACCCAAAGTTTTCTTTGCAATGTTATCAAATCCACAAATATGGATATTATCTCTTTGAATGGTTGTAAGATAAACTTTAATAGCCTTGAGCATATCCATGCTACAAACATTAACCCCATATCCTTTATCAATTAATGTTCTACGAATGATACTCTGATTAATAGAAACAACAACCATAAGAGCATCATATTGATTCTGCACCTCAACAGAAGGTAAATCATCATCAGTGAACACAATAGGAGGTACATAAGGCATATTATGCATGCATTCCAAGAATGAATTAATGTTCTCTTGATTAGGAGGCAAAGCCGGAAGAGTAGATAAGGCTTTTTGTAATGCCTCATGATATGTAGGAGAAGCTTGAAGTAATTTCCATAAAGATATCTTGGCTAGAATAGTGCGTAATTGCTCAAATAAGTCATACTCCTTAAAGGAAGAAGGTAACCTAGGTGCTTGAGGAAACATGAGTCAAGAAGGAGGTAAAGAGGTTGGAACAGTAGGTTGAGGATTATTCCGTGTATGATAAGCATGTGAAATGGAATCCATGTTATCAAAGAAATCCAAAGGATCCTTAGGTTTACCCTTAATAGTTATTCAAGGACATCCTTTTACCGTCATCAAAGGTTTAGGAAATAACATTCTAGATGCCTCAATGTTGCAAATAGTAGAACATTAAGGTAACCATGCACACATCCTATGGTAAAGGTCAATTGGAGAAGTTGTGGACGAGGATGAAATAGGAGTAGGATCCATGGAGATCTCATTCGAACCATTTTCATTCTCACTTCCACGTACCTCATTAAGGGATCTATTCTCTTGTACAATAAAATCTTCATCAAAGTATTCAAAACAAGAGTCATACATATTGAACACACAATAAAATTACAAGCATGTAAATGTTTTTGTGTTTGTTAAAGAAATTTTATATTTATGTATTTTTGGAATATAAATGCAAGAGCATAAAAGAAAACCTACTTCTATATGCATGCAAGATCTTAATATGACATGTAAATCTAACACCAAAGAGAAAGAGTTGTCTATCGTGGGTTCACCAAAATGTAAGGTTGAAAATGTAGTTGATCTCCTAGATAGAGTTTGCAAAATAGATATTCATATATAAAAGAGACCAATGCCATAATTTAACCCCTTACATTTAATTTTATTGTTTGTTTGATAATGGATATTGAAATTGAAAGCAAAGATTAATGGAGTAAAATACCTACCTCACATCATAGCAGATCTGAAAATGCCATTTTTTGAGGCCTGTATTGAGTTTTTGGAAAATTTGAGACAGGATCTGGAATGGAAATGTAGAGACAAACAAAACCCATAAATCTTTTTCTGATCTGAGACAGTTCTGATTTGTACCCTCAAGTCAATGTCACCATTTGCCAGAATTTTTGATTGTGCCCTAGGTCACAATCGACTTAAAAATTCTTGGATCAAAATTTTGTTTTTGGATCCCAAAAGTTTGTTGAAAAGGGTATCCGGGTCTGCACTCTGTTCCACTGTTCCCGAACCTGTAACTCCCAAAATAACACCTGCAAATATCTGAAAAAGAGGGGTTTTTGGGGTGGTTTTGCCTTAGTCAAACCCTTGTTTTGGTGATCTCCACCTCCAAGAATAGTCAAATATATTAGAATGTATGTGTGTGTGTTGCTCTTGGAAAGAGCTTTGAATGTGTAATGTCAAGTTCTAATCCTCTAGATTAAAAACCCTAACATGAATTGAAAATGAGAAAGCAATGCATAGATTTGAATGTGATAAAGAAAGCATACCAAGCCCCCGAGGCTAAAGTACTCCTACCAAACTCACAATCCGTAATTTCTACCCCATGATAATATCTTTTGAATGTTTGAAGGTTGAAAATGGTGGATCCAAGAAGAAGGAAAGAAGGAAGATGTCTCTCTTGCTCCAAAGAAGATCCACAATGGCTTGTCTACAAAAGTGCTTGAATGTATTAATGCATCATCATGTCTTGT